>VIRR01000512.1:82500-85000 GCA_008638375.1 Nyssa sinensis | reverse complement strand
GGCTGTTGGTTACTTTGTGCATATATACAGCAATATATGTATATAACCTATAATCTTGCCCAAGCCACCACCCAAATTGGCTAATGGCCTTGCATGCATTCCCTTCATCATAGCCCTCCATCACCTCCATCAGTCAATCAACCACTAACCCCACTAAGGGCAGAGATACACTCATATATGTGTATAGCCCTATATGTACATATATATATACATAACTTGCATCAAATTCTCTCTTTAGAAATTCTGAAAATACAGAAATTGTGTGAGTCCTATTGTGTACGTGAGGTTGATAGAGTGAGAGTGTAGAGAGAGAGAGGGAAAGGAAGCTTTGCATGCAAGGGAACTTGAGGAAAAATTTTCCCATTTGAAGTGCAAGGGGGGACTTGAGGATCATGGTGCATGAACTGGGAAGCTTGAGGGACATTTAGAAAGGTCTGAACCGAGCCAAGAGTGTGAACTGCTACTGCTTGAAGGTGAACTTCCAAAATTATTCTCATTTTCTTATTTGTAGAATTTGAACTGTTTTGACAAAAATGTAGAGGATAGACTGCATGCATGATCTAATCTTGATCCTAGGAGTCATTCTGAACATGTTGCATGGTTTAGAGGTCTCGGATAGGTCAAAAACCATGAAACCCGAAACCAACCTCCATTGATGAAGCTTGGAAACACCAGGTCTGAATCGACCATAACCGTTTGGAATTTTGCATGTCAAGACCTGAAATAGACCCTAAGAGGATCTTAAACATCTACCTACGCGACCCCAGAACACTGTATGGCCCCACGAATTTCAAAATATTCTTACGGGTTCAAAACTTAAATTGTCGATGCATGTGACTAAACTGAAAAATGAAGATAGGGTCTTGATCCTTATGATTTGTAGATCACATAGCTTCAAAAATCACATGAAATGGTGAAGAATCGAGGGAGTAGTATCGAGTTGCAGGTCACGGCTATCCTCTTGAGAACAGGACCTGTTAGGTTGATTCGAAGCTCAAAACCGATGCCAAAGCGTTGGTGTGACCCTCAGGAATCGATACCACCTAGAAATAGAGACCAAAACAACCTAAGATCTCACGAAATAGAAGCTAAAGATCTGCAGAAATTAGGGCATCACTGTGTGAGGTTCAACGAAAGAGACGACGCTGAGTCGACTCTGTACCTTTAAAAACGAGTTGACGGGTTGGCTCGGACACGTGGAGTAACCTGGGACTGCCACCGAATTAAATGGGACGGCGTCGTTTTGGGCGTTTATATGTGTAAACTGATACGTTTAAAAGAAAAGAAAGGGAAGGAAGGAAAAAGGGGGCTGCGGGGTTTCGAACCCCTGACCTCCAGAACCCACACGCCCCTTCTTTCCACTCGGCCACGCACCTGCGTGTGACCCTTATGAGACAGAATATATATATATATATATATTATATTTAATATAAACCAGAAATAAAAGGTGCAATTTTGCGCCTTATGGGACTCGATGGCAGTATCATTTGGAGAGGGAGGTGGCACGCTGGCCAGCGTGCCACCCTATTTGAGCATTCACTATTGTGCCGAAAATAATATATATACTATATATTCTGAAATTAATTTAATTAAAATCATTTAATTAAATTAAATACTCCAAATTAGTCCGTTGTCCAAAAATCATAAGTTATATATGTATTCCTACTGTCTCAGACCTTCTAAGTCCAATGGTGAGGTCCGTGACTGCAAAAGAGGTACCGAAAAAAATATGATGTATGAAATTACCAAAATACCCCTGACACTGTACAAGGCCCAAATGAAGTCTGATTAAAACGGAATTAATACCAGTGATAGACCTGACACTTGTGAGACTGTATACATGCTTAGATGACGAACCCGAGACAGAAATTATGTGATGGCAAAAATGACCAAAATACCCCTGACATACCCGAACCCAGATTTAAAAGCCGAGAGAGTCTAAATTGACTTTCTCTGACCCTCCGAACTCAATGGTTAGGTCCATATTATGAAAATCAGAACCAATAAATGTGTGAAAGCATCTGTTCTAACATGTTAAGCTGTGATCTAGGTAAAAATATCACTTAAACTACCATGGACAAACAGGGCAAGAAATTCACCATCATGACTAAGGCCCAGAGGTTAGCCGATAAGAAACAACAAGGGTTTATGCAAGAATTACTGAGGCAACAAAGAGTTATTGAGTGCCATATTAGAATAGCTAAATCCACTGAAATCGTCTCCGTCCAGCCCTTCATATATAAGGCACGTACTAAGGAAATGATTGCCGAGGCCAAGATGAAAAAAATAGGAAGATACTGAAACCCTAAGCCAAATGCTTAAGAGGTAAGACCTATGAACTAGCCACTATAAGTTAGTTCCATGAAACCCATCATAGGGTAGACTTACTCAGCCTAAGGTCATGAGTTGATAAATCTTTATAAATTGTTTTAGGCTTAAAGAGAAAAAGAGGAAGGCTCCGTTTATAGCTTCAAACTCAAATATTGAAGGTGAGTAACTT
>VIRR01000512.1:17500-80000 GCA_008638375.1 Nyssa sinensis | reverse complement strand
GTTGGAGCATAAAGATTATTGGGCTATAAAAAAGTTTAATTTTGATTTGAAGGTAGCAGGGGAAAAGTGACTTTTTCAATTGAATGAGATGGATGAGTTACGGAACGATGCTTATAAAAATGCAAAGATCTACAAAGAAGGGACGAAGAAGTGGCATGATAAACAGATTCTTAGGCGTGAGTTTGCTCCAAGACAACATGTTTTACTCTTCAATTCATGACTCAAACTCTTCCCGGGCAACTTAAAATCAAGATGGACAGGTCTTTATATAATTGACAAAGTTTCTTCTTTTGGAGCAATAGACTTGAAGGACAAGATAGGGAATATATTTAGAGTTAACGATCAGAGATTGAAGCATTATGGCTAATTACAAACTATGGCTAATTCACCCTGAAACCAGGGAAGTTCCTTTCATTTCTTCACTTTTTCTCACTTTTGACTTACAATGAGGACATTGTTTAGTTTAAGTTTGGGTGTAAACTCATATAGTTATTTTGTCTTCTTGATTATTGGTTATAAGTCTTGAGTTGTTGGATTCTCTTACCAAGCATGTATTTGAGTATGATTCTCTATGACTCTGAAATTTGTGATTGAGGATGGGACTAAGAAAAATTTTCAAAAAAATTTCTTTTATGCCAGGCAGAGTTTTGTGGGTACTTTGATTTAAATCTTTGTCCTTGAACATAATTGAGCATAGTCATTTTTTATTTATTCCATTTTGCTTATGAAGAGAAAGAGTTGAATTAACTAGGTCAGGGAAGTTCAATCTTGCTTTGCTCTAGAATCCGTTGATGGATCCTTGAGGCAAAATCCTAGTTGATACCAAATATTAGAGAAATGATCTAGGCAATTTTTTTTTTCATAACCAAAAAGCTTTCCCAGCCATCTTAGTTATCATGCCATCATTGCATGGTGTATTTCTATAGTCAACCCCCCCTTGAGCCTTATGTTACATAAGCCTTTATTTGTTCTTTGAACTACATAAACCATTCCCGTTCTAAGCCTGAAAAAATATGAATTTACCTTTTACAGTTTGAGAAAATACTTTGGTGGAAATTCTCTTAAAAAAAAAAAAGAAGAAAAAAAAAGAAGGTATTTTTGCTGGGTTTGTCTTTTATGCAGAGGTGATTTATCCATCATGGCAGAAAAAAATAGAGTCTGAGCATATTGTCGAGAAAGAGTTATGGTTTGAATCCTATGGAATTTTATTTTATTGTTCTTTCCACCAAGTATTTTCCCAGTTTGCTTTGATTTTTTATATCCATTTCTTTCTTAGCCCTCACTTTGTGGCTTGTCATTACAACCTAATTAAAGACCTTTTCATCTCTTATTTTAGTATTGACTACATTAGTGGAGAGGATTTCTAAAAATTGGACTTATTGGGTTAAGTTTTGAGAGAATTCTTTTGGTTTCAGTTGTTCTGCCTTTATCTGAGTTTGCAGGTGGTTTGGAGTTGAATTGACTATATCACACACACACACTCAAGGTCTTAGCATTAGGTTGAAGTAAACGCTTAACTCTTGCTTGACAAATTGCTAAATTTTTTATTGATTTTCTTGCTATCTATGATGTTAAAAGAGTAAGATACTAGTGATGAAATCTAATTTCAGATCATGGCTTAGTGAGTGATGAGATTTTTCTATGGGGTCTAGTTGATATTGTCTATATTGTTTATTTTATTTTCTTTTTGTTTGAGGACAAACAAAGTGTTTGATGATTTGCATAATTTAGAATATTTTATCACTTCTTGACTTTAAAATTTAATTTTATTTATTTTCTGGTTGATTTAAGGCTTCATTGTCATCATTTAAATTTTATTTCAGATTTGAAGAAATTGAAGATCCTAATTTTAGCAGCCCATCGTCTATGGATTCTCTCTCATTCAATGAAAAGGCAGTTTGAAAAATAAAATTCAAGAGAGAATTGGACACTAGACATACGCTTGAGTGAGATTTGAAGATGAAGGTTTGACTTGGTAAAATGGCAAGCTGCCGTGCTGAAGATCAATACAAACATGCGGTTTGGGCTGGAACGAAAATCATGGGGCCTCTTTCAGTTTGACTTGGCATAATTGGTTTGTTTTACCACCCTGCTCACTTTATAAATTATGGGCTCAATCCATGATTACTTGGGCCGGTCAACCTGATATATTAATTGGGCCTAGAAGCTTCTACCATTGTCTAGGGCTTAATAGGTCTGGTGTTTTAAAAATGGCAGGAAGAGAGAAAGAAAAGAGAAGACGCTACGGCAGGAAGTGAGAAAGAAAAGAGAAGACGTTGCGGCAGGAAAACGACACTGCGGACTGCGATGAGTATTTTTTTTAGTGTTCAGTTTCTTCCATTCCTCTCAAAAAAATTATGGTGAATTCTTTTATGTTGAATTTAATTTTTAGCATGAACTAAATTTTCTTTATTCTAGGAAAATGATGTAATCTAGTTCCAAACTATACTTGCTTTTCTATGCTAATTTGAAGTAATTCTCTTCATGTTTGTCTGATTTATTCTAAGCTTATCGCTTCTAATTAACTAGCCATTAATTAGATGATTTTGATCTTGTGATTTGTTATCGAAAGAGGGAATTATAGGATAGATCTTAAATATTTCGGCATAGGTAAATATAGAGATCGAAAGACTTGTATAATCCTATGCAGTATTAAAATCATTGGTCTTATTGCTTTCTTGCTTTATTAATTTGCATACTCTTGTGTAAAATGATGAACAAGAATAATTTCCAATTGACTATTGAAAGAGCCTTTTAGATGAATTGGAGATTTGCTAACAAACATAGAGAATTAAATTCAATTAGTTAGATGAGTAAAGTATAGTGAGGGATTAAGGTGAAATCAATTTCCTAGAAGTTTTCTTTCCCAATGATTTGATTTTCGAACAACATATTTCTTTTCCTTTGAGTACTTTCTTTGAATTGATTTTATTTTAAATTGTAATTATAAAAATCTTAGTGACTTTTCTAAATAAAGTCGAGATTAGTATAATTTTGGTATTTGTCAAAAGTAAGTTACCAATCCCTGAGGACAATACTCTTCTCATCATTTTACTATAAAACTACAATACTGTGCACTTGTAGTTTTGCACCGATTAGTGCTGCTATCTTAGAGAAATCTTTAACAAATCTTCTGTAGTAGCTAGCCAATCCTATAAACCTACGGACTTCTATGACACTGGTTGGCCGAGGCCAATTTACAATAGCTTCTATCTTCTGAGAATCTACTGAGACCCCATTTTCAGTAATCACATGCCCAAGAAATGCAATACTGGGAAGCCAAAACTCACATTTCTTCAGCTTAGCATACAATTTTTTCTTTCGTAGCTTCTACAAAACTTTCCTTAGATGTACTTAATGTTTTTCTGAATCTTTAGAATAAATCAAGATATCATTAATGAACACAATCACAAAGTCATCCAAATACAACTTGAAAACTCTTTTCATTAGATCCATAAATGCAGCTGGGGCATTAGTCACTCCAAAAGGCATCACCAAGAACTCATAGTGCCCATAATGGGTCCTGAATGTCGTCTTTTCCACATTTACAGGTTTAACTTTCAACTAATGGTGTCCTGACTGTAAGCCAATCTTGGAAAAGACTTGTGCCCCCTTCAACTGATCAAATAAAGCATCTACTCTTGGCAGTGGGTACTTGTTCATGATAATGACTTTATTCAATTCTCTATAGTTAACGCATAGCCTCATAGTTCCATCATTCTTCTTAACAAATAGCACTGAAACACCTCATGGCGAAGAGCTAGGCTGTATAAAACCCTTATCTAATAACTATTGTAGCTGTAATTTTAGTTCCTTCAACTCTGCTGGTGCCATACGGTAAGGGGTCTTAGACACAAGTGGAGTGCTAGGAAATACATCAATACTAAATTCAATTTCCCGATCAATAGGCATTCCAGGCAGATCATCCAAGAACACATCAAAGGATTCTCTAACAATAGGAATTTGATCCAAAGTGGGTTCTTATGAGCAAGTATCAATGTCACTACACAAATAACCACAGCATCCCTTATAGAGTAAACGCTTAGATTGGATAGATAAAACAAAATAGGGTGAAGAAACTACTCTTGTCCCTTTAAACACAATACTCGGCTGCCCTGGTTTTTGAATAAAAACTCTCTTGGCTATACAATTAATGACAGCTTGATTTATAATCAACCAATCTATGCTGAGAATCACATCAAATCCACATATCTCCAAACGTATTAAATCAGCAACAAACTGAGTACCCATCTTCTATCTCTACTGTTGCTCAGTCTCTGATTTTCCCTTCTCTTTGCAAACTCTTCTCCGCTAAGCTTTATAATCTTTGTTATTGCCACCACCTCGTTATATGTGGCCAGTCGTAGGGGCCTGACTCTATCTTTAATAGTCCATCTTAGACCTCCCTCGAACTTACGAGCCTTTAGATTGTCTGTGCTGATAACATTAGGAGCAAATTTGGCTAATTCTGTGAACTTGGCCTCATATTCTTCTACAATCATCCCTCCTTATAGAAGAACTAAAAACTCAGCAATCTTCTGGTCTCTCACCTCTTGAGGAAAGTACTTTTCATTAGAAACCTCTATAAACCACTGCCAATTCATGTTAGGCTCCCAAGTTTACTCTAGCAGCCACCACTTATGAGCCGCTCCATTGAACATATACATGGCATATGCTCCCTTCTGCTCTTTGGTATAAGCCATTATCCTAAAGATTCTGTTTATCTCTAATAACCATTCTTCAGTTGCCGTAGTGCCTTTTGTATCATTAAATGTCGACAGCTTTAGATCCTGAAACCGTTTATAGGGGTACGACTGATCTCTTTAGTCACATAATAATGGAAAATTAGATTTCTTAAGTCTTAATACTCTAGTCCTAATCCCCCATGAACCACTAAAACCTTGGGCTCTAATACCACGCTGTCACGACTAGTAACTTATCCTATGTAGATTAGGGATCCGTGATTGGAGGCAGCGGGCATATGCCGTTCCCCCGTCAAAATCTTAAACATTATTTAATTATTAAATAACCTATAAAACATGTCATAAACTAAACTACTATCTTCATCAGAGTAATCCTGTATAACTGAAATTAAGTTTGAGTATTTAAGTTTACAGAACTTCAAATACACCCAAGACGTGGAGACATGGGAGAACAAGAACAACCTTATACATTGTCTATTACACTACTAACAAAAGAGAGTCCATTGTACTAGTGGAAGAACAACCTGCAACTAGACCTGGCATCTAATCGATCTATACGCCTATTTGTCCTTCTATAGCCTGTTGTCCTAAAAAAAATATATAACATATCTAGAGTGAGCTAATTTAGCTTACTAAGTAATCGCCTCGCTCTGCCATGGGTCAGGGTTAGTTCAAAAGAAGGATAAGGATAATAGTAAGCAAGGTTAGTATCACAACAGCATGTGAAGAATAAAATGTCACATTAGCTAGTCACTAAATAAATGAATAAGTCTCAAAGGCACATCCCATGGTAGAATGAAAAATCAATAATGAGGATCGGGCTGCACAATAAATAGCTGCCATGATAACAGGATGACAATCTAAATCTATAGAGAAGCAGGCAAGCATATCAATAATTAAATAACATGTCCACAGATAAACTAGGGACCATCTCAATGTGGCGTGTCTACGATCAAGACTATATCGTAGATAAACCACAGACCATCTCAACGTGGCATATCTGAAATCAAGAGTAGATCATAAACGTAGGCTTGCAAGCATATCAATAATCCTTGAGTGTAACATCAGAATATCAATAAACAATATGAGATACTAACAGAACAGATGTTGACATATATAAGGCCCGGCATACCCTCAAAAGTACTCATCCAGGTCCATTCCCCTTTGGAACCATTGGATAGCATTAGAGCTCTATACATATATCATATCCTCCATGGACTGGGTGTTGGGCTTATCCCCAAACACCAACCCCTCCCCCTATAAGTTCTCAAGCATCTATGAATCAAATGGACGTTGTGACAAATCACAACTCCAGGCACTCAAACAATATTAGGATCACCATAATTTCATAGGCAATGTACATATTTGTGGAATAGCAAATTCTCAACAGTGAGAGGCATAACAAATGTCCAATATCTAAGCAAGTATAGAAATGACAGATAATCAAATAAGGATATCAGCAATCAAGATCGCAATGAAGTATCAGATTATGGAGATCATCAACGTCAGGCATGTATAGATTATAAACTACCAGTATCAAGAAATAACCGTGACATGGCTAAGAGTACCACATGTTAGAGTTTGGGTTTACTTACTTTATACTAGCTTTCCTTCCTGCTATATGAATTTACGCTTCTTTCTCCTTGCCTTTAGAAGATCTTATAATCATGAATCCACATTATACAACACATTAGATCAGTTTTCATTCCATTTTTATACTTTTGATAACTTTATTAAATTTTAAAGATTTATTTATCATTTTCTAATTACTTACCGACCTTATTTTTCTTAAAGAATATTACCATTAAGTCTGGAATATTGATTATAATTAGTTTTGGATTTTCCAGATCTTAATTAGCTCATTTGTGTCTTATATTAAGTCTAGGGTCATTTTTGTAATTTTATACTTTTATGTGTCATATTTTTTGATACCTCGTTTGCTAAAACGGACTCCACCGTTGAGTACAGAACACCTAAAAAATTAGGTTACATTATCTTTTTATTTTATTTGGGCTTTAAAATCATTTTATTTAAATTAATTAAATTTATTCCTTTAAATAATATTATATATATATAATCAACCACATATATAACGTGTGATCACGTGGCTTAGTGGTAAAGGTGGTTAATAGATCTCCGTACACTAGGGATTGAGTCCCCCAACGTAGTAGATCCACCGTTTACCTTTTTTTTTTTGCCTTTCTCCAAGTTAAACGACGATGTCTTAGAAAACCACATATCGGTCAAACAAGGTTGACCAGAACCAAACGCAAAACGACCCGACCCGTATCTGGTACTATTCATCGTCTTCCCTAGGATGATGAACAATAACCTTAAAACTAGAATTTTTCAAACTTAATTTCATGAGTTTTTAGTTACAATTTTTCACTATTTTTGATTCTATTGTAGTTCTGGAAGATTAATAAATATTTTTTCATTTGTTTCATGGCCTGAAAGAAGCTCAAAAGCTTGATTCAACCATTAATGGCCAACTAAATATTTGGTCTATACATCCTTATTTTTCCACCAAATTCAATGGTTATTGGTTTGTTATAATCGTACAACCCTAAGGATCATTATTTCGTTCACAAAACTAGGGTTTAAACTCAATTGGAAAAATTCCATATTGAACCCGTAACTTGCAATTTAAGATCTCTCTCTTCCCTTTAGCCTTTTGGGTCTAATTTTTTTGGGTTTGAGTTCCCTATAGCATCTAGTTTAAGTCCCTAACCACCAAAATATGTTTTGTTCAACTTGATTCAGACCCACATTTTGAGGTCCTTTAATGGCGGATTATCAAATGTTTTCACAATTTGGTAACCCTAAATGTTCAAAAATTTTCCTAAGATTGTAAAAATTACCTAGAAATTAAAATAAATCAAAATGTTCAGTTTGATACCTGTTTTTGTTGGATTCTTTTTTTTTTTCTTTGAATTTTCTTTTCTCTTCTTGTTCTCCTTATTCCTTCCTGCTTCCTTCTTCCTCTTCCGTTTCAATTCTCTCTCTCTCTCTCTCTCTCTCTCTCTCTCTCTAACCAACCTCCTAGTTAGTGAATGCTTATTCAATCCTCACAACACTCACACATATCACACCTGTCCCATTATGCACATGCACTTTTAGCCACATACACAACACACACAACACTATATATATATATATGTATAATCTTAGCCACATACACAACACACACAACACTGTATATATATATATATATACATGTATATTTTCAGCCATACACACATTTATTTTCTATCGATATCCTCTTTCACGTAGGTACACATATGTCATTTATATGTATATATAAATATATACACATTTCTTGCTTAGCCCTATATCTATATATAATTACAAATTTATGAAATTTTGAAATGCCTACAAGCCAATACTATCCGTTTTGGGTCTAAAATATTTATTTATTTATTTTTATTTTTCATTTCGGTTTAGGATTCGAATCCATTCTAGTCATTTTTAGGTTTTATTTTTCTTTTTCGCTTTCGTGTCTTATTGGACAATTTTTAGTATCGCTTGTCCAATCCTTAAATTATGGCTTATTTATTTTTGAACTACCTTTATATTTTAGTTTTAATATTTATAGCTTACGGGTGTCGTATTAATATACCGAATAAATCAATATATATATATATATATATTTAAACATTAATAATGACATTACAATTTAATTGGGTTAGGGTATTATAGATAGCCTATCCCTGAATTGACCCTTGTCCACTGTTTGGCTCAAGAAATGTTAGAAAAATAAAGGGGAGCCATAGCTCCCCAGTTTCGATCCCTACACCTCTCACATGCCTAAACCCTAAAACCAAGCACATGACCACTGTGCCATCGGGGCACATGTGATATAATATTAACATAATAAATATATATTATAAAATTAAATAATTTAAATAATTGAATTATTATAATTTTCCCCATTGCAATATTGATTATGTGAAATTCAAGTCCTAATTTTAACATGTACTCTATATGGCTGATCTAAATAATAGGTATTTGTAATATCGTATCATTGGTAGTGATGTTAGACTTGATTAGTGAATCATGATGATCAAAATACTACTTGGAGATATTTGATTGATGGTTGTTGGAGTTCGGTTTATGATCAGATGAATTGCATTGGTGTAACTTCCGCGTTAAACGATTCAATGATTTATGATTTACTGATACTAAGAAAAATAATTTCTTTTTTTTATCATTCTATGCAATTCATTTGATTCTGTACTGCCTATCCGAGTGGCAGTGTCGATCGTTGCCCCTAATCTGCGTTGGGTGGGTTCCGGGTTGCGAAATATATCCTTTAGTGATGATATTTAATTGATTGATCAAGTTGTGTAGCTTACTTTGTGATTATGAAAAGACAAAATTTTATTCCACTGCGATTGGCTAAATGGTAATTAGAATGGTGTTGTGATCATTGAGAAGCCTTGGTGACCAATCACAAACCCTTAATCCCCATAGGGTGAGTTTTGGGTTGTGACAATCTTCATGTCAAGATTTTGAAATGACATTCATGTGTACTAATTTGAAAAATGTCTGCAAACCATGGCACCCCTTCAATGAGGAATAAATGATTATGTGAACTCGTTTGACTACGAAACCTGCATCATATATGTTTTGAATCTGATCATCTGTCTATTCTGAGGCTTACCCATATGGCACTCCGACTTTTCATTAGACTTACCCACATGATGCTCTGACTCAATTTCTTGTGTCTGTTTTGAGGCCTACCCATGTTGCACTCTGACTCTTTATGAGACTTACCCACATGGTGCTCTGACTCGATTCTTGTGTCTACACGAGGTTTACCTGTGTGGCACTTTGACTTTTGAGGAAACTTACCCACATGGCGCTTTAACTCGTTATGGAATTCATATATGAGACTTACCTATGTGGCGCTCCAACTCTTGATAAGACTTACCCATGTAGTGCTCCGACTCATTATGTGAATCTTTGATATGTGTAATATGTGTCTGTTATCCGTTATTCAAAATCAGATTTTAAAAGCACCTTCTCATGTGTATTTTTCATTCGTTATCATCTTATATGTTCCGTGACTAATTATAGGAATCATCTTTTAAGAATTACATATGCTAGTATACGATTTGTGAACAACTCTTTACTATCTACTTTGTGATTTAATATTCAAACTATGTTATCAGAAAATAATGTGTTTTAGAAATGCTTCCGTTATACCTGCCTGAATCTTCAATATTTTTTTATACGTGATCCATTTTGAAAGCATGTTTCAAGTTATCCTTATGTATATGCTATTTGTTTGAGAAACTTGGTGCCCATGGTATTTTGTGCAAAACTCAGTCTTGCAAAACCTGTGACAGGATGTAGGAATTACTCACGAGCTTAGTGAAGCTCATACAGATTTATCCAATAAATTTCAAGTAATTGAATTAGATAAAAGTAGCAAAGTTTATACCTTATGGCTGATAATGTGGATTAATTTTGGTAATCATATGATATATATTTTTGGACTTGATGATAGATGGGACTTTTGGAGATTTACGTTTTGAACTTTTGGGGATACGTATGTGATGTATATATAAATATTGATGACTTACGATGATATTAGTGGTGACAAGGATCTTACTTTGAGTATACTTTCCAAATGATTAGTGTTGAAATGGTTATTAGATGAGTTGAACAAATGTAGCTTCCACTATTAATATAAAAAAAATATATCACTCTTGTGCAATTCATTTGATTCTGTACGGCCTGTTCGAGTGATAGTGTCAGTTATCGGCCTTAAATCTGCGTAGGGTGGGTTTTGGGTTCGTGACACATGTACTCTGTAAGGTTGATCTTAATATTAGGTATTGTAATATTGTATTATTAGTAATGATGTTAGACTTGATTGGTGAATCATAACGATAAAAATTGTACTTGAAAATATTTGATTGATGGTTGTTGGAGTTCGGTTTGTGATCAGATGAATTGCATTGATGTAGGTTTTGCATTCAATGATTCAATGATATAAAGAAAAAGAAAAAAAAAATTATCACTCTTGTGCAATTCATTTGATTCTGTACAGCCTGTCTGAGTGGCAGTCTTGGTCGTTGCCCCTAATCCGTGTAGGATGGGTTTTGGGATGCGACAGAGTGGTATCAGAGCTATAGGTTAATGATTCTTTGGGAAAGATCATAACAACAATGGACTTGATGACTATTGAAAGATTTAGATGATTAAATGATCGGTGATTTTTGGAGACGATAGCGTGTTTAGGTGCTAAGGTCAATAGTCTTTGGGAAAGACTATGCTATGACGGAATTTGATGATTCTTAGGTGATTAAGATGATCGAATGAATAGTGATTTTTAGGAGATAGTAGTATACTTAAGGGCAAAGGTTAAGGATTCTTAGGAAGAATTGTACCAGTGTCGAGGTTGATGACTCTTAGATAATTAAGCTGTGTATTGATCAGTGAATTATGGGACACTATAGTCTAAACAAGGGCAACAGTTATTGCTCATTTGAAAGATATAGGGTGACATAGAGTTGGGATTGTGAAATTTTGAAAGGTCAGTGGATTTGATAACAAATCTATATACTGGATAGTTTGAGGGAGACTTAATGGATAGTAACATGAGGATTTTGAGGCTCCAGATGGATTGATGATATATCAAAAATGTGATGACTCTTGAATGTGCCATAGATAAATTGTCACGACCCGTAACTTGTCCTGTGCGGATCTGGGGCCTGCGACTGGGGGCAGCGGCCTACAAGTCGACCCAAGCCAAAAGATCTCAAACACTAATTAAATAATCATTAATTGCAAGCCATGTCATTAGTTAATTTAGGGTTATCATCAGAGTATAGTTGTACATGCCAAAATAAAAATATGTGTTCAGTTTACAGATCCTCAAATACCAAAAACATACCTAAGACATGGACACATGGGAGAACTAAGACTACACTACACTTAGTCTATTACAATGATAGCAAAAGCATCCACCATACTTGTAAAATGAAAATTTGTAACAAAATATGGCGTCTACTTGATGTGTACGCCTGATGGTCCTTTTGTAGTTTGTTGTCTTGAAAAAAGTGACATAACTGGAGTGATCTAACTTAGCTCAATAAGTAAATCCCCTCGCTCTGCCATGGGTCAGGGTTAGTCCAAAAGAAGGATATAAATAATAGCAAATAAGGATATGATATCACAATAGTCAGTCACCAAAAGTGTGAATCAATAGAAATGACCTGTAGGTCCAAAAGGCACATCCTAAGGTAGAATAACAAATCGACAATAGGGATTAGCCTATACAATAGTTAGCTGCCACAATCATAAGATAGCAATTCGAGTCCAAAGATAGGCAAGCAAGCGTATCATCAATCAAATAGTATATCAATAGATAATCCAAGGATAGGCTCACAACGCGTATCAATATCCAAATAATACATCATCAAACATATCCAAAGATAGGCTTGTAAGGCATATCAATAATCCAAGAGTGCATCATCAGAACATCAATAAACGGTATGAGATACTAACAGAATAGATTTTGTCACAAATAGGGCTTAGTTACCCCCAAAAATGCTCATCCAGGTTCGCCCCACTATCGGTCTCCTGAATAGCACTAGAGTTCTCTATCATATATCATGTCTTCCATGGACTAAGTGTTGGGTTTCATTCTCAATCACCGACCTATAGGTCCAAAAGAATCTATAAATCAGATAGACGTTGTGATAGATCACAACTCCAAGCACTCATAATAATATCATGATTATTAAAATTTCACAAGCGATATACATATTTGTAGAATAAAAAATTCTCAGTAGTGAGAGGCATAGAAAATTCTCAATATCCAAGCAAAGTATAGAAATAAACAAATAATCACACTAGGATATTGGCAATTAAATTCTCAAAAAATCCACAAGGTAGAATAGGCATCAAATTGTGGAAATCAACAATGGTCAGGTATGCATGGAATACAAATTGACAGTATCAAGAAAATAAAACAGTGACATGGCTAGGAATTACCACATGTTAGAATTCGGGTTTACTTACTTTAAAATAACTTCTCCTCCTTACACGAGAAATCAGACTTCCTTTTCTTTTCCCTTGGAAGATCTTATAAATCAAGAAATATTATTCAGTTTGTTGTCATTCATAAACTTAATCTATTTTTATTTATGAATTTACTGTCTTTTAGTCTCATGTGTCGTATTTTAAGTCTATGGGTTTATTTTCCTCTTCTTGGTAGCATTGTCTTATTTTTAGAGTCCTAAAAAATAGCCCATTTCATATATCAGTATTTTTGATATTTAATTTGGCAAAATGGACTCTACTGTTGAGTTCGGAACGTCAAAAAACTTTTAGGTACATATTTTCATAATTTTTGGAGGTCATTCAGTATCTTTATTTGGCCTTTAGGACATTTTTGGGATTAACCTAATTTGTTTGTTCATATTTTTTGAGATTTAATTTTTCAATTTCGACTCCACCATTGAGTCCAGAGTACCCAGAAATGTTGGGTCACACTGTCTTTTTATTTTAGTCAGACATCGAGAAAAAATCACTAATTTAAATTAATTAAAGTAATTAAATTTATTATTTTTATATTATGAATATATTAAGCATTATTTTAACCGAGTGCTTTAGTGGCATAGCACCGCAGGTTAAGTTTCACACACACGCACACGTCAAGGGTTCGAAACCCACTAGACACTGTTTTTTATTTTTATTTTTTCTAATTTTTAGAAAACCAAACAGCGGATAAGGGCTTTAAATGTGGATAGGGTATCCCTGTTCAGAACAGGGTTATTAAATCAAATTCCTTATTCGTGTAACCAAACAAGCCTATTCAGCTTTTAAATTTAAAACCCAAATACTTAAATGGTACCATTCCACTAAACCCATTACGAGATGGGGCGGATCCCGATCCGAACCCGAAGCCAACCCGACCAGTCACTATTCATCTTCCCATCGAAATGGCCACTATTGCCCTAAAAATGTAGGATTTTGTTCTTCTATTTCATGGAGTTTTAGAACTCTTTTTTCTCTGCTTCTTGTTCCTATGGGTTTTTATGAGGTTATAGATCATCTTGGCATTGGTTTAGAGCATTGAGGGGGTCTCAAAGGCTTGGTTGAGCTTCCATGAAAGTTTTTGAAATTTCCTTTGTACATACACATTCCTCAATCAAATTTGATGAGGTTTGCTTGTGATGATCCTTACCTCATGGGGATTCAATCCCCAATCCAGAAATCAACTTTAGAGTTTATTTTAGAGAAATAGGTTTTTATTCCTACGGCTGCAACTCAACTTTTAGGGGTCATTTTCTAGGTATTTCAGTCGTGGCCTAGGGTTTTTATTACTCTTGTAGTGTCTAGTTTAAGTTTCAAGTGCCAAAAAACAGTTTAATTAACATTGGTTCAGGTTTGGGTTTTTGAAGGTTCATCAATGGTGGTCATGATTTTCCTAGCTTAAACCATGCTAAATTGCTTCTATTCTTCATTACCATGTGTGAAAGTCACATGCATGTACATTTTGAGTCATCAATGGTAATAAAAATGCTATATGAATACGTTTTCTTAAGAGAGGAAAAATCAAGTTTTCAAAGCGATAACTTCAATAGTGACTTCTTCCTTTTAGCTTCTAGCTATTAAAACCTCAAAGTTGCTTCAAGCTTGCATGTTTGAGTTCCCTTCTTCCTCCTCTTCCTCTTCCTTCTTCTTCTTCTTCTTCTTCTTCTTTTTCTTCTTTTTCTATCTCACTCTTTCTCTTTATATGCACATGCACTCACACACACACTAACTTCACACACATTCCAAGTCTGAACTTGTCTATGTCACAGCACACGTATAAGGTCTCAGCACAGCACGCACACCCATGTTACCTATTTATACATGTCATCATGTATATATATATATATATATAATATAGGGCTGATGTGTTGCATGTTATGCAAATGGGTGAGCATGTGGTCCAATAGCATGCTGCCACCTCAATTTTGACAGTGCAGAAATTAGAACATATTTGAGTATATATATATATATATATATTTGATGGGATATATAGTACAAAGTGCTCACAGCCTAACTGGTATTCATTTTGGACTTAAGACCTCTCCTCTTTTTGGTCTAGGGTTTAAACCCTTTGGCCTCATTTTTTCCCATTTTTCCTACTTATGCCTTGTTTGGCATTTTAGGTATAATTCGTCAAATTTTCAAATTGAGTCTTACTCGCTTTACAAATCCCTTAGTATTCTCGCTTTGCTTTTGATTTTTGTGTGCTAAATTTTTAAGTCAAAAATTTTTATTTTTGATGCATTATATCGTGTTTTATTTGAAGAAGAATATCTTCTATTTATCGACAAATTTTATTTAAGTTTTTTTTATTCTTGCATCACACTAATTTACCCAATTTCTCTTCGTGTACTATTTTTAACATTTATGACCTATTAGTTCCAATTTAAGATGTCAAATAAATTAATATATAATTCATCTCATAAAAATGATATTAAAGTAGATTACTTTGCCTAATTGGGTCGGGATATTACATCCTCCCCCTCTTAGGAAAGTTTGGTCCCCAAAGTTGGGGTACCTCGTAACGCAAAGAGTTGTGGGTACTTGGTGCTAGCTCATCCTCTCACTCCCAAGTGGCTTCCTCAATCTGATGATTTCTCCACAATACTTTCACTAGTGGAATAGTTTTGTTTCACAAAACTTGTTCCTGACAGTCCAAGATCTGTACTGGCCGCTCAACATAAGTCAGGTCCTCTTAGACATCTAGGCGCTCGTGCTCAACCACTTGGTCTGGATTGTGCAAGTACTTCCTCAGTATAAAGACATGGAAGACGTTGTGCACATGCGCCAACTCTGATGGTAGGGCAAGTCGGTATGCCACCAGTCTGACTCGTCCTATGACCTCAAATGGTCCGATGTAGTGAGGTCCTAGCTTCCCTTTCTTTCTGAATCTCACCATGCCTTTCATAGGTGACACTTTCAGAAACACATGATCGCCCACTTCGAATTCCAACTCCCTTTTTCGAACATTGTCATAACTCTTCTAGAGGCTTTGAGTTGCTAGTAATCGTTGCTTGATCAGCTGGATCTTTTCTGTCTTCTTTTCCACTATCTCTGGGCCAAGCAGCTTCCTTTCCCTTACCTCTATCCAACATAAAGGAGATCAGCACTTCCTGCTATATAGTGCCTCAGATGGTGCCATGCCAATACTGGATTAATAGTTATTGTTGTACATAAACTCCACCAGCAGTAGTTGTTCCTCCCAGCTTCTCTTAAAGTCCATGACACAAAAACGTAGCATATCCTCCAAGGTCTGAATCATTCTCTTAGAATGTTCATCAGTCTCTGGGTGGTAAGCGATACTGAGACAAAGTTTTGCCCCCATTGTTTTCTGTAAGCTGCTACAAAATAGGGACACAAATCTTGGGTCTCGATCAGACACTATAGAATTTGGGACTCCATGTAATCAAAAAATTTCCCGAATATAGAGCGCTGCCAATTGTTCCAGTGTCTGGGTTGTCTTGGTCACAAGGAAATGAGTTGCCTTTGTCAATGAGTCCACAATCACCCATATAGAATCACTCTCTTGCAGTGTCCTGGGCAACCCTAACACAAAATCTATAGTGATGTGTCCCCATTTCCACTCAGGGATTGATGAGTGCGCAAAAGTGCACTCTAAATACCCTATTATGAGATTAAATTGTTGAAATTTAAATAAGAAATATTAGGTTATAATTGATATTATTTTATTTTATTTCTATTTACAATAAGATGTATTTGAGCATTAATTTATAAGATTTTATATTTTAAATATGGCATTGTTTGTTGGCTTGCAGGGTGTAAAGAGAAGAAATTAAAAAAAAAAGAGAAAAGAAGTCCACAAGTCCAAACGCAAGGCCAATGAAGAGAAAATCAATTAAAGCAAGTGGCTGAAGTGTGTGATGTATGGCTGTGAAAAGCCATAAGGCTTATGGAAAGCAGGTGGGACCCGCGAGGTGGATTTGGAAAGAATAGGCTCAAGGTGTTGGGCATGAAACGACTAGAGGTGGGCGCTGGCTTCATGCGGCTACTGGGTTGGCGTTCTAAGATAATGGAAAAAGGTGAGGTGGGCCCAGTTCATGCACATGAGCCAAAGGAAAAGAAGAGCAGTGAAGCAGTGAGCGTGGGTGTTGCGGCTGGAGGGCCAGTGGGCCCAGGTGATACGTGCAGGGCTGTTTAGGTAGGCTGGTAGGGCACTTAGGCCAGGCGCACGTAGGAATTGACGCGGCAGCAGGGCTTGTGCGGCTTAGTGTGCTAGAGTCCAGGGGCGATTTGGGCTTGAGCGTACTGTCACGCCCTGCCAAAAGGGACAAAGGTTACGGCACAGGGGCGCCACGCAGGCGACACACATGGGCGCCACACTAACGCTTACAGGAAGCATCCACACTGCATGGCATGTCTACTAGGCTGGGCATCCAGAGAATTCCAGAGTGACCCAGGATCTTCTCATGGAGTGTAGAATGTTCTAGAGTCTTCTTGTATATTAGAGTCATGTAGATACAAGAAGAATATTCTAGAGACATAGGGATAACCTTTGTATAAAGAGTAGTTTTAGGAGTATTCTAGAATGTTGACTATGTAAGGATTCTAGAATGATCCCTTAAGGAACATTCTAGACCCACTGCCATAACCCTTAGATTAGATTAATCTTAGCCATTGATTGTAAGGCCAAGGGCCTATATAAAGGGGTGGCACTTCCTTTGTCCACCAACCAAGCAAGTGTATCTCTTACTTGAGCAATACAAGCTTTCTTCTCCCAAGCCTTCTTGTTCTCTAGCCATTCTCTTCTAGCCTAAGTGTGCTAGCTAGGTAGGCTGACTTAGCACTACAAGCCGAGTTGTGAGTAGCTAAGTGCCGCAAGGGTGCTTAAAATATTAAGTCCGTGACAGTTGGTATCAGAGCCTAGGTTGCGAGTACGTCGCAATAAGAGGGAAGGACAGTATGTCTACTTCAGAGGCAATTCAAGAGGAGGAGCAAACCCAAGTCCAAGAGCGTGGCCAAGGTGTGCACCAGAACCCTGCCCAAGAGAAGGCACGGACAAGGTCCAAGGAGGCGTCCAAGGACATGATGGCTAGCTTGGAGTCACGGGTGGCTAACGTGGAGGCCTCCGTGTCACTTTGGGATTCATGCTTGGAGGAAGCTGGGCAACGTCTTGACGGCTTAGAGACAGAGTGTGGGGAGCTTAACCAAGCTGTGAAGGGATCCCTTAATGAGCTAGGCGGTTCCATCAGACGGGAGATCCGAACCTTGCGAGACCAACTCCTGGGTGAGCTCGCTGGTCTACGTGGGTACGTCGATGGGGAACTTAACACTATCCGTGCTCAAGTGGAGGAGGTACGTTCTGATTGGGCACTTTGCAAAAGGGCAGTCACTATGGGCAACGTCATTACTCGAGAGTCACCCAAGGTAGAGGTGCCCAAACCCAAGAGCTATGCTGGTTCAAGGAATGCTCGGGAGCTCGACAACTTTTTATGGGGCTTAGAACAATATTTTGAGGCCGTTGGTATAACTGACGAGTCTGCCAAGGTACGCACGGCTACCCTCTACCTTACCGACACCGCAATGCTATGGTGGCGTAGAAGGCATGCCGACATCCAACGGGGTATGTGCACCATTGACACATGGGAGCACTTCAGGAGAGAAATCAAGCGGCAATTCTACCCGGAGAATGCCGAGGAGGAAGCACGTGGCCGACTCCGCCGACTCAAACACGCAGGCACCATTGAGGAATATGTGAAAGAGTTCACCACCCTTGTGCTTGAGATCCTGGATATGTCGGACAAAGATTCTCTCTTCTACTTTCTTGATGGCCTACAACCTTGGGCCAAAACCGAGTTAAGGTGACGTGGGGTGCAAGATCTCGCAGCAGCCATTGCGGAAGCCGAGTCACTAATTGACTTTGTGGTCAAGAGAGATCTCTCTCCATTCAAGGATAGGAGGGATAACGCCAGCAAAGGTGGGGGAGATAGGGACAACTCCTCGCATCAAGAAGTTGACAAACATACGGGACGCCACGAGTCACCTAGTGGTAAGGGCAAGTTTGACAAGGACAAGGGTGGCAAGAATCAACCGTCCTTGCCTAAAAAGCCTTGTTTCCTATGTGATGGTCCACATTGGACGAGAGATTGCCCCAAGAGGAAAGCCTTTAATGCTATGACAGCCGAGTACGAGGAGCAACAGGAGCAGCAAGGCCAAGAAGACACTTGCATTGGGTCGTTGCAACTACTCGGAGCCATGAAGGTCAAGGCCACACCACCCAAAGGCCAAGGCCTCATGTTCGTCGAAGCCAAGGTCAATGGAAAGGTAACTAATGCCTTAGTCGATACTAGCGCATCACACAACCTTGTGTCCATGGAGGAAGCCAAGAGACTTGGTCTCAAGGCAACTAAGGAAGGCGGCTCATTAAAGGCTGTAAACTCTGTCACTAAACCAATCCATGGTGTTGTTCGAGGCACACGTACGAGCATTGGCGAATGGGATGGACTCATAGACTTCTCGGTTGTGTCTATGGACGATTATCCAACGGTTCTTGGTATGGAGTTCCTTGTCAACGCCAAGGCCATTACACTTCCATTCGCCAACTCTATGTGCATCACAAGAGGAGGAAAGGTATGCATGGTTCCGACAAAATGGTTATCCAAAACTGAAGCCAAGACCATGTCTGCCATGCAGCTTTTACTCCATGAAGGGCCGCGAGCGTTGGACCCCAAGAAAACAAAGAAACGTACTAAAAGGAAGAAACGATCAAAAGAGGTCCAGCCAACTAGGAGCACGAAGGCGCACTCCAAGGGCCAGTCAGTAACCTAAGGATGATTACGCGCCGAGGACATCGCGAGCTTAGGTGGGGGAGAATGTCACACCCTGCCAAAAAGGACAAAGTTTACGCCACAGGGGCGCTACGCAGGCGACACACATGGGCACCACACTGACGCTTACAGGAAGCATCCACACTGCATGGCATGTCTACTAAGCTGGGCATCCAGAGAATTCTAGAGTGACCTAGGATCTTCTCATGGAGTGCGGAATGTTCTAGAGTCTTCTTGTATATTAGAGTCATGTAGATACAAGTAGAATATTCTAGAGACATAGGGAAAACCTTTGTATAAAGAGTAGTCTTAGGAGTATTCTAGAATGTTGACGTTGACTATGTAAGGATTCTAGAATGATCCCTTAAGGAACATTCTAGACCCACTGCCATAACCCTTAGATTAGATTAATCTTAGCCATTGATTGTAAGGCCAAGGGCCTATATAAAGGGTTGGCACTTCATTTGTCCACCAACCAAGCAAGTGTATCTCTAACTTGAGCAATACAAGCTTTCTTCTCCCAAGCCTTCTTGTTCTCTAGCCATTCTCTTCTAGCCTAAGTGTGCTAGCTAGGTAGGCTGACTTAGCACTACAAGCCGAGTTGTGAGTAGCTAAGTGCCGCACGGGTGCTTAAAATATTAAGTCCGTGACAGTACGATTTTAAAGGGCTGTTTTAACATAAAGATGCTAGCACGTGATGGGTTTGGCTAGTGCAGCAGGGACCAAGGCCCAAGAGCTAGCGCCTAGGGCATTGAAGGGGCTACGGAGTAAATAGAAAAAAGAGACCTGCGGCGGGGTTCTGTGCGGCAGAGAGGAAGAAACCAGAGACGGCTGCCAGCTGCTCGATGGCTCGATTGTTCTCCGTGAAATTTATGTTGTCCGTCTTGTACATGGGTAACTAAATTTTTAAATGGGGTTAGGGATGAACTTGCACCATAGATGGTTGTTTTAATTTATTTTTGATTCTTGTGCGTGATTTTTATTTATTAAATTTTTTGATGATCATTCATAATTTATTGTTGGGTTTTATTTTTCGAATAATTAAAGGGTTCAGTCTGTTTATAGATTCAGTCATGCTTTTTCTATCAAATGGATTAATGTTTTGATTATTTTTGGAACAATTAAATATTTATATTGATTCAATTCTCTACTGCAGTATTGCTCGTTGGGTATATTGTCGTTGTTGTGTTTTCTCAATGTGAATAATAATTTGTATGATTTAAAAGTGTTGAATGATTTTTCAAAGGGTTATTTTTAGTCTAATTTTGGTTCATAATTTTATATCTTCCGATTGAGATTTTTGAAATTTAATTTCTCAATTGAGTTATCAGTGAATTAAAAATAGTTAAAACACCATATATGTGCAAGGGATTCCCGAAGCTCCACTGTTTGTTAAATTTTAGTATTTTCTTCCATTAATCAAATTGTTTAATTTTTAGTTTGCATTCAAAAAATCACTGCTTATATTTTTATTTTCTCGTGAATCATTTAATATTTTTCTTTAGTTTCAGAAATTCTGTTTATTATTCTTTTAATCTTGTCTCCTTGTGGAATCAACACCCCAAAGCTACACTACAACTACCGCGTTATTCTTTGGGCGTAATCAGGGATCAAGAGTGGTTGTAAAAGTCCATTGGGCTTTTGATTTTTGGCTTTGAGTTGTTGGCACTTGACATATCGTGCTATGTACTCAGCGATGTCCCTCTTCATGACTGACCGACGATAAGTACTTCGGACATTGCGGTGTATCTTGGTGTTCCCTAGGTGTATGGCAAACTTCAAGTAGTACGCCTTATCAAGGATCTCTTCTCTAATCTCGGGCACATTTGGCACACAGATTTTGTCTCGAAAGAATAAAATGTTAGGATGTTTGCCCTCATATCCAAGACATTTTATTATTATTTAATAGATTTGATTTAGTATTGAGTTTTATATTACCATATATTTGTATGTTGCTTTATATCATGAGATGATTAGTTTTTGAATTATCATTAGGAGTGGTTTATGTGTATAGATGAGATTTATACACAGGAGATACGAACTGCTTATATAGGCAATTCTAGAATTGTTCGGGGCTATTGATAAGACTGGAAATCTTATTTATAAAGCTATAATACAGTTAACCTTTATGTGATAAGGTGGTCTATCTCAACCATCAAAGTAGTGGACTCTAGGTTATTGTATTGGTGTATTGGGAATACACTAAACTGGATCACTATAAGAAACACATTATTTAGAACTGTGACCTTTAATAAGTTTCTTATTCACTATTTGCAGTAAGCTCTTAATCCTGAGAGGATAGTGAACTCAAGTTCTGAATAGTGATGATTTTGAGTTACCAATGAATGAGGTCTTTTATATTAACACCTCAGTATCTTGGGAAGTCATTATTTAGACTATGAGAACACATATTCTCAGGATGGAATCTACACTCTATATATTAAAGAGATGGATATCACCTTTGTGATAATTCAATGGGTTAATCACTGAAATCCGGATTTGATCTTTTGAGTAAATGGTTTATTGAAATGATGACCAATTGCAAGTAATTAATAATTATTGAATTAGGTTCTTAAAATAATTAAAGAATTAATTTGACAGTATAATTCTGATTATTAATATCTATGTAAAGAGGCCAACTGCAAAAGCATAGTGTATACTATATATGATATGTAGGGAGCCGTTTATCATATATTTTTGTGCTAGACAAAAATAAGAGGTAGCCTACTCTCCTATGATACGGTTTACCTAAGGGAAAAGAGGAGAAGACCTAGAGGAGAAAGAGAAGGAAGATTGCATCAATCTTTTCAAGAAGTTTTCTTCCACAATTAAGATTATCAAGAACAAGATAATTCTAACCTCTCTTTTCAAGATTGTATGATTCGTGTAAAGAAAAAAATCAAAATAGATTTTTGAAATCGCTTCTGCTGTGGTTATGAACCCAACAGCACAGACCCCTATTGGTCAGCTAGGTACCTTGTCAAATACTTAATTACTTTCTAATTTATATGCCTTCATCATTTAACTTTAATTTTGACCACTATAATCTGTAGTAACAACTAAACGTATTAAGATATGACTAAGAGAAAACAAGTAATATGTAATCACGACAATAAGACGAAATTAAAATAATGATTGTTAAGATATCGAGATAAGTCACGAGTGAGGCACACAAATGTTCTAGATACCGATAAAGAGAAAGAAAAAGGGGCAGAGTCTTATATCGATTAAGGACCCTTGAGTTTTGAGGATAAAGCTCTTTTAGGGAAGGGATAATGTAATACCCCAACCTGGTTATTAAAAATTAAGTCGCTAATTAAATATGTCACGCCCTGAATTCCCGACCGAACCCGGGGACGCGACTGAAGGAAACAAAAGAAGAAAATAAATAGACGAGTAAATAAATAAATAAATATTTAACGAATTTTAACTAAGTTTACTAATTTAGATACAAGCCTATTCCACTAACATAACGCTACATCCATATATCTCTGTCAATACACATACATTCCCGGTTTATAAAAATTTCGGCAGAACCTCCTTTGTTTTTCGAACCTTTTCCCCTTGATAATCACAATGCATCATATAACATCATATAAATATAAATACATCACAATCCATCCTCACTCGATGGCCACAACTTTATCAAAGTTAAATACACATTGTCTAATTATCCAATCCATCACATCTACTCCTACACTTAAACTAGAAGATCATTTATTACAATATACAATATCATTTCCATTCTTTTTAGAAACACACCAATCCTTTATAAAATCAAAATACGCCCCAAGGGCCCAAATATTCTTCCAAATTTATTTCCTCTTCTTTCTCCAAGACTTCATCAAGTCCCGCGTACCAGGATGCTTTATCTGAAACCTGTGCCCACGAATGGGTCAGCGCCAACATGCTGGTATGATACAATACTAATGCAAGGAACAAAATTAAGACGTGGCATGTGCAAGTGTACAAGTATGTCTACATGCCTCCCTAATCATGCATACGATACAATGGCAATGTACAAACTACATCTGTATAAAAACCCTATATCACGTTCACAAATTCATCAACACAATGCACAAGTAATATGCATGACACACCCATGCATCTCAATGCCACACCCATGTCTCGCTTCACGGTTCTTCCCCGTTGGCATGCAAGTACCAATATATGTCTCGCTTTACGGTCCGGACCCCGTAGGCCTGCGAGTACCTAATGGCCAATTTTGGGTTTTTCACCACAGGATCTGCACCCTCATAATGCACCATCACCTCGTGCTGACCCACACTATGCTTTTAAGGAATCACGCAATGCCAAGATGCCATGCTTTCATCATGCAATAATACAATCCAAATGAAACGTCACTTTCAAAAGCATATGCAACATACTTTAAATAATGCATTACAATGAAGATCAAATCACAAGACTTCATCCACAATGCTACGTGTCATACTCAATCAATCTCAACACTAATGCAAATCCACATGTCACAATATCAACAATTCTTCTCAAATATAAATCACATGGGACGACAACTCAAGAAGTAAATCACAACTCCCAAATAATCATAAAGAACATGGAAACATATAAACAATCAACTCAAGGAAGCAATTAAGTCCTACGTGATCTTCTATCCACAGATAAGCACAAAAGCATTCAATCAATATGCACATCAATCCTAAGTTAATTTTATTCCTTACTTAGTAAAGTACCATACCTGATCAGGTTATCTCAACCCCACTAGGCTGTGTCCATTATGCAATCCAAATCAACCAGATTAATCTTTAGTCCACGGTTCAGAAATTGAAGAAAACACACCGGTAGGTTGATCGAGTCGGCCAACCATTTTAAATCCAGTTTCATCAACTTCTTCAGCCTTTTTTCCCCAAGCAGATGATGATCCTGACAGATTTTGTCTCTTTATCATCCCATCCATCAGATATTGAAGAACTTTCCCTTCCTCTCATCAAATTACTGTGCAGAGTGTTCCAAATCAGTAGCTTCGATTGCTATAAGCAAGGTTAAAACCCATAGCCTCCAACAATTACACCACCGCAAGGCTGAAGCTACCACTAATATTGCTACTGCAACTTTTCTTCCCATTCCAACTCAGCAGCTTCAAACAGTCTGATTGTGTCATGTCTACCTTCATATGTGAGACCAAATTCTTAGCTAATTCCTTTAATGTCATTCTTTATCTATGCTGAGACCAAACCTTCAATGGCCTTCCAGTTGATCCTAGATCCAGGAGTCCTAGAACAACCATCACAAATATTAATTAATATTCATGTAGTTTGCTTACAGACCTTAGTTTGGTTTTTAGTTTAGCTTGGTAGCCTATATATTACTGGCATTAAATAAATTCAATTAAAGCCTCACATGGTTGTGACATATAACTAGGAGTGTCTTATAATTTGTCCAAAATGGATCCCTACTTGGCCCCATGAGATAGCCCAAAAGTTCCTCAATTTGGCCCTAAAAAAAATAAGGTCAAATGTGTTCTAAAATGGCCTTGAAACATGGCCCAAAAATGTTCCAAAGGTTGCCCAATTTGGGCCACAATCATGCCTCAACATAGCTTAAAAAGTGTTCTAAAAATAGGTCAAAAAGTGGCCAAAAGATAGTTCAAAAGGTGGCCAAAAGAGGACGGGACAGCAAGTGGGACAGCAGGGCAACAGGCCAAGGCAGGCAGGCACGCGCGCGCAGGGGGGTGCACGGCGCGCGCGCAGGTAGCGCGTGGGGCGCGGCGCAGGCGCGCGCGCGCGGGCGGTAGGGCACGCGGACAGTGGCTGGGCGACAGGGCTTGGTGCAGTCTGATTTTCTGATTTTTTTCAGAATTACTGTTCCGGATAGAGAGCAAATTTCTCTGTCCAGCAGTCTAATTTTCTCTATTTGTTGCTCCAAATTTTTCCATTTTTCCAAGTTCTTTCCAAGTCTTTTAAACCTCTTTTTCACTCATTACTAAAATTTCATAAAGCTTCCCCATCTCAACCGATAACATTTTCTTCATGACATCAAGTAATTTTTCAACATAAATACACATCAAAACATAGTAATCTAACACATAGACAAGCCATATGTTATTCATAATGATAAAACATCAATTAAATCAAAGGAAATAAAAATCCCCAAATTTCTAACTCTAGGGTCTTCAAAATAACACCACTTAAATAACTTCCTAACCACAAATACATCTCTAAGCAGCTCAAATAACCCATAGAAAAGTAGGAAAAGCTAGATCTATTTCTAGTTTAGCAAGAAACCATACTTAAATCAGTTTTTCTTAAACTGAGAAGGAAGTACTTGCTGGATGGAAAATCTGTTTGGTGAGTATCTAGTACTCGTTGAGCTGAACACTTTCTCAGAAGGAAGTTTTGCCAAATTCCTCCTCGAAATGTGTGTTCCGGCAGCTTGAAAATATGGGTTTTTAGGGCTTTTCTCTCCCTCTCTCTATATGGACGAGATCTCTGATATTTCTGAATGCATATCTGATAAGGATGAAGTATCTGAGCTGTATTTATAGTGGGGAATCAAAGGGGCAAGGACAAATGACCATTTTGCCCTTAATGAGGCCGTAACCCCTTTACTCTACAGCTCATTCCTAAATGCTTCAAATTGAAATTATGTTTTAATAAATGTTCATAAAATTATTTTAAATGAAAATTATTAGAAGGAAACATTTCCATTTGAGGTCGGCTTAGACCCGTTCCACCCGGGTCACCCGAATACCCTTTTTGTCCAATTCCGAAAACCATTTCTGTTTCCGCTGATTTTTGTACAGCGGATACTTCACATTATTTTAAGTACTTTACTCTTCTATGACACACTCTAAATATGTCTCTAAATAAGTCATTCGGTGAAAACAATGTAGAAAGGCACTTTACCGATAAAACCAACAAAATTTATAAACTATGCATGCAAAGTGTTCTACCTCAAAAACGAAAAATTTACCCTCATTTTTCGGATCTCTACATCATTCGGGGGAGTGACAAAATATCAGGGACATTAAGAAATAATATAGTAGTTAAGAGAAAACTATAATTAAGAAAATAAAAGGTATAAAATAATAAGACTTTGATTAACGAAGTTGACACATGAAGAAAATAAATAAAAATACAAGTCATAAGAAGAAAAATAAAAATAATGCGAAAAATAAAATGGGATAAAATACAAAATGCCAAACAAGGCATAAAAAGAAGAAAAAAAAAAAGGAAAATAGGCCAAAAGTGTTGGCCCATGCTCTTGAACCCAAGACCAATAAAGTGAGAAGGAACATATACCCAAAAAGATAGCCAACTTGGCTACAACACTTTTTTGCTATATATATATCTCACAAGATATATATAAACTATATAAAACCCTATTGCACGACCCCTACACCCAATCAAATTACATGCAACACCTAAGCAATTATATATATATATATATGTATATGTATATGTATATATATACTATATGTGATATGCGTAGGGGGAAAGAAGTCAGAAGTGTGTGTGCATGTGTGTGTGTGTGATTAGAGAGAGAGAATGAGAAAAGAAGAAGAAAGGGAGAAAAAGAAAGAGCAAGCTCTAATCCAGGCACAAGAAGCCTTGAGGATTCAAAACCAAACACAGAGGAAGGAGACCACTACTTGAAGGTATAACACCAAAAATCCTAAAAACCTAAGTTTTCTCTCTTTAAAATTTCTAAGTAGAAACTCACTGTAGGAGGCCATACCTTGTTTGTATGTGCATAAAATTATATATATATATATGTGTGTGTGTGTGTGTGTGTGTATTATACATAAATAAAATGCTAAAAACCAAGTCAGAATACCCCCAAAAAATTGAAATCCAACAATGATGACCACTAAGAAGGTGGGTTTGAATCAACCTAAAGGAAATCAATTTCCATCACTTGGGACCTCATTTAGGAACTACAAGGATCACAATAACCCTGTCCCGTGACCAAAAATCCTCAAAAAAGACCCTCAAACTTCAACTTGTAGGTTTCGATTTTGAAGACAACCTTCACACGTACACACAAAAACCTAAATTTTAGAATGGGGAATTTAAATCCAATGATGAGACCATCACAGTAGAACAAACCCCATCGATTTTGGTGGAGAAACAAGCTCAAACCAACCTTGTTATAGTCACGAGTGTCAAAATTCAACCGAACTTTATAGCCCAATTTGAACCCCAAGATCAATGCCAAAATCTTCCTTGGAGTCCCAAAAATCCATAGGAACAAACCGTAGAAGAAATGGCCACCTGAAAGGTCACAAAATAGGAATTGAAGATTTTGTGAATTAAGGCAGCAGTGGCATGAGAGATGGGGAAGATGATGATAAATAGTAATGGGTCGGATTTGTGTCAGGTTTCGGGTTCGGGTCGGAACCCGCCCAACTATACATAAGGGTAAGTGAGACGGCGTCGTTTAGAGGCTTAAGGTTTTAAATTAAAATGAATTGAGGTTGTTAGGCTACACAGTTAAAAGCCTGATTTGATAACCATATGCAGAACAGGGATATCCTATCCCTGGATTCCCCCTTGTCCACAACCTGAAAATCAGAAAATAAAGGGGAGCCGCAGCTCCCTAGACTCGAAACAGAGACCTCATGCATGTTAGGATTCTAAACCCATGTGTGTGCCACTGTGCCACCATGGGACTTGTATCAAAATAATGATAGAATATATATATATATATATATTAAATTAAATAGTTTAATTAATTTAATTATAGTAAAATGTCCCATTACCCGAATAAAATAAAAGGGTAGTGTATTTTGAATTTTTTTATGTTCTGGACCCAATGGGAAAGTCCATTTTACGAGTTGGAATTTTGAAAATTAAGACACGTAAAATGTAAAAAATTACCATTTTACCTTTAACGATGCTCGAAGCCAAATGGAAGTCCGAAAGGGTCTAAATTAATTTTCTTTGACGTTCCGGACCCAATGGTGAGGTCCTTATTATCAAATTAAGTACTAGAAAATAAGACACATAAAAATGAAAATTTATTAAATTATTCCTAAGAGTTCGATTCGACTACGAATAATCTATTTTAAAGCAAATAAGGCATGTCCTAGGAAATTAAGATTCACCCAGTCTAAGACTAAATTTAGAACACCAAATAGGTAGTGATTTAAGTTAAATGTGAAATTAATTAGATTCTTCATAAATTGTTCTTAGGGACTACAAGGGAAAGAGAAAGGCACACTAGTAGCGCCAATCTTGAGAACCAAGGTGAGTAATCCTGAACTTTGAAGTGGAGGTTTTAACTCCATTATTCCTGAAGTGTTTTAAGTTCAAAATTCCTGTATTTACATTACTTATGATTCAAATGTGTTATTGCTTCCATTTTTAAATATTATCTTGACATGCTAGTGAGCTTGTTTAAATTGCTAACTGTTTGTAAGTTCATACCTCGACATGTCTTTTTTAAATTCAAGATTTTTATTAAATGTCTCTCTAAAAGTAAATGTTTCTCATTCTAGCCATGTTTTAAATATTCCTGAATGATGTGATTAACTACTCGGAAAGTTATGTCTTAAATGTTCCTAAAATTTATGTTCCAAGTATTTTGAAGGCTTTGTTAAAATACTCATGAAAGTTCTGTCAAATGCTCTTGAAAAACATCTATCTGCAAAGTTATGTTTTAATGCTCTTGAAAAGCATCTATTTGAAAAGTTATGTTTTAAATGTTCTTGAAAAGCATCTATTTGGAGGTTATGTTTAAATGCTCTTGAATAGCATCTATTTGTAAAGAAATATTTTTAAATGGCTCTTGTTTGTGAAGTAGTAATTCAAGATAATAGTGCGTAAGCGCCACGAGCTCGTAAGACCCTATGGGACTCACATACGAGAAAAAAATACCCGGTAACAAGTTTATCCTGCAAGTATGAGATATCTCCACGAGAAATTAAACTAGGAGTTTGGTTCGAAACGGATTCCACTTAAACAAAAGTGAGAACATATTACGTTCAGAAATGGTAGAAGGTTTATCCCCCATTTTTCTAAACATGATTTATATTTTTTGATTTCAGGATAAAATGATTCAAGTTTTCATAATTAATAGTAAAAGGTTTTCGAACCGCCATTTCTATGAAAAGGGTTTTTAAAATGACCCCCTTTTAAAATGATAAAGGGTCTACCTGTAATACCCCAAAAATTTTGATATGGCTAAAGATGGCACCTCGATCTAATAAAATTAGGTTATGTAATGGTAATGTTCGAAATGGCTAAAAATACATTAATCCATAATGGGATTAATTATCCGAAGATACGGAATCCAAAGATGGTGCGTTGACAGCTTGGTCAACCGAGTTAAAATAATTTGGATTAGTGCCAAATTTGGTAATATGAGACCAATACGGATAATTAATTATGGAAATAATAAGAATATGGAATAAGGCACTAACGGGGACCCAATATCGGTAAAATGAGTAATGATGATGTCAAACCCCGAATTTATACCAAATTTGTCGGAGTTCCATAAATTGATATTTTATGGAATACTTATCAAATACGTTGACATATACCAAAAAATATGCACACACACACATATATATGTGTGTGTGTGTGTGTGTGAATTAATACAGGTAGGCATATATATATATATATATATATATATATACACGATCACATGACATAAGCCCATAACCTAAGCCCATTATTATGTAAGTCCATACAAATGCCCATTATGTATACATTATATAATATGTAATATATATGTGTGTGAGTGTGTGTTGGCAGGTAGCTTCTAGAATGTTTCTAGATTGAATTAAAGGGGCTGAAAATTGGTGATGCTTTTAGACTGAACTAAAGGGGCTGAAAAGTAGTGAAGATATACATGTATATATATATGGTAGCAGACGCAATTGGTGAAATATATATATTTATATATATATATATATATATACACATATATATATATATATATATAAAAGAAGGAAGGCAGTAAAAATCTAGAAATCAGTGGAGTAGGTGAAGTCTAGTTGGCAGCCTTTTAGAATAAAATATCCATATATATATATATATATATATATATAAGACAACACTTACAACCGTAGTGAATTGGTCCTAGAACTGCAAAAATGGACCGGGAAATGTCCAGCAATAGGCTGGATGGGTTTCCAAGAGACGTGCAGGCTACGACTTCTGTAGTCGCAGGTACTCTTCTAGTTTGTTCATAGCCTGCCCATGTCTTATTTGATACTGGTTCTGCGCATTCTTTTATATCTCTTACATATTCTCCTAAGTTAAACATAGTAACAAAACCTTTAGGATATTTACTGAATATGTCTATACCATTGGGAAAATCATTATTGAGGGATGCCATATATAGGGATTGTGAGATACAGATTATGGGTACACATTTACTTGATGATCTTATGCCATTAGAAATCTGTAGGTACGATGTTATTTTTGGTATGGACTGGTTGGTTACAAACCATGCTACTATAGATTATGTGGCCAAGCGAGTTCTTATTTAGAACCCTAGATTTTCTACTGTTGAGTTTGAGAGGACAATAGTGGCTTCTCTACCCTATTTTGTTTCTTCTATCTAGGCTAGGCATCTACTTTGCAAGGGATGCCATGGTTTCTTATGTAGTGTCCAAGACACTAATTTACAACAGCCACTGTTAGAGAAGATTCCCATTGCTAGGGAATTCCCTAAGGTATTTATAGACAATCTTCTAGGGATGCTTGTGGACAGAGAGATTGAGTTTAGTATTGATGTACTCCCAAACACTTCACCTATATCCAAGACACGCTATAGAATGGCACCAGCAGAGCTAAAAGAGTTAAAGCTTTAGCTATAGGAACTACTAGACAAGGGTTTCATACGACCCAATTCATCATCGTGGGGTGCACCTGTATTATTTGTCAAGAAGAAGGATGGGACCATAAGGCTATGTATTAATTATTGCGAACTGAACAAGGTTACCATCAAGAACAGATATCCACTACCTAGGGTAGATGATCTGTTAGACCAACTGAAGGGGGCTCAGGTATTCACAAAGATCGACCTGAGGTCCAATTATCACCAATTGAAAGTCAGACCCATTGACATTCAGAACCCGATATGGACGTTATGAGTTCCTTTATATGCCTTTTGGGGTAACTAATGCCCCAACCGCATTCGTGGATTTAATGAACAGGGTGTTCAAGCCGTACTTAGATGGTTTTATGATTGTATTCATCGACGGTATCTTGGTTTATTCTAAGAACCAGAAAGAGCATGAGATGCATCTGAGGAAAGTCCTATAGAAGCTATAAGAGCAAAAGGTATATGGTAAGCTGAAGAAGTGTGAATTCTGGCTCTTAAGCATTTCATTCTTAGGTCATGTGATTAGTAAAGGGATTTTCATGGACTCTTAGAAGATAAAAGCTATTACTAGTTGGCCCCAGCCGACTAATGTCATGGAGGTTCGCAGTTTCATGGGTTTAGCTGGCTACTATAGGAAATTTGTCAAGGACTTCTCCAAGATAGCTACGCCAATCACCCAGCTAACTCGGAAGAATGTTCCATTCATCTGGAATGAGGAGAAGAAGCAAAGTTTTCAAGAGCTGAAGAACCGACTAATTATAACTCCAATCTTGACAGGGCTAGATGGGACAAATGGTTTTGTGATCTACACTGATGCTTCGCACTAAGGCTTGGGGTATGTTCTAATGCAGCAGGGCAACTGAGGCCACATGAGAAGAACTACCCGACTCACAACCTTAAGCTTACAGCTATTGTCTTTGAACTTAAAATCTAGAGGCATTATCTGTATGGAGCTACATGTGAGATTTTCACCAATCACAAGAGTCTCAAGTACTTGTTTACATAGAAGAAGCTCAATATGTGATGTGAACCCATAGGATAACAATCCATGAACCCACAATCAAATTGAAACTTACCCAAGAAAGCCAAGAATCAAGTCAAGATGATCTAGACCCGTTGAAAACTTGTTTCAAGAACCTAGAGTTGATTAGAATGCCACAAAGGGTATGCCTTTGATAAGTTTGTAGTTTATTAAAGAACAAGAAAAGAAAACTCAAAATTCTTTAAGCAGAAAGCTTCATTCACGTTCGTAGTCTCCAAATGGCGGCTACAAGTTCGTTTTAAAACCCTAGGGCCGAATAAGGCTTACATCAAATAAAAGACATGGGCTGAAAAACTTCAAGCCCAAAACGTCCTAAACTACTGACTAAAACTAATTAAAAGAAATCCACTAAATGAGTTAAATAGGTCCAAAAGCCTATAACCATTAAAACATAAAATAGGCCCACACGTCTATACTTAATGAAATAAAAAGTCCATACGAATCCACTAGGCTATGCCGCCACCTTCTATAGCTTGTATCACATGGACTAAGGCTAGTTCTTCTTCTTTCAAGCCCATCGTGAATGTTGGGGACTTACTCGATAACTCGGCCCAAGTGGATTGCACCAATCCTTGCATCGCTTCCTTGATCTTCTTAACTCTTGACCTTGAGATTGGCCCATCTGGAACTTGTAAAGGATCCTTAAGACTCGGTCTACCATAGTGCCCATCATTCCTCCTCTCCTAAAAAGGATTCGACCTCGAATCGTCACCCTTTCATGAATCAACTTCACCAATTTGGCCTTCCTGTGTCTATCCAAGCTACTCTTGTCATCAATAGGTAAAGGCATCAAATCTAAAGGAGTAAGTGGATTAAAACCATAAATAATTTCAAAGGGAGAATAAGAAGTAATAGTATGCATAGTCCTATTATATGTAAACTCTATAAATTGCAAACAGTCCTCCCAAGTTTTTAAATTCTTTCGAATGACAATGCATAAGAGTTGAGTTAGAGTCCTGTTGACTACTTCAGTCTGTCTGTCAGTCTGTGGGATGAAAAGTAGTGGAAAATAAAACCTTGGTACCTAATTTTTCCCACAAAACCTTCCAAAAGTAGTTAAGGAACTTAACATCCCTATCAGAAACAATACTTCTAGGTACACCATGGAGTCGCACGATTTCCTTGAAAAACAAATCAGCTATGTTTATGGCATCATCTGTTTTATAGTATGGAATGAAATGTGCCATTTTACTAAATCTATCCACTACCATAAAAATAGAATCGCTACACCTTTTGTCCTAGGCAGCCCCAAAATAAAATCCATAGATATGTCTACCCATGGCTCACTAGGAACGGGTAAAGGTGTATACAACCCATGTGGTAAAACCTTAGATTTGGCCTTTTTACAGGTAATGCACCTACCACATATTCAAGTGATGTCTCTTCTCATCTTAGGCCAAAAGAAATGTTCATGTAAAATTTTTAAGGTTTTTCTAACACCAAAGTGCCCCATTAATCCTCCACCATGTGCCTCATGCACCAATAATTTACGCATTGAACAGTTTGGCACACACAATTTGCTTTCTTTAAACAAATAACCATCATGCTTGTAAAACCTACCAAATGCCGCTTTATCACACGCCATATACACATCAGAAAAATCAGCGTCATTGGCATACATATCTTTTATATATTCAAACCTAACCATTTTACCACTCATAGAAGTAAGAAATACATATCTCCATGATAAAGCATCAGCAACAATGTTCTCCTTACCTTGTTTGTAACGGATGACATAAGGAAAGGTCTCGATATATTCCATCCATCTAGCATGTCTCTTATTTAATTTACCTTGACCCTTGAGATGCTTCAATGATTCATGATTGGTGTGGATCACAAACTCCTTAGGCCAAAGGTAGTGCTGCCACATCTCTAGAGCGCGAACAAAGGCATAAAGTTCTTTGTCATAAGTGGGGTAATTCAGGGCCACCCCACTTAGCTTTTCACTGAAAAAGGTGATGGGTTGCCTATCCTGCATTAAAATGGCTCCAATTCCTATTCCTGAGGCATCACATTCAATCTCAAAAGTTTTGTTGAAATCAGGTAATGCTAACACAGGTGCAGAACATAATCTTTCTTTAATAATAGCAAATGCATTCGCTTGTTCAATCCCCTAATGAAATCCAACATTCTTTTTAACTATTTCAGTGAGTGATACCATATGATGTGAACCCGTAAGATAAAAATCCCTTGAACCCACGATCAAATTGAAACTTACCCAAGAAAACCAATAATCAAGTCAAAATGATCTAGACCCATTGAAAACTTGTTTCAAGAACCTAGAGTTGATGAGAAAGCCACAAAGGATATGCCTTTGATAAGTTCGTAGTTCATTCAAGAACAAGAAAAGAAAAGTCAAAATTCTCTAACTAGAAAGCTTCATTCACGTTCGTAGTCTCCAAATGGCGGCTACAAGTTCTTTTTAAAACCCTAGGGCCGAATAAGGCCTACCTCAAATAAAAGACGTGGGTTGAACAGCTTCAGGCCCAAAACGTCCTAAACTACTGACTAAAACTAATTAAAAGAAATCCACTAAATGAGTTAAATAGGCTCAAATGCCTACAACCATTAAAAATAAAATAGGCCCACATGCCTATACTTAACAAAATAAAAAGTCCATATGAATCCACTAGGCTATGCCGCCACCCTCTGTAGCCTGTATCACATGGACTAAGGCTGGTTATTCTTTTTTCAAGCCCATCATGAATGTTGGGGACTTGCTTGATTACTCAACCCAAGTGGATTGCACCAATCCTTGCATCGCTTCCTTGATCTTCTTAACTCTCGACCTTGAGATTGGCCCATCTGGAACTTGTAAAGGATCCTTAAGACTCGATCCACCACGGTTCCCATCAATATGTGCCAACGATGTTGGTCAGAGTTGATCAAGGACTACGAGCTCAGTATACAGTACCATCTAGGGAAGGCGAACGTAGTAGCTGATGCTCTTAGCAGAAAGTCATCAGGGAGTTTTGCTTACTTGTTGAATATGCAGAAAGAGCTACTACAAGAGTTAGAGGTAATGGAGATTGAGGTGATCCAAGCCAGGTTCTAGGGCAATGTGTGCTAACGTTACAATCAGTCTTACGATTGTTGACAAGATCAGGGAATTACAGACTCACGATAAGAAAGCCAAATTTCACCAGGAGGTTAAGACTGGAAGTAATACGGATTTCACTATTCGAGATGGGGGGTTGTATTATCATGATAGGATCTGTGCTAGATGTACCTGAGATCAAGAAGGAGATTCTTGATGAGGCACATAGTTCTAGATTTGCTATACACCAAGGGAATATAAAAATATACCATAATATAAGGAACACTTACTAGTGGTCAGGGATGAAGAAAGATATAGCTGAGCACATTGCACGATGTATAGAGTGCCAATAGATCAAGGTTAAGCACCAGAAGCTGGGAGGACTTCTACAGTCACTTCCAATACCAGATGGAAATTGGAGCATATCATGATGGACTTTGTATCAAGTTGTCCTAAGACACCTCATGGGAATGATTCTATATGGGTGATCGTAAATAAACTGACGAAGACAGCCCATTTTCTTGCGACCAAGCTTACTTAGACTCTGTAATGACTGGCCATACTTTATATCAGGGAGATCATTCAATTACATGGAGTTCCAGTATCTATTGTATCCAACCGAGATCCATGATTTGTGTCTAAGTTCTAGAGGAGTCTACAAAAGGCTATGGGCATAGAGTTGAGTCTTAGCATTGCATACCATCCAAAGATAGACGGACAATCTGAGAGGACGATACAAACTCTAGAGGACCTACTTTGGTTCTGTGTCATTGATTTCAATGGAAGTTGGGAGGATCAACTGTCGTTAGTGGAGTTCACTTACAATAACAGCTACCAATCCAGTATTGGTATGGCACCATATAAGGCACTATATGGCAAACAGTGTCGATCCCCACTGTGCTGGACAGAGGTAGGTGATAAGAAACTATTTGGGCCAGAGATAGAGGAACAGACCACTGACAAGATCCATCTGATCAGGCAGCGTTTATTGATAACTTAGAGTCGACAAAAGAGTTATGCTGATACTAGGAGATGGGAGTTGGAGTTTACAATAATTGACTATATGTTTCTAAAGGTATCACCGATAAGGGGAGTGGTTAGGTTTGGCAAGAGAGGAAAACTAGGGCCATGATACATTGGACCATTCGAAATTATCGGACAAGTCGGACTAGTGGCATATCAGCTTGCTTTGCCATTTGAGTTATCACACGTACATGATTTTTTCCATGTTTCTATGTTGAGGAACTACGTGCACAACCCATATCAGATAGTAGAACACGGGCCTCTATATGTTCAAGAGGACTTGAGTTATATTGAGTAGTCGGTACAGATCTTAGATAGACGAGAGCAAGTTCTACTGAACAATACCATCATACTAGTAGAAGTATTATAGAGGAATCATCGACTTGAGGGTGATGTTATGTTGGTTCCATTTTGATATTTGTAGAACCATATTATGTATTTAAGACTTTCGCTAATTTACTATTTAAGTTTTTATATATTACACATTGTTATCAAGACAAATGACCTGGGCAAGAATAGAAAAAATAGGGATGACCATAGGGTCGGCCCCGCGATACGAAATCCACATAGGGTGGGTTTTGGGTCATAATAGATGACCTAGGCACGATTCTTGGAGACATTCTATGATAAGTATTTTCCACAATCAACTAGGAACCAGAAAATAGTGGAGTTCGCAACCCTCAACCAAGGAAACATATCTGTTAAGGAATACGAGGCCAAGTTTATGGATCTGGCTCGTTTCTTACCCCACACCATTGTTGTCATGACCTAGAACCCACATTATGCGAATTAAGGGTCGCGGGGGCGGCCCTCGAGTCGTCCCTAACAAATTCTAATTAAGGATCAATAATAATATCATCAGATTAGATAATTAAGTATTGGAATCATAATAGGGTTTACAAACCATGATAAAAGTAATTCTTAAATTATAGATCCTTAAACAAAAAGCCGCCCCCCAGGACGTGGACGTGTGGGAGAGAAAAGACTATAACATACTTAGTCTATTACAATTCATAACAAAAATCCACCATTACATGCAAAAGACTGCCTATGAGCAAAAAGATGACACCTGATAGCAATGAACATCTTATGGTCCTCCTACAATGTCCTTTCCTAAAAAAAATGATATATTTCTGGAGTGAGCTAACTTAGCTCAGTAAGTAAATTCCCTTACTCTGGCATGGGTTAGGGTTATTTTAAGTAAAAAAATTATAACACCCCGATCCGATTATCAGGAATTAAGTCACTAATTTAATATTAGAGACTTCACAAAGAAAAATAAAAATTATGAGGAATTAAACCAAGATAATAAAGACGACAAAAAAATACAAGTAGACGAGAAGAAAAATAGGAAATAAAGAAAAAAGGGGTAATGGGTTAAAATATGCCAAATGCCAAACAAGGCATAAAGAGAAAAAGATTGGAAAAAATGGCCAGAAGTGTTGGCCAAGGGATTTGATCCCAAGACCAAAAAGGTGGAAAAAACTTATACACAAAAGTAAACCAGTTGGGCTACAAAAACTTTTCTGCTATATATCTTATAAGATATATATACATATTATGTAAAAGCCCATCCCACCACCTATCACAACTAATCCCCATACATGCAACACATCAGCACTAATTTAAATATATGAATATATGTATATATATATATATATGTATACTATGCATAAAATTAGAAATGTGTGTGCAGGTGTGTGTACGTTTAGAGAGAAAGAGTGTGTGAGAAAAGAAGAAGAAGAAGAGAGGGAGAAGAAGGAAAACAGCTTGCATGCAAGCATTATTCTAGCCTTAAGGAGCTTAGAAGATTAACATCAAGCAAAAAGGAGAGAGAGGTTGCCATTAGAGGTAAAAGGAAGTTTTCACTTTCATCGATTTTCTCCTTTAAAACCTTTCAATGGTGAATTTTAATGGCATGCATGCATGTGATATTGAAAAAGAAAGAAAATTAGAAGAAAATGACCTTGTTAAACTTGGAAGGAACCCTAGAACTTGAAAACCCGAATTTGTGAAAAATAATGTTTTTGTACAAACTTGATTTAAGCTTAAAACTAACTACATGGCCCAAAATATCACTGAAATTGGGTCATTCTGCAACTTAAATCAATTGAAATTGTCAAGAGACTAAGGAAAACAACCAAGTTACAGGTTCGGTTGAGCTTCAGTGAGTGATCAAGATTTTGATCAATTCGAAGGGCTTAAGCAACGGGAAAAGATACCTCGTAGTTTTAGAATCATATGGGAAAAAAATGGGGGCAAAAACAGTGGCAAAACCTCACAAAATAGAAATTTTAGGCATCGTCGAAAAAGCGATCCTCGTTGGAGTAGCCATTGTGAGTGGTTGTTCGACAACCAAGAATTAAACCAAATAGAATTTAAATACTAAAAATGGAACCCTTATGAAAAATGGGATCGAACCACGCTGAACAATGGTCGGAATTCAATCGGTGACGGATGCTAGCACAGAAAAAGGCCACCGGAACCGTCGTCGGAGTAATGGGGAAGAGGAACAGTGGTGGGTCGGGTCTCGGGTCGGGCCTTAACCGAATTATAAAATGGTTTTTAATCACTTATCAAAACTACGTCATTTTGGTTAAATGGAATTAAAAATAAAATAAATTAGTAGGCCTGACGTCAGCATGATGTATTGAACCGGATTGAACTGGTTGGTTCAGCACTATTTGGGGCCGGTTCACTTAAAATCCAATTGAACCAATTGATTTTTTTTAAATACTTTTCAAAAATTATGTTTTCGTCCCCACTAGTTTCTAAAATTATAATTAGACCTCCAGAACCTTCAGTTAATTAGAAAATGACCCCAATAGTTGCGATTAATTATGAATTGGCCCAGAAATTAATTAAATATTAATTTTAAATCCCTTTAATTTTATGGGAATTATCAAAATGTCCTTTGGCCAAACAAAGGCCAATTAAAATAAAAGAATAGTGCAACCTAATATTTTTGGGCATTCCGGACTCAACGGCTGAACCCGATTTGTGAAATTAAGTCCCAAAAAATTAAGACACGTAAAATATAAAATTACCATTTTACCCCTAATGGTGCCAGGAGCCAATTAAATATAAAAGGTAGTTTATCTTGACTATTTTGGACATTCTGGATTTAATGGTGAGGTCCCTTAAGCCTAAATAAATTTTAAAAAAAATGAAACAACAAATGAGGTAATACCCATTACATCCCAAGCAATTATTTAGCTATTAAATGAATTTAGAAAAAGAGGGCGAGACCTAACTTTAAGTCTTAGGCCATAAAAATAATAAGTGGCCAATAGTATTGCCTTGGTTATGTTCTAATGCATAGTTATGTATATGTGACTTATGATCTAGGAACTACAGATAAAGGAAAGGGGATTAACATAGTGAACTGAAAGTTTGAGGTGAGTAATCCGACATCTTGAAGCAGTGGTATTTTACCTCTATCTGAAAGATACTTGATTTATTTTGTGAGTGGCCTTGTACCCTTAAGCAGTAGTATTTTATCTTCTATCTGAAAAATGCTGAATTTGTTTTGTAAGTAACATCGTATCCTGAATCAATGGTATTTTATCTTCTATTTAAAAAATGCTAAGTGTTTTATACCCTGTTCAAATGTCTATCCATACTTTGCAAAATATTCAAAAACTATGATCTTCATGTCTAGATTTTGAAATCACATTCATGTGTACTGATTTGAAAAATGTTTGTAACCATGGCACCCCTTCAATGAGAAATAAATGATTTGTGTTAACCAATTTGACTATAAAACTTGAATCATATGTGTTTTGGATCCAATCATGTGTCTGTTCTGAGGCTTACCCATGTAGCGCTCTAACTCTTTATGAGACTTACCCACATAGTGCTCTGACTCAATTTCTTCCGTCTATCCCCGAGGCCTACCCATGTAGTGCTCCGACTCTTTATGAGACTTACCCACATGGTGCTCTTACTCGATTATTGTGTCTACACGAGGTTTACCCATGTGGCACTCCGACTCTTGATGAGACTTGCCCACATGGCGTTCTGACTCATTGTGGAATTCATGTATGAGACTTACCTATGTGACGTTTTGACTCTTGATGAGACTTACCCACATAGTGCTCCGACTCATTATGTGAATCTTCGATATGTGTATATGTGTCTGTTATCCGTTATTCGAAATCAGATTTTAAAAGCACCCTATCATGTGTATTTGACATTCGTTATCATATTATTTGTTCCGTAACTTATTATATGAGTCATGTTTTAAGAATTGCATATGCTAGTACACGATTTGTGAATAACTCTTTACTATCTACTTTGTGATTTGATATTCAAACTATGTTATCAAAAAATAATGTGTTTTAGAAATGCTTTCATTATATCTGCCTGAATCTTCAATATGTTTTATACGTGATCCATCTTGAAAGCATGTTTTAAATTATCCTTATGTATATAGTATATGTCTAAGAAACTTTGTGCCCATTGTATTTTGTGCAAAGTCTGTCTTGGAAAACCTGTGACAGGATGTAGGAAATAGTCACGAGATTAGTAAAGCTCATATAGATTTATATTTCAGGTAATTGAATTTCCATGAATTATCAAAGTCCACATCATATGGCTGAGAGCATGAATGTAATGGACCCTTTTGTACCAGGATTTTGGTTAGATTTGATGTGGATTATTTTTGGTAATCAGATGATGTATATTTTTGGACTTGATGACAGCTGGGTCTTTTAGAGATTTGCGTTTTGTACTTTTGGGAACACGTACCTAATGTATATATAAATGTTGATGACACATGATGATAATAGTGGTGAAATGTTCTTACTTTGAGTATACTTTATAAATGACTGGTGTTGAAATGGTTACCGGATGAGTTGCATACCTGTAACTTGCACAATTAATATAAAATATATATATATATATATATATCACTCTTATGAAATTAATTTGATTTTGCACGGCATGTCTGAATGATAGTGTCGGTCACCGGCCTTAAATTCGCATAGGGTGGATTTCAGGTCGTGACAAAAATACAATCAAAGAGCAAGCAAATGATATAACAAATAGCCAGTCACCAAGGAAAATAGATCAACAAAGATAACCTATAGGTCCCAAAAGGCATATTCCAAGGTAGTTTGAAAAGGTGATGTAAATAGTTTAGTAAGTCAATAATCAGGTTTTAGCATATACAAAAATCAGCTGCCACAAATCATAAGATATCAAATTGAGTCCAAAGATAGGTTTGTAAAATGTATCAACAAATCATCAGATTATGATTCAAATAAAAGATTTGAGATACTAACAAAATAAATGCATCAACAAATAGGGCCCGGCTACCCCCAAAAGCCCTCATTCAGGCTCACCCCTCAATCGGATTCCTGAATAGCACTAGAGCTCTTATCATACATCATGTCCTCCATAGACTAAGTGTTGGGTATCATTCCCAATCACCGACCCATAGGTCTAAATCAGTATCAATGGAATCAAATAGACGTTATGACAGAACACAACTCCTGGCACTCATAACAATATTGTCACGACCCAAAATCCACCCTATGCGGATCTCGTGTCGCGGGGCCGACCCGAAGGCCGTCCCTACTTTTTCCGTTCCTGTATCATAGTACTAAAACCTCAAAACAATAACAGCGGAAGTCTTTCAATACACAATGTTAGCGAAAATCTTTACAATACATAATATGGTTCTACATAAACAAAATAAGAACCAAACATGACCAGCACCCGAGGGTGGTGAATACATGGGAGAACTAAAACATAACTGATCCATTTCCTTAAATGTCCTTCTATGTCTTTAGACTCCTACCGGGGTCTTGCGGCATCAGTACCTGAAATGGGGGTGAGGAGGGTGGAATGAGCTACGAGAGCCCAGCAAGTAAATACAGATCTCCGACACTGGTATCAAGGATCATAAAAGAATATGAATCCAAGAATAAGAATATGATAGCCGATCATAAAAATCAGATGCTATAATAGCCAATGGAAACAGTTGCCATAAAGGCCAATAAACAATGGAACACAATGTACAATTAGGAGTAAGGGACATATCATCAACATGAAACTCTTAACATGTGAACAGTGGCAAATGAACAGTAGAATCACAATGTAGAATCAGTAGGAATGGCATAACAATGTTCTGGAATTCTCAACGATAATACAATAACAAGAAAGTACTGCCATTATAATTGATCACAATAAATCAATAAAGGAATATCTCGCAATACAAGATAATCACAAGAACAATGTAATTCAACAATTTTAGTTGAACAATCGTATAAGAGATGCTTTTGTTCTGTGTCAGGGCTTGATTTGCCCTCGGTCTTTGGGGGCCCGGTTTACCCCCCTTCAGTGCATTCCAGTGTATGGCCATATGTCCGTTCACGGACTCGACCCGAAGGTCTTCAGTGTATTTAAAAGCATCGGATGGATATTGTGACTGAGCACAAATCCAGTATACATAAACATTTCATGATCATAATGATTCCATAAGAGTATATAAAATGGAATATCATCAGTTTAATGGAAACATAACAATAGGCATTTCAAAGCACGGTTCAACATGATAACAATGGTACAACAATAAATCAATGTCCACCAGATAGAACAATATCACATTGTGGAGACAATAACATCAGATACGCTCAGGAGTGCAATTTTGGCAGTAAAAGAATGAACTTGGCTTGATAACACCACATGGAAGAGAAAGGGTATCTACTTACCTCTAATGCATTGCTAAATCATTCTCCTGTAGGTTTTCCTTTTCCGGTTGAGTTCCCTATATATCAGTAAATACGTTTCAGAATAATTTCTATTCACCAAATTATATGCCTTGCTATGATTAGTATTTCTAATACTCATTTAGGCTTTTATATGTCCGTCGTTCTCGGAAATCTTTTTTTCATAATTTTAACATTACCAATGGATTCGGAAGGTTCAGAATAATAAAAATTCACTAATTATTTGATTCAATCGGAGTCCATTTGACTCACCTATGAAGCAGGGGTATTTTAGTCATTTTTACAAGTCGTAACTTTTCGGGACTCCGTCTCGTGAAACGGACCTCACCATTGAACTCAGAGCATCCGAGATAATAAAAATTGACTATTCATTTGCCCTATTTGGACCTTATTTGACCCACTTTTGAGTCAGGGGCATTTTTGTAAAAATTAATATTTAATTAATTTTTATACTTGGGCAACAGTGAAATTTTCCAAAATATTTGGGGCCGGTTCATAAATCCCAGAAGCTGCGGTCTGAACCAGTTGGTTCAGACCCCAAAACCCTAAACCGTCTTACCCTTGCCCTGAACCAAACGGTTCAGTCCATTCAAGAACCGGAATACAATAAACCCAATTTCCTATCCCTATCCATGGTTCAGTTAACCCCAAAACCAATTCCTATTTATTTTCCGTGTAACCAAACAAGCCCAATCCCATTTAATTTCAAACCCAAAACGACACAGCTTAACTTACCCTTTTTATAACCGGTCGGGTCCCGACCCGATTCAAACCCAAACCCGTTCCTTTTAACCCGGTAGCCCCCCGATTTTCCGATCATCTCCCTCAAAGTTCCGGTGAGCAACAGTAGGGTTCCGGCGTCCCTTCCGACGCCGGTGACTATTTCCATTTACTTTTCTCATGTATTTTTAATGCCATTTTATCCCTCATCACATGGGGATCACGAATCTATCTTTGGTTTCCCATTTGAACTTCTCTAACCTCACGAATAGGGTGATTATCAGTTCCGGCCGGTTTTCCGGTGAACTGATTTTCTTGATTTCGTAACAGTTTCTTGACTGTTTTGGATCTAAATTGTTCCCAATAGTTTTCTGCATGCATAAGGATCGTTTTCATAAACATTTAAACAAATTTTAACCATAAAATTCATGGAACCGAGATTATTCCATCAACCTGCAACTCCAATTTTCTCTATGGTTTCTACACCATTTAGCTTCATTCTTTTTGCAATAATTTCTATATTTCATGCTTGTTCAGACCCTACCATTATATCTAAGCTTTATGCTTTAAATTGAAATAACAGAGCTGAAATCAATTACCTGGGTTTCGGATTTTGAGCTCACTGTGACTCTCCCACCTTTCTGTTTCTGAACCAATCTCTCTCCCTTCTTCTCCCCTTGAGTTCCTGACCTTTCTTTCCTTTTTCTAACCTCTCATCTCTCAAACCCGTATACATATATATATGTATACAAAACACTCACCTCTTCTCTCTCTACCTTATCTTTCTCTCTTCCCATCTCTTTCTTCAGTCCCTTTAACCGATCCCCAGTCGGTGGCCCTTGCCACCTGTAGCTGCGGTGGCAGCACACCCGAGCACCCAAGACACCTCACTCAATTTCTCATATAATATATATATATATATATATATATATACATTTACACATATTATTTCATTTACCATATATATATTTATATAGCTGTACTCAATTTACATATATGTATGTATTCATGAGATCACTTTAATACATTATCATGCATACATATTCATATATATATATACATATATATCCATTTAATTATGCAACATAACTTAAAACAGTTTGGGTTTTATTATTGTATCGACTTACCCCGATATTTGTGCCGTACCCCAGGTCGGGGTATTACATCCTTACCCCCTTAAAAATAAGTTTGTCCGCAAACTTAATGATTCTAACTCGGTGGTTTTCGTGGTTCCTCTAACATCACAATATAACTTAAATAGGCTGTTACATTAACTAAATAAAGATTTTCCGTTGAGAATCAAGTTTTATAGTCACATCAAATCAAGTTTTACTATCACATTTGTAACTGTACTACCCTCTTTATAATTCCACATATGCTTCGAAACCTTCCCATGAGACACAATTCCTTGCTATGGTTCTTTTCGGCTTCTATAATTTAAGATATCTTTTGATGAAGGAAAATTTAAAATTTTCAAACGTAGCTTGACAACACTCTATCCATTCAGTCTATTAATATATCTAGGGTATATGTATCATTTGAAATGATATTATATGGAACTCATAGAGTTCACATCAGCTTCTATGTATCATTTCCTCTACAATCAATCTGTTATTCTATTAATCGTTCCTTGACCTTAAGTCAGCTATGTAAGAGTATTTGTATCCCTAGTCCATATTTCACATGTCTTGTATCTAACACGTTTCAATGATAGTTCTCTTGACAGTCACATAAGTAATGAGTCAATGGTCCAGGCGTTCAGTTCCTACAGTCAGTTAGTAACATATGGGAACACATTAAATGTGTAACATAACATAGAAGATAGACCAATCATAAGTAACCCTAAAAGTATCATTTTCCAATAATGTATTTTGATTAACTGTTACTCATCGCCTGTATCACCTTTCAAGGTGTCATTCCTCTATCTAGATATCACCGTTAATTTATTACCTTTTCAAAGTATTTTCATTTCATTTAGATATTACTGTCAGATTCACTACTTTTCAAAGCATCATGTTTCCAATTCTATATTACATTCTATCCCTCAATGAGCACGAATCGTTTCCCTCGTTTATTATGAAACATAATTTAATTCTCACAGATTTTCACTGTATAGAAAAAAAAATCAACAAGTTCCTAATCCGTAAATAGAATTTCAATTCTCAATAACTCTCGTAATATAGATTGATCGTTCGATCATAAACATCAAGTCTGTAGACTAGATATAGTAATTTAATTCTTAAGGCTCCCTCAGTACAGAACAATCATTAACCATAACTCAATAAATATCAAGTACATGTTTCCATAAGATAAAACAATCTTAAGGATTTCCAAATCCAATATTACTATGATTCCTTGCAAGCTTAACTACTATCTCCCAGTGAAACCTCGTTGATCTATCTATATTTTACTCAAGATTCTTCATATTTCCCAATACATCATCAATTTATTTAGAATAACAATTCCCCTGTACTTACCCCCTTTAAGTTCCCTTACATACATAATAATCATCAAATTGTAATTCAATGAATATTCATTATGTGCCTTCATAAGACAAAATGATCATTACGGATTATTTATTTCATTATTGCTATGATTCCTTCCAATTTCTTTTAAGTATGACTACTATTTCCTACTCAAGTTTCACTTATCTGTCTATATCAGTTATCGTAACCTCCTTCAGTATTGTCAATGTTAAGTCTCAAAAATTCTCATCACTTATCCTTAAGTACACTACTATCCTTAAGGGTCATTAGTCAATAATCATAAATTTTCATTTTAATATGTAGTCGTTTTCCAAGACTAGTTGACTTTTAATATCTTAACTTGCTCTTGTCTTTGGACAGCCCCAATTCATTTAATGTGTTTCAATACACCAAGTTCTTTCTTGGATCAGTTAAACTATACACTTATGATCTGTACCTCCCAAATTCTATGTATATTGTTCATTTCTAATGATTCCCCAGTGTATAGTATTCAGTGATAATGACTCTTTCAAGAGTTGACATTTATTCAATCTCGTCTATCCAGTAATCATTCTTATCTATAACAGTATGTAATTCATTTTAAGGATTATAAATCTTACATTTATTCTATCATTATTCCCTGAAATTTATTAATTATGAAATCACTTGGCTCATCAATGTCTTTTAATTTTACAAGTGAATAATATGTCAATCTAACACTCATATCTATGTTACATACTTTACTTATTTCATGCATATCATCTATCATCAATCATCATCCTTGAACAGTTAACATATAACCTAAGAGTTCTGTCTCTATGTTCAGCTAGTAGTAAATGTTGAAATTATAAATCAGTATGTAGAGTAATATTTAACAATATTGAGCATTTGTAAACAACTATAAATAATACCTGGGACTACTGGTACAGTAGCCTAATCATCTCCCAATTCACTGTAAAAGATCAATGGTCAGAATTCACATATAAGTCTATCTATCATGTCAAGATTTACTCTATTTGGCATTAATAATACCAGTGCATCAATCTCATCTCCCATGAACCACTATTTCACACTAAATCTTTTAATACCAGCTGAGCCTAAGAATTTGACTTAATGCTCCAATCATTTCCTAGCATCACTAGGTTTGGTAGAATAAATGTAGTGATATTGTAGTATTCTAATTCTCAAGTCCACTGGGGTATACGTCGTTCTAACAGTATCATAAAGGATTCGTAGTATCCAGATTAGGTAAGGTAGCACTGTGTGTTTCTCAGTTACCCTAGTTACATGATAAGGCGGCCGTTCCTCACCGGTAACAGAGGTCCTGATAGCACATCAGTGACTGTCAATTTTCCACATTTCCTCTTTTAACCGTTTATAATCACCGTTATCCATTTTCATAATTTATATTCACTCCAAATCTTCAGTCTCAATTTCTTCTTCTTCACTAGACCTAACTTCCAAGTATAGGTCACTTGTTAATAATAGTCGTGATTTTGCTCCGTATCTCGTGTTCTATGGTCAATATTTCTAAACAATAATCCTCAAGGTAACCATCAAAGTTCCCGTGTTTCTCTGTCTAACATTTTCCAATATTAACCTTGCAGATGTGATAGAATCAGTAAAGCAATCATCCCAATGTTCAGTTACTAAATTCAGTTCGGCAATTACATGGAAACACAATCAAGTGTGTAAAGATCTCTTTAGATCTAAACAGGTTATAAATAACTAGAAGGGTACCTGTGGTTATCTGGGTAGTAGTTTGATCTTTCCTTGACACCAACAAGACTGATAACGTAGGTGTGGCACTGGTCGTAGCCTTAGCTTTCCGAGGACAGTCCTTATTCACCCTGTGGGGTGATCCTTAACGGTGCCACTATTTCGATGTATATAGTTGTCTGTTGGGGTGAGCTTGAGGTAGAGATTTGAGAATCTCTTCTATAAGGCGCTCAATTCAGTCTAATTGATCCTTGCCTATCCCAATGTTCCTAGTATACACCATTGCTCTAAACCATAAGTGTTAGATAAGTAGGTCCATAAAAGTCTACTCGTCTATGGTCTAATCGAGTCAATATAATCTATTGAGATATTCCTTTTTGTTAACCTTGTCTATAAGATAACCATCAATGCTCAAAATAATAATCAATGCGCACATGAAATCTATATTATAGAGACTTCAATTCTATCTATTGATTCTAACTCTAAGTGATCAATGTAATTCATAACTATCGATGTATTCCTTGTGATAACCATGTCTATAAAGATAACCAGTAAAGATAACCCGTAAATTGTCAAATCAATCAATAAGAGAATGATCAAGAATCGTATGAACTCTATATAAAGAATGTCAGTTATATCTATTTATTCTATTTCTAGTCCTGTCTCCCATGACTCACAATCGAACCTATAGCTCTGATACCAAGCTGTCACGACCCAAAATCCACCCTATGCGGATCTCGTGTCGCGGGGCCGACCCGAAGGCCGTCCCTACTTTTTTCGTTCCTGTATCATAGTACTAAAACCTCAAAACAATAACAGCGGAAGTCTTTCAATACACAATGTTAGCGAAAATCTTTACAATACATAATATGGTTCTACATAAACAAAATAAGAACCAAACATGACCAGCACCCGAGGGTGGTGAATACATGGGAGAACTAAAACATAACTGATCCATTTCCTTAAATGTCCTTCTATGTCTTTAGACTCCTACCGGGGTCTTGCGGCATCAGTACCTGAAATGGGGGTGAGGAGGGTGGAATGAGCTACGAGAGCCCAGCAAGTAAATACAGATCTCCGACACTGGTATCAAGGATCATAAAAGAATATGAATCCAAGAATAAGAATATGATAGCCGATCATAAAAATCAGATGCTATAATAGCCAATGGAAACAGTTGCCATAAAGGCCAATAAACAATGGAACACAATGTACAATTAGGAGTAAGGGACATATCATCAACATGAAACTCTTAACATGTGAACAGTGGCAAATGAACAGTAGAATCACAATGTAGAATCAGTAGGAATGGCATAACAATGTTCTGGAATTCTCAACGATAATACAATAACAAGAAAGTACTGCCATTATAATTGATCACAATAAATCAATAAAGGAATATCTCGCAATACAAGATAATCACAAGAACAATGTAATTCAACAATTTTAGTTGAACAATCGTATAAGAGATGCTTTTGTTCTGTGTCAGGGCTTGATTTGCCCTCGGTCTTTGGGGGCCCGGTTTACCCCCCTTCAGTGCATTCCAGTGTATGGCCATATGTCCGTTCACGGACTCGACCCGAAGGTCTTCAGTGTATTTAAAAGCATCGGATGGATATTGTGACTGAGCACAAATCCAGTATACATAAACATTTCATGATCATAATGATTCCATAAGAGTATATAAAATGGAATATCATCAGTTTAATGGAAACATAACAATAGGCATTTCAAAGCACGGTTCAACATGATAACAATGGTACAACAATAAATCAATGTCCACCAGATAGAACAATATCACATTGTGGAGACAATAACATCAGATACGCTCAGGAGTGCAATTTTGGCAGTAAAAGAATGAACTTGGCTTGATAACACCACATGGAAGAGAAAGGGTATCTACTTACCTCTAATGCATTGCTAAATCATTCTCCTGTAGGTTTTCCTTTTCCCGTTGAGTTCCCTATATATCAGTAAATACGTTTCAGAATAATTTCTATTCACCAAATTATATGCCTTGCTATGATTAGTATTTCTAATACTCATTTAGGCTTTTATATGTCCGTCGTTCTCGGAAATCTTTTTTTCATAATTTTAACATTACCAATGGATTCGGAAGGTTCAGAATAATAAAAATTCACTAATTATTTGATTCAATCGGAGTCCATTTGACTCACCTATGAAGCAGGGGTATTTTAGTCATTTTTACAAGTCGTAACTTTTCGGGACTCCGTCTCGTGAAACGGACCTCACCATTGAACTCAGAGCATCCGAGATAATAAAAATTGACTATTCATTTGCCCTATTTGGACCTTATTTGACCCACTTTTGAGTCAGGGGCATTTTTGTAAAAATTAATATTTAATTAATTTTTATACTTGGGCAACAGTGAAATTTTCCAAAATATTTGGGGCCGGTTCATAAATCCCAGAAGCTGCGGTCTGAACCAGTTGGTTCAGACCCCAAAACCCTAAACCGTCTTACCCTTGCCCTGAACCAAACGGTTCAGTCCATTCAAGAACCGGAATACAATAAACCCAATTTCCTATCCCTATCCATGGTTCAGTTAACCCCAAAACCAATTCCTATTTATTTTCCGTGTAACCAAACAAGCCCAATCCCATTTAATTTCAAACCCAAAACGACACAGCTTAACTTACCCTTTTTATAACCGGTCGGGTCCCGACCCGATTCAAACCCAAACCCGTTCCTTTTAACCCGGTAGCCCCCCGATTTTCCGATCATCTCCCTCAAAGTTCCGGTGAGCAACAGTAGGGTTCCGGCGTCCCTTCCGACGCCGGTGACTATTTCCATTTACTTTTCTCATGTATTTTTAATGCCATTTTATCCCTCATCACATGGGGATCACGAATCTATCTTTGGTTTCCCATTTGAACTTCTCTAACCTCACGAATAGGGTGATTATCAGTTCCGGCCGGTTTTCCGGTGAACTGATTTTCTTGATTTCGTAACAGTTTCTTGACTGTTTTGGATCTAAATTGTTCCCAATAGTTTTCTGCATGCATAAGGATCGTTTTCATAAACATTTAAACAAATTTTAACCATAAAATTCATGGAACCGAGATTATTCCATCAACCTGCAACTCCAATTTTCTCTATGGTTTCTACACCATTTAGCTTCATTCTTTTTGCAATAATTTCTATATTTCATGCTTGTTCAGACCCTACCATTATATCTAAGCTTTATGCTTTAAATTGAAATAACAGAGCTGAAATCAATTACCTGGGTTTCGGATTTTGAGCTCACTGTGACTCTCCCACCTTTCTGTTTCTGAACCAATCTCTCTCCCTTCTTCTCCCCTTGAGTTCCTGACCTTTCTTTCCTTTTTCTAACCTCTCATCTCTCAAACCCGTATACATATATATATGTATACAAAACACTCACCTCTTCTCTCTCTACCTTATCTTTCTCTCTTCCCATCTCTTTCTTCAGTCCCTTTAACCGATCCCCAGTCGGTGGCCCTTGCCACCTGTAGCTGCGGTGGCAGCACACCCGAGCACCCAAGACACCTCACTCAATTTCTCATATAATATATATATATATATATATGTATATATACATTTACACATATTATTTCATTTACCATATATATATTTATATAGCTGTACTCAATTTACATATATGTATGTATTCATGAGATCACTTTAATACATTATCATGCATACATATTCATATATATATATATACATATATATCCATTTAATTATGCAACATAACTTAAAACAGTTTGGGTTTTATTATTGTATCGACTTACCCCGATATTTGTGCCGTACCCCAGGTCGGGGTATTACAAATATCATGATCAACGGGATTCCATAAGGAATGTACATACATGGGGAATATCAAATTCTCAGCAGTGAGAAGCAGAGAAGTTTTCAATATCCAAATCAAAGGTATAGAAATGTGCATGTAATCACATCAAGATATCAGCAAGTGAAATCTCAACATATCCACAAGGAAGTACAAGTGTCAAATTGTGGAATTAATAAATGTCAGGTATATATAAGAGTAAAAATTGGCAGCATCGTGAAAAATATAATTGTGACATGGCTAAGAAAATATCACATATTAGAATTCAGGTTTACTTATCTCAAAAATGGTTCCTTCGCCTTACAAGAGAAATCAAACCACCTTCTTCATTCCTCTTGATAATCCTATAATTAGGAAACATTATTTAGTTCAATATTGTTCATGGACTTAATCTGATTTTATGGATGGATTTATGTTCGTATTTTAGGTTTCTAGACTTATGCGATTCAGGTTGTAACCTAATTGACTCATTTACCCTTCCTTGGTAGCTCGTTGTATCTTTAAAGTGTCTTAAAAATGGTTAATGTCGCATATCTATATTTTAAGTATTTTGTTTGGCAAGACAGAGCCTACCGTTGGGTCTAGAGCGTCGAAGAAAGTCAATTTAGGCCTTCACGGATTTCTATTTAGCTTCGGGTATCATTAGGGGTAAAATAGTAATTTTCACATGTCTAAATTTTTGGGACCCCATATCATAAAACGGACCTCACCATTAGGTTCACAACGTCGAAAAATGGTTAAAATACACTACCCTTTTATTTTATTTGGGTAACAGGGTATTTAACTATAATTAAATTTATTTAATTTTTTAATTTAATATTATAAATTTATTTTGTCAAATTTATTTCACAAGTACCACAGTGGCACAGTGGCACACACGTGGCCCCTTAGGATTCCACACGCTCGCCAAGTCATAGGTTCGAGCCTTAGGGAGTTGTGGCTTCTCTTTATTTTTCAAATTCCTACTTGCCCAAACAGCGGATAACAGTATAAAATAGGGATAAAATATCCTCTTCCGTCTTTGGTTATCAAATTTGGGATTCCTACACTCATTGCCAAACAGTCCCAAAACTGATTTAAATTTTAAAACTTTAACACCCCAAACGACATTGCCCTATTAAAGATCCAAAGCCATTTTATATTTGGGTCGGGCCCCAACCCGAATCCAACCGGAGATTCGACCCAACACTGTTTTTATCCCCTAATACTCCGGTGAGGGTTCCAATCACCCTCTCCGACATTGATGACTGTCGCTGATCACTTCCAGTGACTTTTCCAATGGGGTTTGAACCCTAATTTCATGAGGATTTCATTTTTATATTTTATTTCTTAATTTGAGGGCTCTACCATTGCGAAATAGGGGGTTACAATAGCTACTCCAACGAACCCTAATTTTTTAACGAGGTATTCTTTTTCTATTTCATGGCTTTTTAGCCACTATTTATGCCCCAAATTTTTCCTACATGCTTCTGGAACTACAAGGAAGATTTTCCCGTTCCTTAAGCCCAACAAAACTAGCTCAATCACAAGTTGTCAATTTTTCCCAATAGTAACCATTGTTTCCTCAATGGTTTCTTAACCATTTTTTGTGATTCATGCTGTTGTGAGCCTTGTAGTTAGTTTTAAGGTTTAATCATTTTAGATCAAAAACTCAGTTTTTACAAGTTGCGAGTCATAGGTTTCCTTAGGGTTTTCAAGTCCAAACCTCACCATTCTTCTTCTATTTTCTTCCCTATACAATGTAAAACACATGTATGCAATCTAACACTATAAAATAGTATGTTACACAAATATTTACCTTTATTGTGAGTTCCTTCCCCAATTGTTTGATTCTTGGTTCCGAGCCTATGCATGGTTGGTGTGTTGTCCTTGCATGCTCAGTCTTCCATCTTTTCCCTCTTCATTCCTTCATTTTCTTTCTTCTTCTTCTTCTTCTTCTTCACTTTCTCTTTATACTCTCTCTTTCTTCTCTCTCTCTCTCTCTCTCTCTCTCTCTCTCTCTCTCTAGCCGTCTATCACAAAGATGCATAGACACACATGCTCAATCTCAATTTCTGATCACATGCAATATGAGTGGTCCAATGAGGTGTTGACACCTCAGCTTTTGGGCATGTAGACTTGGGCTTAATATGGGTTATGTATATATCATGTGGGATATACAACACAAAAGTGTTGTAACCCAACTGGTAATCTTTTTGGGTATAAAACTCTTCCTTTTTTTGGTCTAGGGTTCAAACCCTTTGGTTAACATTTGGCCTTATTTTCTCCATTTTTCTCTTCTTATGCCTTGTTTAGCATTTTGTGTGTGTTTGTTAAATTTTTGAAGTTGTATTTCAATTGTCTTACAAACCTCCTGGTATTCTCGCCGTGTTTTTTATGTCTTTTATTTTATTTTTGACTCGTTACATCGTGTTTTATTTATACCAAAAATATATTGTATTTATCAAAAAATTCTTGATTAAATTTGTTTTACTCGGGTATAGCGCTAGTTTGCCCAATTGCACTTCATGCACTAATTTTAATATTCACAGGTTACCAATTTCAATTTAAGATGTCTAATTAAGTAATATGTCACGACCCGAAACCCACCCTATGTGGATCTCGTGTCGCGGGGCCGACCCGAAGGCCGTCCCTACTTTTTTCATTCCTGTATCATAGTACTAATATGCAAAGTACTAAAATCCTCAAACAATAACAGCGGAAGTCTTATCAGTAATAGTACATCAGCGGAAGTCTTTCGATACACAATGTTAGCGGAAGTCTTTACAAATACATAATATGGTTCTACATAAACAAAATAAGAACCAAACGTAACCAGCACCCGAGGGTGGTGAATACATGGGAGAACTAAGACATAGACTGATACAGTTCCTCAAAAAATGTCCTCCTACGCTCTTAGACTCCTACTGGGGTCTTGCAGCGTCATCACCTGAAATGGGGGTAAATGGGGGGAATGAGCTACGAGAGCTCAGCAAGTAAAAACATATCTCCGACACTGGTATCGATAAGATACAAATCCATGAATAAGATTATGATAGCCAATCATAAGAAAGGAGATGTTGTAATAGCCAATGAGAACAGTTGCCATGAAGGCCAATGAGAAATAAGTCACAATGTACAATCAGGAGTAAATGAAATAACATCAACTTGAATCTTTCAAAGATAACATAACAAGGATGTACTGCCACAATAAACTGATCATAATCAATTCAATGAAGAGTGTCTTTTTAGTTAAGATAAGTCATAAGGAATAGTGTTATTCAATAACGTAATTGTATCAATTCTTAAGAGATGCATTTACTCTGTTCTCAGGTAAAATGCCAATGTAAATGTAAATGAAATGCCAATGAAAATGCAATGAAAATGCCAATGTTTATGCCAATCAATTGCTGGTGGAAAGCCTTCGAGGAATTCATTCCTGCCACCTGTCCATTTATGTACTTGACCTTTAGGTCTCCAGTTAATACAGAAAGCATCGAATGGATATTGTGACTGAGCACAAATCCCGTATTCATAACATATCATGATTATTCATTATTCCATAGAAGTATAAAATAGAATATCATATATTCAGTAAAGATATAGCAGTAAGCCTTTCAAGGCATGGTTCACATGATAACAACGACATAGCAGTCAATCAATGTCCACAAGATAGAACAATATCGCATTGTGGATAGCAATAACGTGAGGTACTTTCAAGAGTACAAGTTTGGCAGTAAAGAGAATAAACTTGGCTTGGAAACACCATATGGAAGAGAAAGGGAATTTACTTACCTCTATCGTGATTCTATCTCAGAAATCCGTGAATGTACCCTTGCCTTTGGAGTTTCCTATATATCAGTGAATACGTTTCAGAATAAATGTTATTCATCAAATTTTAGGCCTTTCTATCATAAGTATTTCAAATACTAATTTAGACTTTACCATTGAGTCTGGAGTGCCAAAGAAAGTCGGTTTAGGCTTTCTCGGAATTCCATTTGGACTTTTGTACTAAAAAGGGCAAAATGGTCATTTTGCACTTTTACGGTATTTTATCCTTCGGGGTTCCGTCTCGTAAAACGAACCTCACCATTGGACTCAGAACATCCGAGATAATAAGTTTTGACTATTCATTTGTCTCATTTGGACTTCATTTGACCCATATTTGAAATAGGGGCATTATTGTAAAAATTAATATTTAATTAATTTTCTGTTTGGGCCATAGTACAATTTCCTAAAATATTTGGGGTCAAAATGGAATTTCCCTAAATCTTGGTCTGAACCAGTGGGTTCACCATTTAGAAACCCTAACCGGTTCGGTTCCTCACTGAACCAAATGGTTCAGTTAAATTTAGAGAACCGGAATAACATATCCATTATTTACCTTATCCAGGGTTTGGATAACCCCAAACCAAATCCTCACATTTCTTATCACCGAAACCAAACAGCCCTATTCATTTAAATTTAAAACAAAATGACACAGCTTCGGTCCCGTTTTATCTCCGGTCGGGTCCCGACCCGGATCCAACCCGGACCCGTTTCTTTTTAACCTAGTAGCCCCCACGACTTTTCGGTCATTTTCCCCACGTCTCCGGTAGGGTTCCGGCAGTGCACAGTGGCCTTCCCCGGCGACGGTCACTGGTTTCTGATGGATTTTCCCCTTTTTTTGAATGTCGTTCTCTTCCTTTCTTCCCTACGACCTCATTCATATCCTCGGCTTGCCCCATAACTCTCCCCATCTTCACGAATAAGGAGTTATACAACTCCGGCCGAACCTTCCTTCTCTATTTCGTGACTGTTAAGGCACGGTTTTTACTCGATTTTTATCCTAGATGTTTCCTGTGTAATAGAGGATCAGTTCCTCATTATAAAAACGAAGTTTTACACATAAATTTCAGGGAACCCAGATTATCTATCAGACCTGCAACTCAACCTTTCTCCTTCATTTTTCAACCGTTTTCCTTCATTTTTCTTTCATTAAATTCGTTTTTAATTCATCTACACGACCCTACAATCATATTTAAGTTTCATGAACTAAAAATCAAAAACAGAATTTCAATCACTTACTTGAGTTTCGGATTTAGCTCACTGTGACCTTCCCAATCTCTCTCTGTTTCTGAATCAGTCTCTCTCTCTTCTTCTCCCCTTCAGTTCCTAACCTTTCCCTTCTTTTCTAACCTCTCAACTCACAAACCCGTGTACATATATATAAACAATAACACCCACCGCCTCTTTCTCTCTCTAGCTTATCTCTCTCTTTCTCCTTCTCTCTCTCTTCCCTGCAGTCATTCTTGACTGCCGTGAACCGCCCTTTGATCCTCCATCACCCACGTACCCTCAAAGATACAAATATATACATTATATTACATATACACACACCACCTTTCACCAAGTCGGTTGGTGTGGTTTCCCAAACACACACACACACACACAGAGTGATGCACACACACACACAGTGATGCACACACTGATATTTTGGTTGCCTTTCTTGTTTTTGCATGAGATACACATATATACTTTAATATACATATATATTCATATAATCTCATTATATTATACATGTACATCTATATGTATACATACATACTTATATACGTTAATTGTATACGTTCATATATATTCATATGCACACATATATAGGTATTTCTATAGGTATTTACATACCTTTATTTTGTTCAAGCTATACATGCATGCAATATGCATGGGCATGGAAGTGCGTGCGTGCATTACGATGCGATATCCCGGGGTGCTCGAGTGTTGCCCGACACTAGCCATACTAAGCAAAACATTTATCTTTTTTAAAATAAAGTCAGTTCCATAATTATTGTGACATGGAGTTTAAAACAGCTCAGGTTATGCTATTCAGTCGACTTGCCTCAGTAAACGTGTCGTATCCCGGGTCAGGATATCACATAATATATAACTAATTTTGTAAAAATGGACATTAACGTAAATTACTTTGCCTAATTGGATCGGGATATTACATCCTCCCCTTCTTAGGAAAGTTTGCTCTCCAAACTTGGCGTACCTCGTAACTTGAAGAGTTGTGGGTATTTGGCACGAATCTTAACCTCTGGCTCCCAAGTGGCTTCCTCAATTTAGTGATTTTTCCACAGCACTTTCATCAGCGGAATAGTCTTGTTTCACAAAAGCTGCTCCTGGTAGTCTAAGATCAGTACTGGTTACTCAACATAAGTCAAATCTTCTTGGACATCTAGGGGCTTGTGCTCTACCACTTGGTCTGGACTATGCAAGCACTTCCTCAGTATAGAGACATGGAAAACATTGTGCACATATGCCAATTATGATGGTAGGGAAAGTCAGTATGCTACCAATCTGACTCATCCTTCCCTTTCTTCCCAAATCTCAACATGCCCTTCATAGGTGACACTTTTACAAACACTTGATCGCCCACTACAAATTCCAGCTCTCTTCTTCGGACATTGGCATAACTCTTCTGGCAGCTTTGAGTTGCCAGTAGACACTCCTCGATCAGCTAGATATTTTCTATTGTCTGCTCCACTATCTTTGGGCCAAACAATTTCCTTTCCCCTACTTCTGTCTAGCATAATAGAGATCGGCACTTCCTGTTGTATAGTGCTTCATATAGTGCCATGCCAATACTGGACTGATAGTTGTTGTTGTACGTGAAATCCACCAGTGGTAGTTGTTCCTCCCAACTACCCTTGAAGTCCATGGCACAAAAACGTATCATATCCTCCAAGGTCGAAATCGTCCTCTCAAATTGCCCATCAGTCTCTAGGTGGTAGGTGGTACTGAAACTTAGTTCCATGCCCATTACTCTCTATAGGCTACCCCAAAATCGGGACACGAATCTTGGGTCTCGATCAGACCCACTATAAAACTTAGGACCCTATGCAACCGAACAATTCTCAAATGTATAGCGCTGCTAACCGCTCCAATGTCTGGGTCATTTTGGTCGCAAGGAAGTGAGCAGTCTTTGTCAATCTGTCCATAATCACCCATATAGAATCATTCCCGTGTGGCGTCCTAGGCAACCCTGACACAAAATCCATAGTGATGTGCTTCTGATGTTTGCGGCTTTGACTTGCTGGCACTTGACACATCGTGCTATGTACTCAACAAAGTCCCTTTGTATTCCTGACCACTAATAAGTACTTCAAACATTGTGATACATCTTGGTGTTTCATGGGTGTATAGCAAAACTTCTAGTTGTGCGCCCCATCAAGGATCTCATCTCTAATCCCGGGCACATATGGAACACAAATTCTATCTCAGAAACGTAACACCCCATCCTAGAAAACGAATTTTGGATTTCTCTAGGCCTCAACATCTTCACAGAGTTTAACTAACTTCTCATCTTGAGACTACAACTCTTTAATCCTTTCCCCAATCATCAGTCTAGCAGAACCACTTCGATCTCCATCATCTCTAGCTCTTTTAGTAACTCTCGTCGTGTAGTCAACAGGCAAGCAAGACTTCTTGATGACTTCCTGCTGAGAGCATCTACCACCATATTAGCCTTCCCTAAGTGGTATTGTATATCAAACTTATAATCCTTGATCAATTCCAACTATCGACGCTGTCGTACGTTGAGCTCTTTTTGTGTAAACAGATACTTATGGCTCTTGTGGTTTGTAAAGATCTCATATGTTGCTCCATAGAGGTAATGCCTTCAAATATTCAGTGCAATCAAAATCGCCACAAGTTCAAGGTCATGAGTTAGGTAGTTCTTCTCTTGTGGTCTCAATTGCCACGAGGCATACCTCAAGCCTTTATTTTATGTGTCACTAATTTAATATTAGAGACTTTACGAAGCAAAATAGAATTGTGGGAGATTAAACCAAGATAATAAAGAAAAAAATAAGAAATAAAGTAAAAAGGTGAAATGGAATAAGATGTGCCAAATGCCAAACAAGGCATAAGGAAAAAAATATTGGGAAAAAAAGGGGCTACAAGTGCTAGCCAAGAGATTTGATCCCAAGACCAAAAAGTAAACGAACTTGGCTGAAACACTTTTGTGCTATATATGTATATGTATATACAATATTAAAAACCATTCCACCACCCTAATTAAAATATATATATATATATATGTTGTATGTATGAGAGAAGTTAGAATTGACTTATGTGTGTGTGCATGTGTGTGTTCATTTAGAGAGAGAGTAAGAAGAGAATGAAAGAAGAAGAAGGAGGATTTAATTCTATTAATAAGATTTTATCCATATTTTAATCTATTCTTTTATTACTATTTATTTAGATAAAAAAAATATATATGTAAAAACGCTATTATTAGAGTTTTATTTAATATATACCTCTCTCTTGAAAACAACTGAATTTTATATAACAAAAGTAATAAAAGAAAAAATTATATTACTATTAATATGAAACCCTACGACGCCACATATATCATTCTTCTTGCTTGCTTGCTTGCATGCATGTACGTACATATAGCTAGCGTGACAACAAAAGAAACAAAGCAACTTTCCCACACTATAAATCACTTGTGACATGTTTCAGCTATTACTACTTAACAGTCATATAATCAAGCTTATATTAGTGAATAATAAAGTATTATAACATGCAATCCAATCTCCAAATCTGTGTCAACTATGCACAGTGTATTTTGATCCAACTACCATATTTCGATGTTATACACATCCTATTGTATCTACCCATATATCATGCCTTGAACTGACCCGACACAATTTCCCATCCCCTCCCTTCCCTTAGGAAAAGAATAAAAAACCCTAATTACTCATGGGTACGCTAATTAACATGCATTTCAGTCTCCAAACTACACATTTTCAATTAACATGAAAAAATAATTTTTGGAGCCAAACTACTTGTCTCATCAAATGGTTAACGTGACATTCAACCTCTAATCAAAATTTTGGTTGAAGACCAAAGCATAAAATTTGATGGATTGCATGTTATAATACTTTATTATTCACTAATATAAGCTTGATTATATGACTGTTAAGTAGTAATAGCTGAAACATGTCACAAGTGATTTATAGTGTGGGAAAGTTGCTTTGTTTCTTTTGTTGCGGGCAACATTCACGCTAGCTATATGTACGTACATGCAAGCATGCAAGCAAGCAAAAAGAATGATATATGTGGCGTCGTAGGGTTTGTTATTCTTTTGTAAAGTAAATGATTAAGCTAAAGGGCCGACTCTAGTCTGATTATATGAGGCCTTTTAAATATTAATATAATTTTTTCTTTTATTACTTTTGTTATGTAAAATTCAATTGTTTTCAAGAGAGAGAATAAAATTGTAATAATAGAGTTTTTACATATATATTTTTTTATTTTAATAAATAGTAATAAAAAATTAGATTAAAATATAAATAAAATCCTATTAATGGAATTAAATTTTTTTTTTTTTATTAAAAGTGTTCAAATTTTATTAATGTTAGACTTCTAATTTAATTATACTATAAATTCATAAAATCTAGACCTTTTTGTAGAGTTAGACTTTTATAAGAAAGTAGAGTGTGGGGACTTTATTAGGAATAAGGTTATTCCTATTTCCCAATTTGGCTTATCAACCTTGTAGATAAACCCTCATGATGGCACTACAGTATGTATTTTGTTAAAGCCTTATGTTTGTGACAAATGAGCTTAAATTAGGATTTTTTTGGTAAAGAGTGTAGACTGTGATGAAAGATATAATTGAGCTTGGTACATCTTATACCTATTTAAAAAAAAAAAGGTGTCTTGTTCCACACCTCGACCTATGTTGCATGGTGCAGACGTGTGACTAATTAGGGTTTGTTATTATCTACATAAGGTAGGGGAGGGGAGTCAGTAAATAACATAATATGATGGTACTGGCATGGCATAGTTGAAGATAGGATTGCAAAATACTTTATGAAATGTTTGGTTTGTTTCCTTGGTTGTGTGCAACATTCATTCGTGCTACTTATACATCGAATCCCTAATGTACATGGTTGCAATAAGAATGAGATATGTGGCGTAGGTAGGGTTTGTTAACCTGGAAACATGTAAAACTAGCAGTTTACACCACCCCTTCCTAAATTATAAATCAAGCAAGCAAACCCATTTACAAAATGCACATGCTTCTCCCAAAAACCTTCATATGATAAAGGGATCCTGTAAGTGATTGATCATTTAAAAATGAGGAACCATAACCAAATCAAAGAAGAAAAGCGTGCACACATGGGAATCCCACACTGCTGCCAATAAATCAATTACACTGGCCATTAACCATAAATCAGCTTTATAATCTACATGTGATAAGATGTTACTACAGAAAAATAAACATGTGTTCTTCTATCATATAAAAGGAAAAAGATATTTGTTGATATGGAAGACTACAGTATAGAATAGACAGTCGAATATAATAGAATAGAACATCTGTATAACGATATATAGAATAGAATGTATGTATAACTAAGATATAACAAGTTGAAGAGAGAAAATAAATTAAGATATAACAAGTATGTGAAGAAGCATAATAGAATGTATGTATACATTCAGGAAATAATAACTCAACATGAGGCTGATGTAAAAGAAGCTGCTCTCTTAATTTAGTTCATCAAATAGAGTAGACAGTCGAATAGAATATAATAGAACAGAGCGTCTCT
>VIRR01000512.1:5000-7500 GCA_008638375.1 Nyssa sinensis | reverse complement strand
GGCAACCGAGTTTCGGGACTATCCTTCCCCACGCGACCCGTCTAAGAGCACGGGAACAGATCGTTGAAGCCGAGCCCGGGGTACATATTGACCGGTGCACAGTCCCCGTTCCAACGCCGAGGCCGAGCCCCAACGCCTTCCCGAGTCCCATTGCGGAAAACTAACGACCCCAAGATATCAACTTTCCGTCCCCCCGCCACTAGAAAGGCTTTGTCGAGGACAGTATCGAGCAGGCAACCGAGTTTCGGGACTATCCTTCCCCACGCGGCCCGTCTAAGAGCACGGGAACAGATCGTTGAAGCCGAGCCCGGGGTACATATTGACCGGTGCACAGTCCCCGTTCCAACGCCGAGGCCGAGCCCCAACGCCTTCCCGAGTCCCATTGCGGAAAACTAACGACCCCAAGATATCAACTTTCCGTCCCCCCGCCACTAGAAAGGCTTTGTCGAGACAGTATCGAGCAGGCAACCGAGTTTCGGGACTATCCTTCCCCACGCGGCCCGTCTAAGAGCACGGGAACAGATCGTTGAAGCCGAGCCCGGGGTACATATTGACCGGTGCACAGTCCCCGTTCCAACGCCGAGGCCGAGCCCCAACGCCTTCCCGAGTCCCATTGCGGAAAACTAACGACCCCAAGATATCAACTTTCCGTCCCCCCGCCACTAGAAAGGCTTTGTGGAGGCAATATCGAGCAGGCAACCGAGTTTCGGGACTATCCTTCCCCACGCGACCCGTCTAAGAGCACGGGAACAGATCGTTGAAGCCGAGCCCGGGGTACATATTGACCGGTGCACAGTCCCCGTTCCAACGCCGAGGCCGAGCCCCAACGCCTTCCCGAGTCCCATTGCGGAAAACTAACGACCCCAAGATATCAACTTTCCGTCCCCCCGCCACTAGAAAGGCTTTGTGGAGGCATTATCGAGCAGGCAACCGAGTTTCGGGACTATCCTTCCCCACGCGGCCCGTCTAAGAGCACGGGAACAGATCGTTGAAGCCGAGCCCGGGGTACATATTGACCGGTGCACAGTCCCCGTTCCAACGCCGAGGCCGAGCCCCAACGCCTTCCCGAGTCCCATTGCGGAAAACTAACGACCCCAAGATATCAACTTTCCGTCCCCCCGCCACTAGAAAGGCTTTGTCGAGACAGTATCGAGCAGGCAACCGAGTTTCGGGACTATCCTTCCCCACGCGGCCCGTCTAAGAGCACGGGAACAGATCGTTGAAGCCGAGCCCGGGGTACATATTGACCGGTGCACAGTCCCCGTTCCAACGCCGAGGCCGAGCCCCAACGCCTTCCCGAGTCCCATTGCGGAAAACTAACGACCCCAAGATATCAACTTTCCGTCCCCCCGCCACTAGAAAGGCTTTGTCGAGACAGTATCGAGCAGGCAACCGAGTTTCGGGACTATCCTTCCCCACGCGACCCGTCTAAGAGCACGGGAACAGATCGTTGAAACCGAGCCCGAGGTACATATTGACCGGTGCACAGTCCCCGTTCCAACGCCGAGGCCGAGCCCCAACGCCTTCCCGAGTCCCATTGCGGAAAACTAACGACCCCAAGATATCAACTTTCCGTCCCCCCGCCACTAGAAAGGCTTTGTCGAGACAGTATCGAGCAGGCAACCGAGTTTCGGGACTATCCTTCCCCACGCGACCCGTCTAAGAGCACGGGAACAGATCGTTGAAACCGAGCCCGAGGTACATATTGACCGGTGCACAGTCCCCGTTCCAACGCCGAGGCCGAGCCCCAACGCCTTCCCGAGTCCCATTGCGGAAAACTAACGACCCCAAGATATCAACTTTCCGTCCCCCCGCCACTAGAAAGGCTTTGTAGAGACAGTATCGAGCAGGCAACCGAGTTTCGGGACTATGGGGTAGGCATCATCGTTCGTCTCCTTCGTCCAACAACCGCTTCCACCCACTCTCTTTCTCGCCCTCGCACACTTTTTTGTGCCACTCGCTCGCCTTTCCACCTATTTACAACTTCCATGCTCCCACCCGCTCTTCCTTCGACACCCTTCCTTGCTCCCACTATTGCTCCTACAAATGCTCCACCTCTCACCCACACCCTGTGACACCATTTTTGCTCTTTTGGTTACCCTTCCACCGACAACCGCTTCCTTGATCCAATGCACTCCCCTTTCAATCGACCCTTCGGACTCCGACTTGATCACCCTTCCACCAATAACCGTTTCCTCCTACTACCCGCACTCACCATTCAACCATCTCACACTACCTTGCTACCGCTTGCGCACACTCCCACCCACTCCTGATCGTCCTACCCCCCTCATAAACACCTACGACGCTGACCCACCTAAACACCTACCCGCCTAGACGCTTACCCGCCTAGACCTAGACACCTACAACACCTACCCACCTAGACGTAGACACCTACGACGCCTACCCACCTAGACCTAACCTACCGGGGGGGGTGGGTAGTCTTCTTCGACTACCCACCCCCCCCTATATATGTCAAAGTACAATTTTTCAGTCTGACAGG
>VIRR01000511.1:0-316626 GCA_008638375.1 Nyssa sinensis | reverse complement strand
ACATAGTGTAAGTCTTTTAATATTAGTCAATTAAATTTTATGAATTCACTTGACATGATTAACATCAAAAGACTAAATTTACTAATATTAAAAGACTAAATTTACTAATATCAAAAGACTAAATTCATTAGTACTAAAAACACTCACGTCAACAAATAAATTTTTTTAATAAAATATTAAAATAAAAATAATATTACTTCAATAATAATACAATGCGGCTCTTATATATATATATATATATATATATATATATAGAAAAGAACCCCTACCGACGAATCCAAAGTCCAAAGAGTAGAGAAGACAGAGTCAAAGTGACAGCGTTCAGTGTTAAGATGCACGGCTCCAATTCAGCTGTCATTGTTTTGCAGCAATACATAGCTGTCCTGAGCTAAAGCTGCTTTCCCCTTCACTAATAATCAGCATCTTCTTTTAAAAAATCATAACAATATAACTCATTTATTTTCACCAGTAATTATTACTATAAAATTTACGGTTAGAACACTTTATTAGCTCTTGCACTGACTTGCCATTTGAGCAAAAGCTAGTCACCACCGCCTTCTGTTCCATTGCAGATCTTGAACTTAAACCAAGCAAGAAAATTTCAAGAAATGGACGGTTGTTTCAGATCTCTCACCAAATTCGCTACCTGCGCCATTGTTCTTGTGTCCTTGCTTTCCTGCTTCTGCTTTAATTCAACAGGTTTGCACATTTCTCCGTCTTCCACATCTAAATCTTTCTAAATTTGGAGTTCTGCAGTTGTTTCTTGATTTTTGGTGTTTTCAAAGATCTCTATCATTTTGTTCATACTGTTTCTACGAACCTAATTGACAAATGGGTGAGAAATATCTGAAAGATTTGAACATCTTGTCTCTGAAATTAAGACACGAGCCAATGGGTTTCATCGACAAGTCTCAGACATTTTTTGTTGTGTGGGTTTCTTTTGATGCTTATTCTATGGATTTTAGTAGGCAGCTTGAGTTTTATCTCTTATTTTAGCTTCTTATACATATATTTTTAATTTTTTTTTTTGCTGCATAGTGATTTATCCCTTGACTTGCTTTGTAAATGAAGAAAAAATTGAACTGGAAGGAGAAGATTTAGCTTTTGCGTTTTGTTATTCTGATTGAAAGAAAAAATAAATTCTAATTCCGATGTATAATTTCTTTTCCAAGATTTACTTCATCACATAGTACCCAATTGATCACTCCATTTATTTTTCTTCCCGGTTAAACTAGTGATTCAAGTTGCAAACAAGAATATAGCTCTTGCTTTTCCAAGAATTCAGTCTACGGGGATTGTGGATGGATAATGGATTTCTCTTTTCGTTTTCCCTATTTTTCTGATATTTCTAGGTTTGTTGAGTTGAGTTCTGGGTTTCTTAAGCATGAACATCATCGCGATGGAACTTAAAAAAGAAAAAAAACTCTATTTGATAGCGCTTCTCCTTATACCTATGAATCCCATTGGACCCAGAAATTCATTGGAAGACTTAAAAAGAAATCGCCTTGATGGGTTTTATTTGAGAATTAAATCTATTTATCTGTTAATTGTGCTTTTCTTCTTTTAATTTTTTGAATTCCTAGCCGATCACTAGGGTCGATAGTTTAAATCTCTACCGAGTACTAACCCCTCCTTCCATTGCTCTATGCGGGCACTTGAACCATGCTCTTCCTTCGCTGTGCAGGTAATGCCACCGGGCCACTGCCCGCTTCGGCTTTTCCTCTTTTAATTTTATCAATGTTAATACTACCAATATTTTATGGTTGGATTGTGGGAATCGGTGTAGGCATGGAAAGGTGCCTGGAAATGAAATAATGCAAAGCATTAAAGCAGAGGTTAGGACGAGAATTTAAGGACTAGCTCTGGTTTAGGAACTTGGCATTTCATCTTCCTTGCAAAGAAAGAACAAGCTTTTCCATGATATGTTCATGGGATTAAATATTTCCTGGTGGCTGGGTCTATGATCTGCAGATACTATGTATTCCTGTAGCTTTATAAGGACTCATTATATTTCTATTAGAATTGTCAATACGGTTTAATGGTTTGAAAAAAAGAAATTTGATATTACGAAATTAGGTTTTCAGTTCAACTGTTCTCTAAGATCAATATGATTCGGAATTAATGTATTTAAGACACTACAAAAAGTTCAATTTAGGCTGGAAATGCTTGTTAAAACTCAGTTATTTTGTTTTCTTTACTTTTCTTTGGTAGTTTGTGATGAGGTATGGGTTCTCTTTCTTGTAGAGACTGTAATGATGCTCTCTCTCTCTCTCTATATATATATATATGTGTGTGTGTGTGTGTGTGTGTGTACTTTTTTTCTCTGGAAACTAGTTTGTCATTTATTAGAATAAATAGTTTTGACTGTTGTTTGCTTCTTGTTTTATCAGAAGCCTATGATGCACTTGACCCAAATGGAAATATCACAATTAAATGGGATGTTATAAGCTGGACTCCTGATGGTTATGTTGTAAGTATTAATAAACTATATGTTGTTTAAGTGATCTCTCTCTCTCTCTCTCTCTCTCTCTCACATACACACACGGAGTACAATTTGATTGGATCTCCGTCAGGTTCTGGCCCTTGTATTCTGTCTTTTAGCTCGTCAAGTTCTCTCTGTGTTCAACCAACTTTTCCGACTGTTTAATCAAGATATCATACTTGATTCCAGTTTGCATTTTGCTTTTGAGTTACCTCAGCATTAACTTTTACAAAAGCTATGTTAGTCATTTGTATTCTATAGAGTGCCTATTGTTGCTGTTTTTACTACTATTAATATCATTATTTAAAGTGCTGGTAATATCTTAATTAGGTTCTTTTTATTCCTCTTAAGAAAGAAGATTTTGAACTTCATATAATTTGGTTTAATAAGTTTTTTGGGATTCCAGAATCTCATTTTCCCTTCAACTCAAACTCAAGCATGGCTTTAGTTAGGTAGATGGGGCACACCTTATGAAGGCTTGGTACCATTTGAAAAATTGATCTACAAAGTGATATTTTTCCCCTAATCTTCAGTGATGTTCAATCCTTTTAGCCATACATAAAGATGCATTTCTTTCCTGCATTATCTGATCAGCTTCTTGTTGGAATTGGATAGGCTGTTGTTACAATGTACAACTTCCAGCAATATCGTCACATTCAAGCACCAGGATGGTCGCTAGGATGGACGTGGTCAAAGAAGGAGGTGATATGGAACATGATGGGAGCCCAAACAACAGAGCAAGGAGATTGTTCAAGATTCAAAGGGAATGTTCCGCATTGCTGTAAGAAGGATCCGACAGTTGTGGACTTATTGCCAGGAACTCCTTATAACCAGCAGATTGCGAATTGCTGCAAGGGAGGAGTAATTAACTCATGGGTGCAAGATCCGTCCAATGCTGCAAGTTCATTCCAAGTTAGTGTGGGTGCAGCTGGAACCACTAATAAAACAGTTAGAGTGCCCAAAAATTTCACATTGAAAGCACCAGGCCCCGGTTATACTTGTGGACCTGCAAAAATTGGTAAACCTACCAAATTTGTTAGCCAAGATGGAAGGAGAGTCACACAAGCTATGAGTAAGTTTCTTGGTTGAAAAACTGTAATGCCGCTGCTTCTTAAACACACTCATAAGGTGGAAAAATTTTGTTTTCGAATTCTGTTGTGAGGAGTACTTTATGTTAATCATGTCAATATAAGTGAAATACCATCAATGCCATATTTATATTAGATGGAAAATAAATTGGAGGATATGTTTTTGTCTCTCCTAATGAATACATCAAGACTAATACCTTCAAGGATTTGAAATCTAACCCCATTTCTCTCTTATGCAGTGACATGGAACGTTACATGCACATATTCACAGTTCCTGGCTCAAAAAACTCCCACTTGCTGTGTCTCCCTCTCATCCTTCTACAATGACACAATAGTACCCTGCCCGACATGCACCTGTGGCTGCCCAAAATAACAGTACTCGGCCAGGGAGCTGCGTAGAGTATGTTCTCTTGTAACTTTTCATTTATTTCTTCTTCTTCCACCACTTCCTCTTCTTTTTCTTCTTCTAACATGATTCTTTTTCCTAACATAATTTTTTTTCTTCTTTGTGCTCTTTTACAGCCCAAACTCGCCGCATTTAGCTTCAGTTGTTTCAGGATCTGGCAAGAATAGCTTTGCACCGCTAGTCCAATGTACCAGCCATATGTGCCCGATCAGAGTTCACTGGCACGTTAAGCTTAATTACAAGGAATACTGGCGAGTGAAGGTCACAATTACAAACTTCAATTACAGGATGAACTATACACAGTGGAACTTAGTTGTCCAACACCCCAACTTTGACAATCTGACTCAGCTTTTCAGTTTTAACTACAAGCCATTAAATCCATATGAAGCTATAAGTAAGATCTTCAATTCTATATGTTCTTTGTGTGTTGCTATATTATTTGCATCATTTATCATGCACGGTAATAAATCTGTTTGGTGGGGTACATTAATTTATTGAGTTGAAAAATTGCCAATTACTACTATTGGGTATAAAGTGAATGACCTGTTGCTTAGGTTTTAATTCTAAATTTTTTTTCCCAAAATTATCAAGAATTGAGAATTTATATGACTATTTTTTTCATCTGCAAAAACAGATGATACTGCTATGCTATGGGGAGTTAAGTTCTACAATGATTTTCTGATGCAAGCTGGCCCTTTAGGTAATGTACAATCAGAGTTACTTTTCCAAAAGGATAAATCAACTTTCACTTTTGAGAAGGGCTGGGCTTTTCCTCGAAGGATCTATTTCAATGGTGATAATTGTGTCATGCCACCTCCTGATGCCTATCCATATTTACCGAATTCCAGTTCCCGGCCATATATCTCCTTGCTTACTCTAATGATGACTCTGTTGTCGTCTTTGGCATTCTTCTTTGCACATGCTTAAAGAATCATCTCACTAGTATAATTGCAAATTGCATTATTTTGTAAGTTTCCAATGGATCATTCCAACCCCAGAACCAATGGCCAGCCAGTTGAAGAATTTGCGTTTGGGTTGCAATTCATGTGGTTCAGGTACACGTCATATGAAACAAACTTGGATTTATGTGTTCGGTGGGTGAAACCCAAATTCACTACCATTATGTTTTTTGTAAATGTTATATTGCATATTTATTATAGTGCTAAAATGATATCGTTTGTAGAATTTTCACATTCAAAGTGCTGTTACAATTGTAATGATAATAAAAACCAGTCACAGAAATTAGAGTCAAGTCATGGTTTTAGTACTATTTTTGTTCTCATTCCTAATCTCATTTTCTGTACGATCTCTGTTTGCTGTAGTAAAGAACATGTCAGCCGTGTGATTAACTAACATTTTCATTTGGTAAAGCGCATTCACTTATAGCAAGTATGGAATACATGTTGGAACTTTCCTTATTTAGATCCTGTTTCTTTAGTAAACAAGACACAGATGATGTAGTACTGGCTTTACAACATTGTAAATTTGTAATATAGGTTAATCATCAAGAATTGAGGGTGGTTCTTGGTGCAATGGTAAGGTTGCTCTAGTGTGACTTGAAAGTCACGGATTTGAGTTGAGGAAACAGTCTCTTTCTTCCAGGATAAGATTGTGTACATCTAATCTTCCCTTGGTTTTGTAGTGGCAGGAGCCCCTCGTGTGCACTGTGCTAGCCTTTTAGGTTAATCATCAAGAATTCTAGGAGACTTCAAAATAGAAAATTCACGTCTAGTGTTCCTCATAAAGTCACCATTTCATACTTATATTTCTATAATATAAGCTGTTTTTGTTCTTTCAAAGAATTGTATATTTTTGTACCTGTGCTCCCATCATCTCTGTGTTGAAGGTCCTGGGCTTCAAAAACCCCTGTGCTATCAGACTGGGAAAATAATCACCAGATTATGATTAACAAGAAAAGATATGAAGAAACTAATGTTGAGAACCCAACTAAGTTTCCATGGGCAGAATTTGGTAGAAATGGGTGTGTATCAGGTGGAGGCAGCCCTGCACTCGTCACCATTAAAGTAGACTTTCTGGGGAAATGCCCATCCTTGCTTGAGGGTGAAATTGTTCTTGTCCTTTTGAAGTAGCACCTCTGACTGAACATTTCAGAATTGCCCTGCCTCCATTAGTAGGTTATTGTAGAACTTCATGCCATAGAACATTCCTGTGTCATCTGCACATTGCATTATTCCTGCGTGAGAGTGATTTCTTTCCCTTGGTGGTATAAACAGAGTTAGAATTTTAGGACACTCACTAATGGACTCCTAGGGAACGAGTGGCGTGTAATCAAAGCTGAACACTGAAAGTGGCATTGTTGAGATTTGTATGCTGAATAACGAGAGTCCACAATGTTTAGTTAAGCCAGTAACTTCACTTGCCAAGTTGAGCTTCACATGCCAGTGCACCCGGACTGGGCACATGTGGTTCATGCACTGCAATAGCGGTGTGATATATATGGAAATAGATATTCGTGAGTTATTGTACTGAAAATAGTAGTAGCTTTCTTGATGCATCTGTTCTTGTCTCACAACCACGAGCACAAGAAAGACAAGGAGTGATTACATCATTGTAGAAAGAAGAGGAGGTGAAACAACTCGGTGTTTCCGGGCCAGAAACTGTGAATAAGTGCATGTCACATTCCATGTCACTGCATGTAATATAAGAATACAATTATCATCTATATTGACAATCATAACAACATAGCATCTTTGAAGAAAACCAGACTTACTCAGAGCCTGAGTTTCTGGCGACGATCAGGAGTGAGAAAATTTGGAGGAGGCACAATCTTTGCAGGGCTACAGGTTTAGCCTGGTCCTGGACCTAGTGAGGTGAAGTTCTTAGTAAGTTTCACCTGTCTTGTTTGAAGTACCGGCTAGCCTCACGCTCAGCTGGAAGGCTGAGACAGCAGCTGCAGGATCTTGGCCCCATGATGCAACCACTCCGCCTTTGCAGCAATTTGTGAATTGCTGGTCGTAAGGGACGCCAGGGAGCAAGTCTACCACTGTGGGGTTCTTTTTACAACAATAAGTAATGTTCCCTTGGAACTTAGAGCAGTCACCTCGCTCGGTGGCTTGAGCCCCTATACCATAGGCTATATCACTTCTTTCTTATCCCACGTCCATCCTCAGGTCCAACCAGGGCTCATGATGCGTCGGTACATTTGCTAATTGTTTGAAAATTTATGAAATTCGGGATAAACTGTACTCACCACATAGCCATCTGGGGTCCAAGACATTATATCCATTTGATTGTTATGTTCTCATTTGGATCCAAGGGATCGAACGCAGCTGAAAAGAAAAGAGAGAAAGTTGTAGGAGAAATAGAAGCAAATCGATGCAAATTGAAGTTAGAGCAGTCAAAGATTACCTGCATGAAATCTCGAGAAAGAAGAAATCTGAGACGAGAAACCTCATCTCAGCAATAGATGTTGAAGATGACGGTTAGATTCTAATCTCATGTAATTTTTGGGAATTGGGTTCGCAGGTTGGCCTGAGTTCAATGCATGAAAATTGCTGCGTTCACAAAGTTTTCGGTTTGTGAATATGGATTTCAGAAAGAACGAGACTGCGAAGGGAAATGTCTAGATTTTGGAGATGGCTTACCTCTTGGTTGTGGTTGATATAGAGACTTGCCTCTGTGTGCGCGCACCCTTGTGACTCTCTCATGTTCATATACATATATATATATATATATATATATATGTTTCTGTTGGGCTTTCTGTATCTTGAAGTAACGACTTGGTGGGAAGAGAGGCGGGAGATTTGAAGACTGAACACAACATCCCAACGGTCATCCTACCCAGAGGGTGACAGGTAATGGAACAAGGAAAAATAATTCTCTCATGAATTGGCCTGTGAATAGCCCTTCTGTGTTTATGATATACTAATATTCTCTCATGAATTCAGCTAAAAAAAGGAAAAATAAAAAATAAAATTCTCTCAAGAAATAGTCAATTAGTTCTCAGCCTTTGTTAAAAATAAATATATATATATATATATATATAGACATAATAATTTACCTCAAATAATTAAAATAAGACTGAGTTGACCTGATCTTAAAAAATTAAGATAAAACTGAATTGAGTTGAGAATGATAATGATAATGACAATAACAATAAAAAGAACGAATAGTTCATCGATGATGGAGGACATTTTGGTCATATAAGTAATGGTGGTAGGTTGGCAGCTTCATTAATATTTGCCAACTTGATTCTCCAATCACAAGGTAACATAGAAAAATTTATTGGTAATATAAATCAAATTTTAACATTAGTCCAATTAACCCTTCCATGGGCCTTGAGGTGCCAAGTGTATGATAAATTCAGTAAAAAAATAAAATTGAAAACTAAAAATCATGAGAAATTAATGTTACAAATAATTTTAGTGAAAACAAGAGTTTCTTGAAGAGGTTCACCATACCACCAACTGTCCAAACAATTTGAAAGATTTCATAATACTATAGTTCAAAAGTTTAAACCCAAGTTTTTAATAGTAAAGCATATGATGTCTTATATACTAATTAAACTATTCTCATCCACTCGACGTGGGATAAGAATAACACATTCTCTATTCTTTAGGATCACACGTCCTCGTGTGATAGGTTAAAATCTCTCCCAATTGTCGATTAAACAGACACTCAAAGGACATTTATCCTGTGAGACCTGACTCTAATACCACCTATAACATTCCAAATTTGTTGTCCCAACAACTTGAAATAGTTCACAACATTACATTTCAAAGCTTAAGTTCAAGTTTTTAGTAACAAAACTTATGATATCTTATATACCAATTAAGGTACTCCCATTCAATCGATATGGAATATGAGTATCACAATTTGTATCTAATATGCTGCATGAAATGAATATTTTCTTCTCTTTATTTTTGCTTTTGGTTTGGTTTTGGGCTGGAGGGTTGGGTGTCAATTTACCAGCTTTGGGTGATCTCAAAACAATCTTGGCCCATGTAGTCCCCTTAGTCATATCCATTATCTAGTTAGACTTTGTTCAGGGTGGGCTGGACTGCATGTGGACATGCATTGGGAATGGATTTTTTTTTTTTTTTTATACAAAGATCCGAAAATTGAATTTACGACAATTATTAAAAAAAAAAGTAAATATTTGTATCATTTGAATAGAATTAACCTCGATCCTCATTATAAATGGATTCTTTTGTTCACATTTTGCAGTTATTTAATATGAGTGTTATGAGCATTATGAATGGACTGCATGTGGGGTACATGAAAACAAATAAGACTAATTTCATTTCATTTCATTATGGAATCCATTTTCCTCCAAAAGCAATTAAACTTTTTTTTTTAAGTTATTTTTTTTTCCATAATGAAACATTTCCAGTGGAAGATCTCATAGATATGCTCTACAGTATATACTTTATCTGCCACACTATATTATAAGCCTCGAGCATGGGGAATCCGGATTACAAGGAATTAACATATAAAAACACTATATATATATATATATATATGTTTAGTGATATCTTTAATGAAATGATAACATTAAGATTTTACAAATTCTTTTCTTTGAGCACATCAATGTGTTTCCATGTTGATCTGCGTGAATAATGGGTTACAAGTGAATAGAGAGCTTTGGAAGTGGTACTTGTTAGAAAATGGAAGCAAAAACCCTAATTAATTGTTTCTTCACTCTCATATAATGGTGGTGATGGGCACCCAACCACCCAATGATCCGACAAACTAGACTTTGATTAATAGGGCATCAGTCTCGGATTTGTCCTGATCAAATAATTGAGTTGTGTCCGGTCCACAAATTAATATCCACATTTGGATAAGTTAATTTTCTCTCTCTAACAACTTGATATAATAAAAAAAAAGTGTGCCCACGAGTTTATATACCTATGTGTATATTTATACACGCGTGAGAATCATTTATCCACCATTTATATTTATATATATATATATATTATTAGTTCATCCTTTAATAACTTAAGTTTTTGAAACAATATTAAAGTGTTAACTCTAAAAAATAGTGAAATCAAATCTGTTATCGGTAAAATATCATGTGACATAGATCGTTAGACGAATAATCTATGAAAGCGAAAGGCAGATTTAATTAAATTAGTTTAGACGTCGTTAATCACTTGATTACACAAGCCTTTGTGTAATAATCACTCCTTAAAATAGTGCAATGATGAAAATGTGAGTGGATTTCACTTTCACAAGGACAGTAGTTTGGTAATTGCTGCCGCAGCATGGTTTAAGTTTAGAGGCTAATTTATGTTTGGCAGGATGGTCATGATTTAAAACTAAAGTTAATTAGTTTTGTAATTCTTTTAACACGGTTCAGACCAGTTTTAAAAATTCGGGCGTGGCCACTTTAACCCCAAATAAGCCTCTACTAATCTAGTTTAAATCAGTCAAACACCTAATCTTAGCAATTTAAGATTCAGGTTTTATCTATATATATATATATATATATATATATATATATAAGACACACACACACACACACGCACACACTAATATATATATTAATAAGTGGGGAGCAGTTCATTTATCATCTTTATCTATGTGTGCAGCATGTGAAGTAGGTAGGTCAGGAGGTACCACACACATGCTAGCAATCTTAATTAAGACATAATATTAATCATAATTATGTTTTAATAGTATATATGCAACTGTATTATGAGATATCAGATCAGCATAATTAACCTAATCTTGGTCTTTGCGAGAATAATGGGCTTCATGTTATTGGTCTATGCGACATTCAAAAAATGAAAGAGAGAAAAGCTTAATGATTATTGTGTATCAATAATTCCTTAGTTGGTATATTAGGGAGTTAATTAACTACTGCTTTATTATTTTCTTTGTTTGTTGACTATGGTGATCAAGGATGTCCACTAATTATTAAGTAGATAGGGTTAATAAAACAAAATAATCACAGTTCCTCAATTAGTTAGGCAATTATTATTTTTTTTTTAAATTTCTTTAAAAACAAACAACTCATTCACATGACTGAATATAATTAGTCTAATTCACTAACTTTGTTCAAGCAAAAAACTTCTCAGAAATATCTGTCTTAGTGTTTTCTTCCTATACATTTACAGTTCATTTGGATAAGTAAGGTGAGGGGAGAAGAGAGAAGGGTAAGAGATAACATCAACTATGGAGTGTTAGTTGGTGATGGATTTAGAAATTTTATTGGGGAGAGGACAAATTGAAAGTATTAAAACTTAGAAGGATTTATCTGAATATATAAAAAAAATTAGGGAGGAACCAAGTTCTATTTTGTTAAAATATTCTAACAAAATTATTGATAAAAAATACAATATCGAATTTTTTGGGGGAGCCTTTTCTCCTTTTGGATCCGTCACTGATAGGAAAGTATAATCATTTATTCATGATTGAATAATTAATAAGAGGAGAGAAAAGAAAAAGAAAGGATAGTGCATTCCTTTCATCTTATTAGAAAAAGATAAAGGAGAAAAAGATAAAGGTTGGAAAGAGAAATAATGAAATATTTTATTATATAAATAAGATAAAAGCAAAATGAGCTTTTAAGCCCCTTTTTCATTTTCTCTCATTCTTAATTTTAAACCATACATAAGATAAATTCTCTTTCCTTCCTTTCTCCCTCACTTTTCTTTCAACTCTTTCAATCCAAACACACTGTTAGGTGTTGAGATGAAAGCTCACTTAAATAAATCACTGCTACTAGATGAAGCATATATCGTCGTAAAGAAGAAGAAAAAGAGAATGGTGATGATATATATATATATATATATATATTGACTTAGTTCATAAAAACCTTAATCTAACTATTTGACATCAATTATATGAATTTTGTTATATATATTGACTCAGTCCATAAAAATCTTATCCCAACTATTTGACATTGATGATATGAATTTTGTTTTGCCATTACTCTCTCTTTCTCTCAACTTTTCTGTTGAATCATATATTATTATATTTGTTATTTTTGAACAACTATGGAAAAGAGATAAGAGATCTTTAAATTTCAATTAATGTCATAACATTAAGAAGAAGAAAAAACCCTATGGATGAAATTAATCTAGACTAGAAATCAGGTTTCTCTTGAAAATAATAGTAGGAAAAGAGTTATGCAACTTCACATAAAAATTAAAGCCCTGCATTCTAGTATGTGACTTGTAGATTGTTAGCTTGATATATATATATATATATATATATATATATATATATTAATATTGGTCTATTCCTTAACAAATTAAGTTTTTAAATGAGTTGGTTGTCTAATATTATCAGAGTTTGGTTCAAAGAGATCCTCTGTCTCGCACTCTGTTCATTCGATTTCGCTCTTTCATTTTATTATGTCACTCTTCATGTGTAAGATGATGGTTGCATGTGAGAAAGAATATTAACTTAATATACATTATTAATCAATTTTCTAATAAATTAAATTTTTAGATGAATTGATGATCTAACATAAACAATAGAAACACCTCTTTTATATATATCAGAGTCCCCACTTTCTTTTAAACAGGCACCATAAAACATGTGTATAGAATTTGGACTAGAGATAAGACAAATAAATGTTGTGCGCTTTCTTATCTCTTTTGGACATGTTTCTATCTCCATTCTTGAAATGAAGAAGAGAAAAAGCTAAAGTATGTAGTTAACATTTGCTAATCATTTTTGAGTAGGCATGAAGTTATATGAGTTCTCCTTCTAGTCTGGTAGCAATCAATTGAATTGTATTAGTTATCATACATACCAAAGATGACCACGATATTCCCACGAGGGGGTAACATGCAACTGAGCATTGTTTTCGAATGGTGTTTGTCACGTAGAATCAAGCTATGGAATGAAGCCCCACCAGAGCTAAGTTTCAACCAAGCAGGCAGGGGGTCACATGGTTTTGGTAACCCTTTTTGACAAAAGGATAACTAATGTGAGCTGAAAGGAATAGAAAGAAGAGAAAATAAAAATACAAACACACAGGAAAATGGAAGAAACAACAACAAAGACAAGCACTTAAGCATCAAACAAAATGCTATGGGGGGACCTTTAACACATGGGGTGGGGTGCCCTCAGCTTGTGCAGTGGAGCCAACCAAAAGCTTAAGATTCTTTTGCAATATTTTGCTTACAAGTACACACTTTGGGGGCACCCTGTACCTTCTGTTCATCATCTCTAACTTAATTAAAATACTTCAATCTTTATATATTGTATCCCATCTTTTAGTTTCAGTTTTAGTTAAGGATTTTTTTCTTAGGTGAGATTTTGATAGATTATTTGACATAAAACTAATGCTTCAAAGTGTAGTTTTTGATCACCAATAACGCAATATAAGATGGAGGAGAGTAGAGTCATATGCATGGCTGCATTCATTCATTCTAAATGTTGATCAATGATGACCCCTTCTACATGCAATTTTTAGGTAAACAATTTAATGACATCAAATTGGGTATTGTCATGATTTTCTGGGCATTAAAATTTCTCGTTAGTGGAGTATAGGATTGGTCCCGAATTAATAGGATTGAAAAGTCGGATACCGAATTATAAAAAAAAATAAAAAATGAAAAAGTAACACATGTTATCAATCCACTCACATTGTACGTATTCTCTGACTTTTGCTTGACAAATCAATTTTAGAGTGATATCTTATCTGTTAGTTGATTCTTTTCGTCTGTGTAGGATTTGGTTGAGCTATTCTTGACTTCTAGTCTTGGTGTTGTGGTGCCAGACTTGATTGAGCTAATCACTGACTCTCTAATATGGCACAATTCTCAGTACATACAAGTTACTCTTGAAAAAGCTTTTTACGCTTCTATTTTATAGTTGCTTAAAGGTTTGCGAGCAAGTCTTTGGATGACTTCTAAAGCTTGACACATGATTATGTTATGGTTACTTGCATCATTGACCCATCATTAGGATAATTAAGATTTGGTGGTATAGTGATTAAAGTACTATCATCTTTAAGGTGTCCATTACATTGTTCATGCCTGAAATATCTTGGATTTTTTGGAATAGAGCAATTTCATCAAGATTCTCTAACCTTATGTCACATTTACTACATTCCTTAAAATGCCTTCTATTTTGAATATTAGTGGAACGTATAAACTCATGTGCCAGAACTATTATAAATAACACCCTTATGTAATTGTGAACAAAATTGACTTCAGTACCTATTTATTTTATAGCCAATCATTGAATACTGCATTTGGTACTGTTGTTGTCATTCCTCCATAAAATCTTGATACACACTCTAGCTCTCTATGAATTTTCTTTTTATACATGGGAAATTTGGGCCATTGTAAAATGAGCTCATTCTTACTTGAACCTAGCCCACCCTAATTTTTAACGTAATTTAATTCTAACTCAACTTTTTATTACTTAAATTCCTATTTGAACCTAACCCATTTCGGTAGCTCAATTCTAATTCTAACCAAATCTTTTATCACTTAAATCTCTATTTAAACTTAATTTATCTCAAATATTGACCTAATTCTAATTCTAACTCAATACAACCATTCAAAAAAAGTAAAAAAACTTACATTTACAGTAAAATTTCTTCAATTTGAGAGAAAAAAAAAATTTCTTCTAACATCTTTCTCTTTAGGAAAAAAAAAATTCTCCAAAAATTTTAATGCTAACTAGTCCCTTAAATTTTTTTTCTTGACTCTGCCTTCATCTACCCGTTAGGAACCTTTCTCTTATTTTAGATTGTCTTTACCTTGAGGTTCCTTGACTATCTAACGTTCTGATCTGTCACTGCAACACCATGCGTGGGTAAATACATGAGGAGATGGAGATGGAGATGACACTACCCATTTAGTCTCAATCGTGCCTTCATTGGAATGGAATTAGTCCAATGAATCAGCTCTAAATTGACATGAAACCAAGGAACAATTTATGAACCCGACATGGTGTAACTGGGTGATTAGGATATCTTGGAAAGTATAAATTGAAAGAAAGAACCAAAGATCCATTGTAAAGTCCGTGGCTTCTGGACCACAAAAATAAAGGATAACTAAGGATTGATGTCAATCAAATAAAGATCTCTCACCCAAACCCTGAAAGAAGGGTAACTCATTCCAGTCAAAGAAGCTCTCAATTTTTCTGTTTGCTCATCCAATTTTTCCACGTCCAGCCACATCAACTCCAATTTTTTTCTCCTTGTAAGACAAATAGGACATGATTGGATTATCAGAAAATGAAGTTTCAAATTCAATCATGGTTGATAAATCATAGAAAGAGGTAATAAGAGATGGTGAGACTGAGACATGCAATTCGCTGCGGCCATTAATAACACATTAAAACTCCTTTCGACACCATTGATTCTCAACATCAATGATAGTAAGGTGCGTAGGACATGCGTATATACTAATAATGAATTGAAATCCATGGAATAACTCAAGTGTTAGTAAGTCAAGAGATAAGTATTTAATTAAAAAACAACAAATTTTTGGTTCAAATTTCACAGAGTGCAAGGATCCCCTCTTTATAAGCATAAGCTTGTATAATATAATCGTGAAAGAAGTTTTGATTTATATTCCGATCACACGACTGAAAATTGTGATCAATTGAATTAATTTAGGTTACCAAACAAAATACTGAAATTGAATTATTTAAGAGTTTCACCTACTTTTTCTGATGTGTATTCAGACTTCAGAGTGATTTTCTATATTTTTTCGAGGGTTTTATACATGCAGAGACAATCATGTGGGTTATATGATAGGTATCATCATTTTTTTTTTTAGTTTAGTATACATTTTTTAGCTCAATTTTTAACGGTTCAAAATTTTGAAATAACCGATTATTTAAGATAATATTAGAGCTCTCGTTTGTTTAATATAAAATTTGTACTTTCCCATTCTCACAATTTGCTATCTGGATCTAGTACTCTCGCATTTTATTTTGTCACTCTCCATGAATAAGATGAAGCATAAGTGGTGCCTATTCTCTTGGATCAACCTCACGTCAAAACCAAGAGCAGGGCAAACACAGAATCTCTCTGTGGCATTGGAATCACTCCAAAGAAAATTCGAATTCTCTGAATGGCCAAAAAAAACTGCCCTTCATTATTTTCATCCTTCCTTAAATATCAATCCAATATTACAATCTCCAACTCCAACTAGGAAAGCAATAAACTAGGAAGCAGTAAACTAGGAAAGCAATAAACTCGGAAAGAAATAACAGAACAAAAAAAAAACAAAACTGTAACAAATAAGTATGCTTCCTAAAAATCCTCTGCATATCAAAACAGTTCCATTGTTTACGGAATTATGGAGTATCCTTCTCCTGATTTGCATCAATTGCCGGCTCTCCTGAAGAACTTGACTCTGGCAAGTTTTTGACGAATGTAAGCAGCAAATAGATGTGGGATGTAGACGCTTTGACTTCCGAAGCTTGCAACCAAACAGATTCCGAATTTGGACGATTTTTCCACTGCACTAAGAACTTGTAATATCCTCCGCGACGAGTGGTAACAAATTGATGGTCAAGAATGGTAGCAATCTCAGCTCGCGATGCAGTATTTTTTGGAACTCGCAGAGCTGGTGTTACCTCCGGACTCGGTAATGCAGAAAATTCGTCGACATCACTCTTGAACTCCGTAAGGTCTTCTATGTTAAAAACGGGGCTAATACCAAAATCAGAGGGTAAATTAATGACATATGCATTAGTTCCCAATTTCTTGGTTACTCTAAAAGGACCTGCTCGGCGTGCATGAAGCTTGGTAAAACTCCCCGGAGGAAAACGCTCTGGCCTAAGACGAACAAGAACCATATCACCTTCAGTAAATTGTCAATCCTTGCATTTTGCATTTGCGGAAGCTGCATAAGAAGTTGTATGGAAGGTAAGGCACCGTTTGCATTCATCATGGACATCTCGCATATAACTAGAAAAATCCAGTACAGCCTCACTTGGCCTGGGTGGCAATGGTAATGAATTAACATCAAGTGGAGTCCTAGGTCGGAACCCATAAACCACTTCAAATGGAGTGCAACCGGTTGACTTGTTAACAGAATTATTGAAGGCAAACTCGGCCTGTGGAAGCACCATATCCCAGCTGGTCACATGATCTGCGACGAGGCAGCATAATAAATTTCCCAAACTCCTGTTGGTTACCTCAGTTTGGCCGTCAGTTTGGGGATGAAATGCACTCGAAAACATCAGCTTTGTCCCCATTTTCGTCTACAATGTCTTCCAAAAATAACTCACAAATTTGACGTCCCTATCAGACACGATAGAGGCTGGAAGACCATGCAAACGGACGATTTCCTGCAGAAATATTGCAGCAACTTTTGATACGTCATAAGTTTTGTGACAGGGAATAAAATGGGACATCTTGGAAAAACGATCTACCACCACCATAATTGAGTCATGTTGCCGAAGAGTCTTTGGCAACCCAAGAACAAAGTCCATACTAATATGCTGCCATGGTCTGTCTGGAATGGGGAGTGGCGTATAGAGCCCCGCTTGTTGCTTGGTTCCCTTATTTAATTGGCAAATCCGACACCGATCAACTACTGTGTGCACGTACCTCCGCATCCGAGGCCAATAGAACCGATCAGCAACAATAACAAAAGTTTTATCATAACCGAAATGCCCACCTAAACCCCCGCCATGGAGTTCCGTAATTAGAAATTCCCGAAAAGAGCCACGCGGAACGCATAGTCGTGATTTGTAAAATAGGAACCCATTGCGCAACAGATAATCACTGCTAGATGTGCGGTCATGAGTGGAGAGATCTCTCCATACATTGCCGAAGTCTTCATCGTTGACATATTCTGCTTTTAGACTATCAAAACCTGCAACATTAGCTGAAAACATATGCAACAAGTGAGGTCTCCTGCTTAAGGCGTCAGCCACTTTATTTTCAGTCCCTGACTTATGTCTAATAACAAATTCGAATTGCTGCAAATAGTCCATCCAACGAGCATGTCGTGCATTTAGTTTACTTTGGGAATTTAAGTGCTTCAAAGAATCATGGTCTGTGTAAAGAATAAACTCTCTGTGGATCAAGTATGGTTGCCAATGCTTGAGAGTTTGAATTAAAGCATAGAATTCCATATCATATACTGAATATCGCCGGCGAGTGTCGTTAAGCTTCTCGCTGTAAAAAGCAATAGGGTGACCTTTCTAACTCAACACACCCCCGATTCCCACATGCGAAGCATCACAAGCTACTTCAAAAATTTTAGAGAAATCTGGTAACTTAAGCACTGGTGCTTGCCCCATCTTTTCTTTAATTTCAGCGAATGCCTTGGCAGCTGCGGCACCCCATGAAATTTTTTTTTCTTTTAAGCACTTGGTGATTGGGGCCATTATAGTGCTGAAACTATGAATAAATCGCCCATAGAATGTGGCCAACCCGTGGAAGCTTCGGACTTCGGAAAAATTCTGGGGCGTTGGCCAACTCTGGACAGCTTGCACCTTTGCGGGATCGGCCTTGACACCTCGGTCAGAAATTATAAAACCCAAAAAATTGGCACTATTCTTCATAAACGAGCACTTGTCCTGATTAATATAGAGTTGTTCAGCTCTCAAAACCTTCAATACCTGCTCGACATGGCTCAAATGATCCTGCACACTTCGGCTAAAAATTAAGATATCATCAAAATAAACAACGAAAAATTTTCCCAAAAAGGGTTTGAGAACTTGCGTCATAATGCGCATGAAAGTGCTTGGCGCGTTGGTTAATCCGAAGGGCATGACTAACCATTCAAACAAACCATCTTTTGTCTTGAAAGCCGTCTTTCACTCGTCACCCAACCGAATACGAATTTGGTGGTAACCACTTCGAAGGTCGATCTTAGTGAAAATAAAGGAGCCACATAGTAAATCCAACATGTCATCAAGACGGGGAATGGGAAATCGGTACTTCACGGTTATCTTGTTAATGGCTCGGCTATCTACGCACATCCTCCAACTACCGTCTTTCTTTGGCGTAAGTAAAACCGGAACAGCACAGGGACTAAGGCTTTCTCGAATAAAGCCTTTGTCTAACAACTGCTGAATTTGCCGGCTAAGTTCCTTATTCTCGGTTGGGCTCATACGGTAGTGCGGTAAATTAGGCCAAGTTGAGCCAGGGATCAAGTCGATAGCGTGCTGCACTTCCCTCATCGGGGGTAGTTGATTCAGAATCTCATCCGGCATGATATCTTAAAATTCCTCCAGCAGTGCCAAGAACTCCACTGGGACATTGCCATCCTTTTGCTTCTCCTCACGACTTACTACCAATAGCACCATATCATTCTCATGCATAACTCGAGAAAATTGTCGCATCGTTAAAACTGGGACAGCTTCCTTTTTTGTCTCAAACTCCGAAATCTGTAGAGGATCCAAAACAAATTTCTTACCTTTGAAATTAAAGGAGTAAGTGTTAGCATACCCATCATAGAGAACCCTCCGATCATAGAGCCACGGTCGTCCCAATAACATATGGCAAACGGTCATAGAGATTACATCGCACCAGGCTTCGTCCTCATATTGTTTTCCCAATGAAAATTTAACTAAGCAACGCTGCTTCACTAGGACTGAATTGGCTTCATTAACCCAACTAATCCGATAAGGAGTAGGATGCTTCTCGGTTTTCAGTCCCAAACGCTCGACGGCCCCTTCGGAGATCACATTCATGCCGCTGCCATTATCAATAATAACATTCAAAGCCCGACCATTATGCTCCATGCGTGTGTGAAAGATATTGGTGCGCAACCACTCGGGGTTAGCATGGAGTTCTCTCTTAGTTCCCGTCAACACTCGACGGATCACGCAACTGGGTAAATCTGACGCACCCAAGTGCTCTTCTTCACCGTGATTACTCCCATCGGTCTCTTCCCCATTCGTGTCTTCAACAACGTCCACTACTAATAATTCTTTTTCACATATAAAGGCTAGTTTCTTATCTCTTGTAGGGCACACAACAGCATAATGTCCAAAGCCTTTACATTTATAACATTGTGGCCCTTCGCTGGTACCTCTTGCTTTTCCTTTCTGGTCTCCACTCACCACGCCTCTGGATTGATCTTTCAGCATTGGTGGCCTTTGGAATGAAGGCGTGGTGACACGTTCCGGTCTTGAATCGGTCGACATCATTTTCCTCCCAACCGAAAGTCCCATTTGTTTCTCAATACGGAGGGCCAATTGATACGCCTCTCCACATTGATTAAACGAGCAGTCCACATTTCTCTGCGTAGCTCACTGCGTAATCCGATGCGGTATCGAGCTAAAGTTTGCTGTTCAGTCTCCACGATCTTGCTACGAACAGTCAACTCATGAAAGCGGTCCGTAAATTGATCAACACTCAACGACCCTTGCCTGAGTTGCAACATCTCTTCGAACATCATTTGCTCATAATCAATGGGCAAATATTTTTCCTTCAGTCGCTCCTTCATCTCTTCCCAGTTAGAAACTACTGGTCGTCAAGTACGGCGTAATTGTTTTTCCACACTTCCCCACCATGCTCGTGCATGTCCCTTCAATTTCATCCGAACATAACGAACCTTTCTATCCTCCGATACAGCAAACCAATCGAAATAATCCTCGATAGCCGTTAACCAGTCCTCAAAAGCGTTGGGCTCTAACTTCCCATAAAAATCCGGCACATCGACCTTCATTCTCTTGGTTAATTCATCAAGAGGTTGATAAGCAGCGCATGATGAGCATGACCACGAGGAAAGTTTCGCCTCTGACGTCGGATTCGAGGTCCATGATCCTCAAACTCCTGGTTTTCTTCCTCTTCCCAACCTTCATCAGCATCTCCATCACTTTCGTCCAACCCCCCTCCACGAACTGCTCCGCGCCCCCTCAGATTGAAGGGCCCATACTCCTCTCGAACGTAACGCTCATCCATGACATCTAGTCGATGAATGAGTTGCTCTAACACTGTGCCGATTTGATCGATTTGGTGCTGCAACTAGGGCTGGTCTGTGTTTTGGTTGTCTGGGTTTTAGTCGTTTGGAATTGGGTTGGTCGGATTTGGGTTGTTTGCCATGGCGTATGAAGTACCACTGCGGGTTACAGGCATGGGCTCTGATACCAAAATTGGTGCCTATTCTCTTGGATCAACCTCACGTCAAAACCAAGAGCAGGGCAAACACAGAATCTCTCTGTGGCATTGGAATCACTCCAAAGAAAATTCGAATTCTTTGAATGGCCAAAAAATTGCCTTCATTATTTTCATCCTTCCTTAAATATCAATCCAATATTACAATCTCCAACTCCAACTAGGAAAGCAATAAACTAGGAAGCAGTAAACTAGGAAAACAATAAACTAGGAAGCAGTAAACTAGGAAAGCAATAAACTCGGAAAGAAATAACAGAACAAAAAAAAAAAAAACAGAACTGCAACAAATAAGTAGGCTTCCTGAAAATCCTCTGCATATCTCCTGAAAATCCTCTGCATATCAAAACAGCTCCATTGTTTACGGAATTATGGAGTATCCTTATCCTGATTTGCATCAATTTCACTTTTCAAAATGCAAGAAGAAGGCTTTTTGTTAATAAAAAATGTGATTTAAATAAGAAATGTAGCTGTTAAATAAAATTTTAATAATAGTCTTTCATAATAAAAAAAAACAGTCTAATAATAAAATTTACAGAAAATACAAAATAAATATTTACTTTTTTTTTTATTTATACATATAACTATATAATTTCTTTTTTTTTTCATGATACATTGAACATTTATGAATTTTTTTTATATATAAAATTAGACTTTTACTGTCCTTAAAAGCTTCTAGTTGAATTATATTATATACAAAAAAAATAAAAAATCTTATTTTTTATAATTAGATTTTTATTATATTATAAAAATATAAAATATAAGACATCTTTTTATAAGTAATATCTAAGACGATTGTTTTGTTTAATTAATAAATTAGTTGTCCTGTTAAAAAGACATCCACGTGTTATTATATTTGTTAATGTCAATTTATGATTGCACGTGAATTTTTTTGGAGTTCACATGCAAAAAGTAGTTAGAAGGTTAACAGAAAAATAATCATCAAACATGCATAAATACATGTCAATTTAGTACGTCAATGATCAATAATAATGGTACATCAATATTCAGTGTGTATTAAGACACAAAAAAAAAAAAAAAAAGATTGTGGCACACCATGTTGCAATCAAGAATATATATCATCATTTTGTAACAACCCACCCCATTAGCTACTGTCACATCAACTTACAACCGTCTGACGTGTCTCTTATGAGTGACATACACTCGTCACTCGTATGGCGTTTTGGAGGTGAACGCTTAGCTGTCTATCCAGCCACGTTGGTCCCTCGGCCACAACTTTAGAGTTTAGATCAATACATTCGCGATTTCCTTGAAATTCTCATGCGTTTGTGGTCACTGCGATTTTCATTTAAATCTCATGCTCTGCGTTTCGTCACCGGAAACTGGCTATAGCAGGTTCCCAATTACCCTCACGCTTTCAGTATAAGTGCTTCCTCATACACAACGAACTCTCCGCCACAGAGACTGAGAAGACTCACATTCAGCACTCTAATCATCTCTTGTCCACCGTCTGATTTATCGAATCATGCCCATCCGTGAGATAGCGATCGGACGGCCGGAAGAGGCCACTCATCCCGACGCCCTTAGGGCGGCATTGGCTGAGTTCATCAGCACTCTCATTTTTGTATTCGCCGGCGAGGGCTCCGGCATGGCGTTCAACAAGCTCACCGATAATGGTGCCACCACCCCCGCCGGCCTTGTTGCTGCCGCATTGGCCCACGGATTCGGCCTGTTCGTGGCCGTTTCCGTCGGAGCCAACATCTCCGGCGGTCACGTCAACCCTGCCGTCACGTTTGGCGCGTTCGTCGGCGGCAACATCAGTCTACTACGTGGCATCCTCTACTGGATTGCTCAGCTCCTCGGTTCCACCGTTGCTTGCTTGCTCCTCAAGTTTTCTACTGGTGGCTTGGTAAGTATGAGAAAGTTAGTTATTACAGTTATATACATACATACATATATATATATATATATATGTATGTATGTATATTAGTTCAAGTTCTAACTGATTAGGTCAAATTTATACAGACAACATCGGCATTTGCTTTGTCATCTGGAGTATCTGTGTGGAATGCGTTGGTGCTGGAGATCGTGATGACCTTCGGGCTGGTTTACACCGTCTACGCCACCGCCGTCGATCCGAAGAAGGGGAACATTGGGATAATAGCACCGATTGCAATCGGTTTCATCGTGGGAGCTAACATTCTGGCGGGCGGTGCCTTTGACGGGGCGTCGATGAACCCGGCAGTTTCATTTGGACCGGCTCTGGTAAGCTGGGACTGGACCAACCATTGGGTGTACTGGGCCGGGCCTTTGATCGGTGGTGGAATCGCTGGGGTCCTGTATGAGGTGGTCTTCATTAGCCACACTCATGAGCCGTTGCCCAGCTCAGAGTTCTAAGAAGTTGTAATGTGTGGTCTAGCTTTCTTACCAAAGGCTTTTGATTGTTTGTATTTATTTGATTTGAGGCCTCTTTGTTTCCTTTATTTTTCTGGTCCCGTTTGGCCACGGTTATTTCACCATATGTATCATCAGGCCACACATCAATCTCAATCTCATGCAATAAATTTCTTTTTGTTTTTTTATTATTCTGAAAAGAAGTCCACTTTGATTAGTTATGGAAATGAGTCCCTGCAACTTAATTAGTCCATGCAATATTCACAAGTGTATTAGACGCGGATGGATCAATCAGGTTATGAAAATCCTATCTCGACAGCCTCGCTAGCATCCTTTTTATGCAAACTAGCTCAAAATGTGTTGTTTTGGTCTTCTCTTTTTCTTATCTCCAAAACTGAATGTAGAGTAGGGAGGACTTGTAGGTTAGATGAACAGCTATCAAACATTGATCAAGTTTTAGTCTTCTGTACACAAGACGATGAATAATTTTTCGAAGTCTTAGACAATTTAGTATTACTGTAATGTTTTTCAATTTTTAGACTTGCATCATCGGGATTGGGAAGTATTATTATTTTGAATGATTACAAGGGTTGGTGAATCATATTTTCTTCGGTGATTGGATGATAGTCTCCAAATTAAAATGAGTTTAACTTTATAAACTACAATAGATTTAAAGTGAGGTAAGAATTAAAAAATATTTTATTTGTTAAAAAATGCTAATATCATTCGTGAGTATTCAATAGTTGCAATCTAATTAGTACATATATTATATGCGCATATGTGAAATAGACGCATGTAATGCATATGGCAATCAAATCACGAGTATAAACACTTGTAACTGATACTAACATTTCTCTTTATTTGTTAAAGTTATTTTTATTAAAGGGAGTCAAATTTGTTTAAAAACTTCATTTGTTAAAGTTATTTTTATTAAAGGGAGTCAAATTTGTTTAAGTTTTTAATAGAGAAGAGCTACCAATTATTGAGTGGAAATTGCTGTTTCTTTTTGTACATGGCCCATATGAAAAGCCAAGTCATAGAAAAGGGATTGCATGGGCACATCAATCCAAATGATTTAAGATTTTTGTGTCTAATAAAAATTGGTATCACCATTTACAAAATGAGGCACCCTAAAGAAAACAAATTAATAGTAGTCCTGACACCACTAAAGGTAAGTGGTCTCAATTGTAAAAAATATTGGGTAAAAATAGTACTTGTATAAATATTGTTCACTCTTTCTATTGTTATATATCCGATACTTTAAGATTGTATTTAGTATTTAAGAATGAAATAAGAAATGAAATGAAAATAACACAGAATAAAACAAGAATTACTTATTTAAGTTAAAAGAATATTTAAAATAATTTTTAATAAAATACTTATTTCATAAAATAGGTATACTAAATAAGAATAAAGAATGAAAAAATTAGAATAAATATTCTTGAAATACACATTTTAACATACCAAACATGACATAAGAATATTCAAAATTTACTTACTATTTAATTTTATTTACTTTTTTACCACATAAACAACTATAATATAATAATTCTCAACGTCTCAAAGAAATTGATTTTTTGTCTAATAATGCTACACTTCTAAGTTTCTATCCTAAATAGTATGGTGGCATTTTGAATCATGTAATATTACAATATCATGCAAAACCATCAAAATATATATGAACCTTGGCTAAAGATCTGTCTTTTATTTGGCTAATATAGATCCTTCGATCTCTAAAACCATAAAAATTGTAATACCCCGAACTTAGTTTCCCAGTTAATAAGTGTAATGACGTTCTTTTTGAAATTTAATGCAGTAAATTAATTATTCTAGCTATGCTTTAACACTAATGAAACTCGAATTTGCTAACTACGAAAATCACAAGGAAATAAAAATCGACGCAAGGCCTTTGACATCGAAGCTAACCTAAATAGGGAATGACCAAAGGAAACCGCTTTGTAAAAAGAGTAATAGAAAAGAAAATATTAAGGAAATAGTAAAATGAAAATTTGCGCTAGCCAAACGAGGCATAAGCCCAAAATGGGAAAAAAAATGCCGAAAGTGAGGCTAAGGGGATTTGAATCCTTGACCAAGTGAGGCAAGATTCTAAGCATCCAAAAATATACCAAGTGGGCTATCAGCTCTTTTGTGCTTAATTATACAACAGAATTGTATATAAACCTAAATTACCCAAGCCCACCTCCCAAATTGGCTAATGGCCATACATGCAAACCCCTCATCATCAACTGAACCTCTCTACATCAGCTCACATCATCCCACCTCAGCTCCTGCATCAGCCATATGATCACACTTAATCCTACAAGAGCATGCACACAAATGTATATGTATAGGATTGCACTTATATACATATGAGTCTTGCGTTTCTTTTAAAAACACCAAGTGTGAGTGTGTTATGTCTTCAGATAGTGTGTGAGTGGCGTTGTGTGGGCATGAGAGAGAGAGAGAGAGAGAGAGAGAGAGAGACTTTGTGTGTGAGAAATTGCGTGTGTGTGCATAGTCTCACATGGAGGTGCACATAGAAGGAGGGGAACTGAGGAATAAATAGCAGAATTGAGGACACCACATTGAGCCTGAGAGAGGAGAAAGAGAGACACGGTTGAAGATATAAAACCACCACAACTCAAAATTTCCTTTTTTGAAATTTTGCTCCCTATTTCAGTTTCATTTAAGCCTTACATTACATGCATGTGTTGGATTGAAACTAAAGGACAGATTTTGAGCAGAATAGGAGAGCCTGAGAAGTTCGGAGTGCATGATCCATGGGAGGCCACCATTGACAAACCTCCATAGGTGCAGGTTTGAGACCATCGAGGCCAAACCAAGTTTAGTTGGTCAAACCTTAAACTAGACGTCAAGAAGGTTTCAAAAACCCTAGGTCGCGACCCAATACCCCAAAGGAATTGAAGGCCCCTAAAAAATCGGTTGCAGCCACGGTTCAAAAGAGTCAACCCTCCCAAATCAACACCAACCTCATTTTTAAGAATGTAGTTTTGAAGCCCTTAAAAAGGGGATCACAATAGGCCAAACCTCATGAACTTTCATAGAGGAATGACCATTTACCAACCCAAAAATCGTGGGGTGTGTGAAGTGCCAATTCGCCTTTTCAGCCTAATTTGACCTTCTAAATTAATGCCAAACCCTTGCCCTTACCCTCAGTAGTCCACACCACCCAAAAGTAGAGACCAAATCAACCTCACAGTGCACGAAATTGAAAAGATTTGAAAACTAGAATTAGGGCAACAGTAACCCTAAGCTTGGGAAGACAATGAACAGTGTTATCAAGCAACGCCGTTTAGAACGACATTGGCTACACGACACCGTTTAGGCCACATAACATTTTAAACCTACAACCGAAACTATGTCGTTTTGGGTTAAGTCAGTAAATGGAACAGCGTCGTATCAGTTCCATGTTTTTAAACAAATTAGAAACCGACCTATTTGGTTACGGACTTAATAAAATCAATTGATGTTCGCATGCGGAACAAAGATAACGTATCCCTGATTTACCCCTTATACCCTGTTTGGGACAGGAATCCCTTGAAAAAAAAATAGTACAACCGATGTTCCATCGAATCGAACTCACGACTGATTGGGGAGGTGGCACTTAAACCCAATGAGTCAACCACTGTGCCACCCTTGCTCGCCCGATATAAATTGAACCAAATATATATATATATATATATGTATTATATTGATATATTAATTAATTTAATTAATTTAAATTATTTAAAAATAAGAAAATATCCCGATGCCCAAATTAAATAAACAAATAGTGTATTTTGACTATGTCGGACATTCTGGACCTAATGGTGAGGTCTATTTTGTGAACCGGGATTCTAAAAAAATTAAGTCACATAAAATATAAAATTAGCAAATTACCATTTTGCCCTTAGGTGTACCTGAACTCAAATGAGAAGTCGTGAAGGCCTAGATTTATTTTCTTTGACGTTTCAAACTCAACGGTGGAATTAGTTTTCTCTAGTTTCACTCCTAAGCTAGTAATGTAGGAAAAATACATCATTAATTGATAATTGATGTGTATATAATCACTGCTATAGGACTCCCGAAGTTAATCTAAACTACAAGTGGACATTTTAAGCTATCCCCAACGAACTGTGAGTAACTTGGATCTTCTAATTGAAATGACATTTTCTTATACTGTGCTATTTAAAAGCTTATATTAAATGCATACACCTTTTTCTACCTAAACTTGGCATGATCCCGTTTTGTCGTATTGTATTTTATTCTTGATTCTGTCATGTGCTATTATGTTCTGACTCTTGGGCCCAATCCAGTGTTGAGCGATATGGCATGAGTAGGCCAGGGCGGTACCCAGAGGGTAGAGGTCCCACGAGTGTCCGCTCATGGGCAGCTGGAGAAGCTCAAATATGCTTAATAATGTGCCTAATTGGCATCCTGTTCTGTTCCGCTCAATACTGACCTGTTCTGTTCCTTGATTTATTTGCCTATACTCCTGATTGATATATTGGCATCATATTCTGCTTTGTTTTGTTCCGATCTGTTTGTTCTATTTAGTTTGATTCTGTTTTATTCTACTTAAATTACATTTAAAGTAGATTTATAAAACTGTTATTTCAGGAATGACTGAACTATCCATGTGCTTTATAAGCAAGAACTGGTTTTGAAACCCATGGCAGGGAACCTATGTTGCTTATTGGGCTTGTTTAAGCTCACTCTATTATTCTAACATTTTTCAGATGAAGGCTCTAGTGGCAAGGATTAACAAGTTGAAAACCTTGGAGAATATTTTGAAGAACCTTATGAACACATTTCATTTTTGTATCCTGCTCCATTTTTGAATGTTTTGTATGACTACACGTACGATGATGTGGCTTTTGCAGTTAAACTTTGTATAAACCAACTATGAATGTATCTACTTGCTCTGCCAAGTTAGTATGCATTCTGTTACTAAATTTCCGCTGTTTAACTCATGTGTATCGAATGCATTATACTTAGAAGTTACAAGTGAATGGTATATGGTTAGGATTACTGTCGGTATTTTTAATTGCTCAAAAAAAAAAAAAATTGATGGGTGCCTAACTGGCCGATCGCATGTCCTAAATCTGCATGAGGTGGGTTTTTGGATGTGACAAAAATTCTATGACTTTCCTTTCCAAGATTCACAAAAATTCATGGCTGATGCAGGATATATTTTATTTGATTTTTCTTTTTTACTCTTTTTGCTTTTGAATTTCTAGGTCATTTAAATTTTTTCTTTTCTTATGTGTGTATGTATAAGTAAATTTGTCATTTATAAAAACCAAATTATTTATAAAACAAATAAAATTGTAGGAGAGAAATTGTAACAAATTTTCATGTCATAAAAAAAGTTAGGGTCAATTACACTGACCTCTTTTGAGAGTTCTGACAATTATATTGACCTCCCTTAATATTTCTGAAATTATACTGACCTCCGCTACTTTAACTGACAATATACATATACCTTTTTTCAGTCAAATATTTTCTTTTTTCAAAATGACAAATCTGTCTTTTTTATTTATTTATTTTTGCATATTTTCAATTTTGACTAACTTTTTTTTAAAGTTTTTTTATTATTTTATTTTAAAATAAATTTAAGGTAGATAACTTATTTTTATTTTATATAAAAATAAATTTAGGTTTTTATCAAAATTTATTTTGTAATGGAAAAAAGTTGGTCAAAGTTTAAAAAATTGAAAAAATAAATAAATGGATCAATTTTGTCATTTTCAAGAAATAATTGACTAGAGAGGATATATGTATATTGTTAGATAAAGTAAAGAAGGTTTATATAATTTCAAAAATTTTAAGAGAAGTCAGTAAGTATTTATCAAAAATCTGAAAAGAGGTGAATATAATTTATCCAAAAAGTTAGTACAAGTAGTCATAGCCAAAAGATACTTTTCTACAATTTTAAAAATCATAGAATCAAAGTTTTTATTCGAGTAATGCAAGTACTCATTCTTTGTATAATTGTCGCAAATTCAATTCTTAACAAGAACACACATTGATTCTTATTAGATTCCCTCCCCACCGTTATATTAATAAATGACCTACTTTAATTTTTTGAAGGAAACTAAGTTCGGTAAGAATGTCTTGCTATGAGATTTTTATTCAAATTTAAGTATTAAGGTTACACCTAGAGGTGCACAAAATATACTCCAGTCCCAACATGAGAACCGAGATTATAATTTTTTTTATCAACTTCTTGTTGTTCTAATTTTTTTAAAATTTTTTTTTTTGAAAGGTTTATTGATCAATCATCATAACCTCTTTAATTTGCTTTTATATTTGCATCACAAAAAATATACTTTAAATTTCTCTCCCCTCTCGCATTCCCTCACCCAACTTGATGGGTTAAAAAAATGATAGAAAATATGACTTTAAGTTTACAAACTTTGTTTTAATTATTTAATGTAATAGTGAGTACTTTGATTTTAAATCACAAATTAACGAAACAGTAACAAATCAAATACATTTGTTAACAAAAAAAAAATTATAAATTAAGTTATTAATTTTCTTTTTTCAGAACCACTATTATATCAATTTTTTTTATTGTCAAAATATCATAAATATTTAAATAGCTTAATTTTCATATTTTTTTATTATCAAAATGTTATAAATACTTAAATTGCTTAATTTTCATTGCATATATATATATATATATATATATCAAGAGTTAATTTTTATTTTTAATTTCTGTAAACAAAGAAAAAAACTACTGACCCGACTTAATTAAAAAATGTTCAATTTAAATTGGGTCGAGTCCAATAATTCACGATTCTAATTTTAATTCTATTTCTTTATAACTATTTAGAGGCGAGTCGATTCCGATTTTGTTATCTCATGACCCATGTAAACCCATTAGACCTATATAAATTTTGTAAAATATTTAAATTTAAATGCGCTATCATCTAATGAAATCTTCTCAACAACTTTTTTTTTCTTTTTCTCTTTCACCAGTAAGGCAATTATGTGCGCCTGCAACCGCATGTGGGTGACTCCTGTTCGACGGTGATAGCATGGCCCATGCGTGGATGTAGTGGCAGTGATGTTTTACATGACTGGACGACCATGATGGAAAATGACTTCGGTTTGTTTCACGTGGGTGGGTCCTGTCAAAAAAAAAAAGTTAGAATAAATTATATTTATTATAATGATACTAATTTTTTTAATTTTATTTGATAATATATAAATATTTTATTTAATAAATTCTTTTAAAATGATAAAATTTTTATATTTATTTATTTATACATTTTTTTAATTTGACCAATTTTTTAGATTTTTTAAATTATTTTATTTAAAAATAAATAATTTAATTTTGTTTTATATAAAAATAAATTTAAGATTTTAATCAATATTTGTTTGAAAAATAAAAAAAAAATATGCAAGAAGTGGTTTTATTATCTTGAAAAAAAAAATTGACTGAATGAGAGTGCTAGATAAAATATAAAATGTCGGTATAATTTTAAAAAATATCAATATAATTATAAAAAATTTGAAAAAAATATTAGTATAATTTATCCTAAAATTTAAAATAAAACAAGCTATTTTTTAAGTGTCAAATTGCACTTCTTGCTTTCACCTATCAGTCTTGAGCAACAAACGCTTTTCAATAAACGTACCAATATAAAATCTTCCAGTATAAAGATTTCTTTTGAGAGAATGGGATATAAGGGATTTTAAGAGGGCAATAGACAGTAAATGATTCTTGGAGGTAGAGTGATTCTCGAGAGAACGTATGAATTAATTAGGAAAGAGAGATCCGTGGAGAGAATGGGATTAATTGTGTGTTGACTAACACTTGCAGTTAATTCTCTCTTTAAATCTTAATGCAAATTTTTTTAATTCATTTCTTATTTTATAATTCATATATATAAAATTATTATTTTTAAGATTCCTTCTTATATAAAAAGAGTCAGTTTTAAAGAGTCGTCATTAAGTGTAAATCAATTTTTGGGTATACGAGTATTTTATTTTTATAATTTTTTTTATATATTATAAATTAATCATCGTTATCTATAAATATAAATATATTTTGTTGAATCACATAAATCTTTTACTTTCTCTATTTTATTTGAGATTGATTCGTTGTTTGTCTGTATCACTTCTACACAACAACTATATGTGTTATGGTTCAGAAAGCTCAAGTTTTCATATTTCTGGATTTTTAAGATATTGAATTTAGTATAACCCTTGTGAAGTATAAACAAATTCATTATCACTAAAAATGCTGCCTTATAAAATAATTCCATTAATCATATGGTTTGATAAAACTGATTTCAGCATTTAATTTCATTATATCTTACCTTTTCTTACTTTCTTGGTTAGAAGACAAGTCCTATATATTTTTCTTTCGTTTTTTTTCCTCCACTACACAATTAGAACAGAACGGTTGTTATTGATTAATATATAATAGATTATATAATTTAGCTCAAGAGGTTTTAGGACTTTTTATTTTTAAAATTTTAATTTTCAAGAGAAACAAAAAAAATTCTTAGTTTATCAAAGATATATAAGAATTACAGAATGTATTAACCCAATAATGCCTTGGTTTCCCTATTACTTTTCTTTATATTAAAATGACAAAAGGGGAATTAAACATAAGTCAATGGCAAAAGAACTGAGAAGTGATCACTTGTATTATTCGAAAAAAACATCGCTCTTGAGTTTCTTTGCTACTTAAGGTTATGTTTGGATGAACGGTCCAACCGCAGCTTAAGGTTGTTTGGAATAAAATTTCAAACTACACTTTGGTCATAACTTTTTCATTAAGTGCAGGTTAAGCTAATAAATCTAATTTTTTTATTAAACTAGTCAAATTCATTATAAATGTCACATTTAATACCAAATAAGCACTTTTGAAGAACTCACCCAAATAAACAAACAATTAAATAAAGATTGTATTTGCAAATATTTGAAAAATGAACTATTTTGGATAGGGTTTTTGGACCCCCACGTTTTATGTTTAAAACTCGCAACTGGACAAGCACACAAGTATCATGGTGTTTGGGAATAATTTTGCGAAGGCCTAACAGTGGGCTGGAAGCATGAAAAACGTTTCTTTAGTTTTGCATTGGAAGCAGAATTTGGTGCTTTTGATAACAACGCTACTTTTTGCAAGAATATGGGGTTTGGGAATAGTTTTGCAAAGCCCAACGTTGGGTCCCAAGCACGAAAAACGTTGTTTTTAAGCATTGCATTGGAAGCACAATTGGTGGCTTTGGTCGCAACATTATTTTTTTACTTGTGTACTCGCTCTATTTTCCTCCATTTACGTATTTTACATTTTTATGTAATTATTTTGTTACATATTAATTTATTTAAAATATATTATAAATATATATTACATATGATTAATATACATAAATTATTATTAAATAAATGACGAAAATAAAAAATCGAAATTCATAATATTCACTTCTAAACATTTTTTACCAATTAATCAATTAACAAATTTAAAATCTAAATTGAAACAGCACTAAGAAGTTTTGTATTCTTTTTTGGTGGGATGTTGGGGAACATATATATTAATATAATTTCAAAACGGTATTTTTTTTAATACAGTACATATTAAACGCACATACACAATTCAAAATGCTTATAAATATATAAAAAAAAATATTTATATTTCCAAATGTTTTTGCTGGGGTAATGCCCTCAAGCTATTTTGATTTTTTTTTTTTTGAATAAGTTTGAATTATTCAAAGATACTTGAATTTTTATGATTCCATCTGATACTTTTGAAGTTTCATATATATTAAAAAAAAAATTAGTTGCAAACAAATAATACAAGGATTTAATTTTAGTTAAATAACATTTCATTTTTAAAAAACCATGTTAGTGATGTTGAGGATTAGGTTGGGAAGCTCTTTAACTCCTTTTGTGCAGTTTGGAGTGCAAGAGGAGTTTGTTGGGTTGCAGGGGTGCAGTGGGCACACAAGATGCTGGTGGATTTGGAGGTATTCTTGGGTGTAGTTATGGTAAACAACGTGTTAATATGTCTTTTTAATAATATTTTGTTACATATATTATATTTCACTAAAAATAATGAATTATATTTTGACACTTTATTATACTATTACACATAAAAAAATATTAGACATAAAAAAATGCTATTAAGTAAATATATTAACACTTTATTGTACTGACCCATTCAAAAAATTTCCATGAATTTGAGGGTAGGATTGTAAGAGAAGGCATGGATGGTGGGTGGGTGGGTGCGGTGGGGATTTGGATAAGCTTGTTGACTGAATATTTCTTTTAGCATAAGATGTTGAATTCTTCAAAGCTCAACTACGACACTCAATATTTAATTGGTGTTTTAAGAGTAATATTAGAATATTCAAATGTTAGTGTCTAAATACGTACATGAAGTGGATTTTATAGTGGAACTCCTGATAATGGTGTTAGGAATATAATCACCAAATCAAGATTTGTGAGAAACGAAAATAAACAAGAAAACGAATCTAAAATCACTTGCATACATAAAAATATAAAAATTTATGTGGTTCACCTCAAAAAAAGACTACGTCTATGGCTAATGTGGTTTCATTATGATCAAAAAGCGTTAAAAGTAAAAATGAGATGCAACTCTTCAACTATAAATATATAGAATTATGGCAATATGAAAATAATGTGAAATACTAAAAATACCCTTAAAAAAATTCGTCTCATGTGAGTATTAGACATCAGTTGGATCCGCATACAAGGAGTTAGTGTTTATTACTTATTAGAATATATACTACCTAACAAATGGATCTCATCATGTGAGTGTTAGATACTATTTGAACATTAAATCATTGCTCGTGTTTTAAATAGGATGGCTCATTTGGTTTTGGGGAATTTTCCCATTAGGGGAAGGAGGAGCTGTCATTTCAGGAGCTCCACTCCCTCCCTCAAGGTGATCTCCAATGGAGTTACCAAAATATTGATAGTCTAGGAAGTAGATGATGAGTCACACAATGAGTTATACACGGAGCGAGTCTTTTACATTAGATAGTAAAAAATCTTAGAATGAGATTATAAGAAAGAGAGTAGAGACAATCTAGATTTTGAGAAAAATTCGTGAATAGTATGAGGCATAGGATATGAGAGTTGGTCGATATCACTAAAGAAATATGATAATGATGGCACATAACCTAAAATACTTCTCAATGTTTGGCATTTAGGGTATGCGCACAGTAAAAGATATAATGTTAGGTAGAGGTGTCAAACAGGTTGGCACGTTTCAGCCTGCCCATTCGGCCCAACGGACCCTGCTATGCCAGGCCCATGTGCCAAACCATTAGGGTCGGCCCACAAGCCACTCAGTTTGTTTTTTTTTTTTTTTCACTCTTTTGATTTTTTATTTTTTATTTTTAATGACTAATATGGATCATTATTTTTTAAAATATTATATTTTTTGTTGTTTTAATTACATAATATCACTATTTTTTATTTTGTTATTTTTAATTATAATATTTTGTTTAAATTTTGTATTTTTTTCTTTGTTATTTGTTAGTTTAATATTATCATTTTTCACTTTATTATTTGTTATTATAATATTTTGTTTATATTTTTTATTTTTTTTCAAAATTATTATAATATTTTTCTCAAATATATTCACATAATAATAATAACTGACAATAAAATAGGAAATAAACAGGCTTAACGTATCGTGTCAACGATTTGTCGTCTTGTGCCGTGCTCTTGTTTGGGCCGTGCCCGTGCCTGTGCCTGTGCCAGGCCCCCACCCTTTCCGTGCCGTACCAAGCGCAGGCCATCGACTACCGTGCCATATCGCTTATTAATGTACCATGCCCGGACCAACCCTATTGACACCTCTAATGTTTCATACTGACCTAATAAACTATTTATGATACTTTTGACATGTGAAGTAATTGAGGTATGACATAATCAATAGAAGACTAATCACGTGTGAAACAATAGTCTAAGATAAAATATAATTAAAAGTACATAATAAAAAGTAGTAGAAGATAATACAAAGTTTTAAAGAATCTTGATCGAATTTTTCTGTTCTAAAAAATTCCAAGTATTACACGCATGAGTGATGCCATGCATGCTTGAAAAGAATTTTGCAAACACCTAACAGTGGGCTTCAAGCATGAAAAACGTTTTTTTTTTTTTTCTGTTTTGCATTGGAAGCACAATTTGGTGCTTTGATTACAGGGCTTTTTTTTTATATAAATACAGTGTTATTTTTTACTTGTTTGCAAATATATATATATATATATATATATATATATATATATATATAACGCTCGTTTTTTTTTTTTTTGGGGGGGGGGGGGGGGTTTGACCCACATTTTATATTTACAACTCACAAATGCACATGTATGGTGTTTGGGAATTATTTTGGAAAGCCCAACAGCCAACACTGGTCTGAAGCATTGCATTGGAAGCACGGTTTGGTGCTTTTGGTTGCAACCTTAGTTTTTACTTCTGTACTTACTCTATTTTCCTCCATTATATAAATATTAGGTATTTCACAATTTATATAATTATTTTGCTAAATATTAATATATTTAAAATATATATTACATATATAAGTATTAAATAAATGACAAAAAAAATTCAAAATTCTTAATAACTTTTGCACATTTTTTACCAAACACTCGATAACAAATTTAAAATCTAATTTAAAACAACACTAAGAAGTTTTGTATTTTCTTCATGGAATGTTCAGGAACAAATTAAATAATTTCAAAACAATAATTTTTTAATACATTCCATATTAAAAACACATTCACAATTCAAAAGGCTTATAAATATTACAAAAATTATACATACATAAACACATATACTTATATATATATATATATATATATATAAGAAACAGGAAAAAACCCTAATTTGGCAAACCCTATTGCAATAAATTTTCCATATGCTTTAATTTTGCTGCGGTAATGCCATGTGGCTCCAAGAGTTCAAGCTATTTTGATAATTTCTCGAATAAGTTTGAATTATTCAAAGATACTTGATTTTTTATCATTCCATGTGATACTTTTTTAGTTTCATATATAAATTAAAAAAAAATTAGTTGCATACAAATAATACAAGTATTTTATTTTCGTTAAATAGCATTTCATTTTAAAAACCATTTTGGTGAAGTTGAGGATTAGTTGGGGGAAGCTCTAACTCCTTTTGGGCACAGAAGATGAGGATGGGTTTGAGGGCTCCATCAGGGTGATCCTTGGATGATAAGTCATTTCTGGAATGAGAAGAGGCTATCTTCAATGAAGCTTTCTCTTCAGTGAATTTGTCAAAATGTTGATAGTCTGAGAAGCAATTGATCACTTAAAGAGTAAGTCATACACAAAACAAGCCTTTCACATTAGATAACAAAGAGTCCTAAGATGAGATAACAAGAAGAAAGTAGAGATAATTTAAATTTTAAGAAAGACTCGTGAAGAGTATGAGACACATGATACGAGAATTGGTCGAGATCATTAAAAAAAATATGATGACAATGACGCATAACTCAAAATACTTCTCAATGGCAAGTATTTAGAGTATTGAACCCACTAAAAAGTATAGTACTATAAGGGTATTAATTGCATCACTATTCATGCTGATATAAGAGAATTATTTTTAATAAAAATATGAGGTAGTTAGGATATGACATAATTAATAACAAATTGATCACGTGGGTAACTATAGTTTAATATAAAAGATAGTTAGAAGTATAGAGTGAAAAATGATAAAAGGTAATAGAAGATTTAAGAAATCTCGATAGAATCTCTCTATTTTAAAAGACTCTTGATATTACATAAATGAATGATGCGGCAGACACTTTAGAAGAATTTAATACTTTTAACTTTTATGCCACAAAATCCTGAGTATCCTGATTAGTGGGTTATAACACATTTCTGCACCATAACCTCATCCTTAGGCAACTATGAAATAGAAGAGTAAGAGATCCTTGAATAAAATTTTATTTATGATAAAGAGTTGGACAACGTTTGGAAGCCACTTAGTGGCTTCGACTAGATCTGACATTATGGTGCTAACCTAAGGAAGTAAGAGCAGCTCGACTAAATTTAAGCACGGAAGAATAGGTCGACCAGTATCTGTAACTTCGCTTTAAAGTACTTTACTGAATAAGCCTTGGGGAGCTCCTCATCCGTAATTTTTTTTTTTTTTGGAAGTCTAACCAATGGTTAGAGTGAATGATATTAAAACCAGCCCATTGGGCTCACAATAATGATTCTGTAATGGGCCCACAATAAGAGAGAAAGGTGTCCGTTTGAGATTCATTCCATTCTAATTATGAGAAGAGTCTGGTTGACTAGCATCAATTTGGGGTTGATAAAGTCCAGTCTATCTAGAAATAAGGAAAATAAGTCCATCTTCCCCTTGTCTTTTACTAGCCCACTGGGCTTCCTTGAGGCCTATTTTTTGTTGGGTATAATTAAACTAGTCAGCTTCGTGTGTGTGTGTGTGTGTGTGAATGATCATATTTATATTCATTATATATCAAATTTAGAGTAAGATATAGTTAGAGTTGATGAGTGAAATGTAAAATCCACACAAGTTCCTAAGACACGTGTTTAGCTTGTGGAAGGATGAGGCGATGCATTATTTTAACTAATTTTGAACTGAGGGTGCTGATTGAGGCACGTGGAGGAGTTGTGTGATCAACAGTCACACACAAAGGCACCATGTGGTACTTAATCAATCAAAACAAAGTTAATATCTATCTTAATTATATAGCTAATTGGTTACTTAATGCATTTATCTAAACTTTCTAAAGTCAGCATTGTTGCATGATATATGCATTCACCAATTCCTTTGTCCCACAGCCTGAAACTTGCATTGTTTTGCTGACACTAGGGTTTTCATGATCTTCATTAATTCAATTTTTCTTTTCTTTTTTTAAAATTGTAGGTCACTTTTCAATCTGTGTCGGATCTAAACCATTAACATAAAAAAAAAAAAAAAAAATGAAATTTTTTGTTTTCATTTTTTACATTTTCAAGATTAAAAAAAAAAAAAAAAGAATTCTGGAAATATGTGTTTTTGAATATTTTTCATTTCCTAATGAACTCAAATTTTTTAAAATCACAAAAACTCATATTTAATAATTTTTAAATGGGACTATTTTCAAAAAAAAAAAAAGAAACGGAAAATCAACTGATCTATAAAATGCATTTTCAGTATTTTAATTTTTTTTTTTTATTGTAAATGAAAAATAGAAAGTTGTAATGGAGTTGTACAACTTATCCATTCAATCCAAGAATTTTCAATGGCTGCATTATTGCCAATCATAGCCACCTCTGTACATTCTTGATAGCCAAAAAGAATGTCGTTTAGACATTAAAAAGTTCCATTACAATCAACATCAAAAGATGGACTTTGTTATGATTTTCTAAAAGTCAATGAATTGAAAGCTATATCATAATTTTCTTTTTCTTTTTTATTTCCTTTTCCCCTTTTGCTTAATCATTTCAGCAGGTCCATTTTCCATGAGAATATCCTGAAATTATAGTTGGGAGAAAAAAGAAAAAAAAAATAGTATTACCTTTTTTCATATTTGAATAATTAAGAACACAAGTAAAATATAATATAATCCTTGCCTACGTGGTTTATAATAATTCATTTTTAAATTTTAAATAAAAATAAATCAATCTATTAATTTCAAAATTTTCTTTATTACTTTAATGGTGAACAAAAATAATTAATTATTAGATATGATATACCCAACATTTCTCTTTAAAAATAATAACAAAACAAGTGATTAATTTTAGTTCTCTCTCTTTTTTTTCTATCTCATTTTACTTTGTTTTTTTTTATTACCATCTCATTTCACTTTTAGAAATGGAGTAAAATGAGTGTTGTTAGGTCTCTTCCTCTCTCATTTTCTTTTCTCTGCTCTCTTATTCTTAGATCAAATAATTTTTTTGGTAATGATGAAGAGTCCCACAAGTACTCGCACCTCGAACTGAAAAATCTCATCGACCCTAGTTAAATTTCACTTACCCAATTTCATAGCTATTTTACACATGATTTGCTTGAATAAACTAAGAACATTGGAGTTCACATAATATCTCAACGTCCCAGATACTAAATCACCCATATGTTTATTCTTAAATCATGTATGAACTAATGTCTTCTCCCTTACCATTTTCTTTTCTTTTTCTTCTGTTGAATGTTGGGTCGGGTGCAACCCGAATTCATGTTTACTTGGATATTCAGAAGTTGAGAGTGGAGAGTTAAGATAAGTATGAAACTCTTATCCAAAAAAAGAAGTTGGCAGTTGGGTTTAGTATTCAACCACCACTTATTAATAATTTAATATATATCCCTATGTGTAGTTATGGGATGTGTATCACATAGATACAATTTAGTTGTATTCTATCTAAAGATTTTTTCTGAGATTATCATAAGACATTTGAATTTAAATTGTGAAAATACATAGACGACTTAATTTTGTCACCGTGCTATTGGCGAGAAAGGTCTATATGTCAACGTTCGTAATTATGAAACTCGTAATACAAGCATGATAGATCTTGAACAATTTCGCGTATTCAGATTATGTACTGTATTTCACACAGGCATTTCTTATAAATATCTTACACCTTTAATCAGAACAAATTATTAAGAAGATGGTTGTTTTGGGAAGTTGCATAAGTGAGATTTCTGTGACTTTATTGATTTGTGCAATACACGCATGAACACGTGTATTATATGGACTAATGAAGTCACGAAAATTCAACCTCCGCGACTCACATTAACAAAATTCTTATAAAGAAAAGATTAAATGCTTACCTAGGAAAGTTCCAGCTGATTAAATCATCAAAATATATATATATATATATATAGAGAGAGAGAGAGAGAGAGAGAGAGAGAGAGGGGGTAGGTTGCATGAGTTTTATATTTCGTAAAGGATCTATGATCACCTTGCTCTGGAACAGGACAATATTTAGAAAACTCCTATCGTACGTCAAGCCACCAACTAGTTCTGAGAGACATTATCTTTTTTGTGTAATTATAATATGGTCAACTCTCGAAATATCAGAAACCCAATACGATTCCGTTCACACTTAAAATGACTCCCGAGTCCCCCCCTTCTATATATATATATATATATATATACCAAACGGACCTCTCATCATCAGCCTGTCCCATAAACAATGGAGAGGAATGATGCATCTGAAAACCCACTGGGGCATGTCAGTCATGACTTCAGTTTATTGCATGATTTCATGGACGAAACAAATTTTGAGCAGTTCATTGATCTCATTAGAGGGGAAAGCACGGACCCAATTGTCAAGTTTTGCCCAAACTATGATTGTGAGCACATCAATGGTTGTTTGGTTGATAACCAATTTGGGCCAACCAGTACCCCAGGAGACCTTTTTGATTTCAATACTAGTGCACCCTTGTCCAATCCGAATTCTATTCTGGATTCATTGCCTGCAGGCATTGATGCAGACATGAGGGGCTTCGAGGAGGAAGAGAATGATGAGGAGGAATCTTCTGCAACCACCACAACTACTACTACACCCACAAAGAGGACAAAGACTGATAGATCTAAGACTTTGATTTCAGAGAGGCGCAGGAGAGGGAGGATGAAGGAGAAGCTCTATGCATTGCGTTCCCTGGTTCCTAACATCACTAAGGTGTGTTTTTTCACGAACACCTAATTATGCACTTCACTCAAAATTACTAGTTTGAGTATAATACATTAGAATCAATTTATGCAGCAGACCCACACTATATGTTGAAAGTAGTTTTATTTAATAATCTGTTTCTTAGTACTTTTTTTATTAAGTTGATAAAAACTAATATAATATTATCCAATTATGCTTTTCTTTTTCTCTTTTTTTATTTTTATAATTACTTTTCAATTATTTTTACCAAACATTCAAATACTTTTCTCCATTAATAGGATGTTCCAGCTCAGTGGTCATGTTTGTACACAATTTACTACTTATTTGGTGTCAATCTAGTTGAGATGAAATTTGATAGTATGCCTTTAATTAGCAAGTTTCCTTTTTCCTTTTTCCCTTTTACTTTATTGATGACTATCTAATTGTATCTCTCGTACACCTGCTTATCATCAACATTAAAATTTTATCTATATATATAAAAAAAGGTTCTTAGCTTTTCAGAACTTTTATACAACTCAATTATACTGACACTGAATGGGTACTAAAGCAATTAATAGTAATTTGTAATATGTGTCTAACTAATGGTTTTTTTACATGGGCACATGCAGATGGATAAGGCCTCCATAGTTGGAGATGCTGTACTGTATATGCAAGACCTGCAAATGCAGGCTGAGAAGCTTAGAGCTGAAATTGCAGGACTGGAATCATCCTTATCAGGGGCAGAAAGATATCATGGAGGGTCAGTTGAAAAACCAAAGAAGATACAATTTATAAACGACAACCATCCAGTTTGCAAGAACATAATACAGGTCCAATAGATAGAGATCATTTCTATTTGTGCCAAATTACTATTATTATTATTCTCACTAGCTCCCTTCCACAGTTGTTTCGTACGAACTTTGCTTATTGTAGAGAAGGGAGCCATCTGTTTGTGCCCCGTGTGTAAGTTTACAGCTCGTCCCACGATCACTGGGCCACCTGGATGGTGGTATACATGTGCCAAATTAAAATGGCTAGAAAAAATAACGTATTGCTTTAAAAAATAAGAAAAATAATTCCAAGAAGCTAACAAAGGAAGTTCATATTTGGTATTGTAGATGGACATGTTTCAAGTGGAGGAGAGAGGATTTTATGTGAGATTGGTCTGCAACAATGGACAAGGGGTGGCAGTGTCATTATACAGAGCTCTTGAGTCCCTCATGAGCTTCAATGTTCAGAGCTCCAACTTGACTACAATTGCTGAGAGATTTATATTGACATTTACTCTGAATGTAAGCTTTCAATCTTTTATGCATTGATGATCAGAACCATTTTTTAATTTTTTTTTTTTTTTTCGGTTTCTTTGTTTTGAAACATGTTGTAATCAATCAGTTTTTTTTTTTTTGGAATGAAAACAGGTTAGAGAATGTGAGGTGGAGATGAACTTACCAAATTCGAAGCTATGGGTTACTGGAGCGCTATTGAACCAAGGATTTGAATTTAAAACACAACCATGTGCCTGAAATCTCTTCATCATCCTCATCTCTCTGCTTTTTGTTTCTCAACCTAATAAGCCATGTTTGTAATTCCTTTGAAGCATGTTAAGAGTCATTTATAAAGAATGCAGGCTGTAGTGCTTTTCATTAACAAATTGAGCTATGAGAGACCACAACACTTGTAAAACCATCATGATCCTTGAATATGACTATTTATCGAGACCAATGTTCTTAATTCACACCTAATTCGTTGATTAGAAAAAGCAAGCAAGCGCGCACACACACAAATATATATATATATGTACATATATGACAATACATATATATGTGTGCTTCAGGTAATGTATGTATATATTACATATGTTTGTTCTATAGGTATTTATATATATATATATGTAATATGTTTGAGTTGATTTACACTTTATATAGTTATAATTGAAGGAATGATCATTGCATTTCTATGTTATTTTTATTATATTTTATTTCATATAATGAGCATTTTATTTCTTTCTGTGTAGTAAACATGATCTAACTATTTACTCTATCAAATAGGTACAAATGGAATTTATAAGTTACAATAATTGTTATCATCATCGATTATTGAAAACAATCCAAAGAAATTAAAATAGATCAATTGTTAAAAAGTGATGCTAAATATAACAGGATTTTTAATAGGTTTTTTCACTCCTTAATACAAGGTAACTAGCATTGACCCGTGTGTTACGCACGGGTTTTATAAAAATAGATTTATAATTAAAAAATTCTTAAATATAATTAATTTCAGAATTTAACAATCTTACTTATCAAAAAAAAAAAAAAAAGCACCTCTTGTACAAATCTATAAATTTTTAAGATTTTATTATTTGTTGTTGTAGGATATTATTCAAGATAGAAGAGAAATTCAAATTTGAGAAAATTAAAGAAAATAAAAAACTATAAGGAGACTAAATTAGCGAACGATTTACCTCATAATTAGAGCTTGAAAACGTGGTGTCATTTAATTAAAATACGGAGTCCAACAAACAAAAATAATTAAAATATAAATTCAGAAATAAATTAATAAAAAAGGTAATACAATCTGAATCAACAGCTAATTTTAGAACCAGAGTTACTAACAATGTATAATGCAGGAAGTACTGAAAAAATCTCAAACAAAGTACCAAAATTTAGAAAGATATTAAGCATAAGATCGATATTGAAGTGTAAAAGAAAAAAATCAGAAAATAAGAAAATGAAAAAAGTTATTCTTTTTGTAGAAGATGAAAGAAAGAAATCCACAATGTGCCACCTAGAAAAATAATATGCAATAAAATAGAAAACTTATAGATCCGACTACCCGACATAACCTTCCTTCTCTGCACAAGAATTAGTCTTTCCATTTATCTCTCTTTCCTTTACCTCATAATCAAATCAACCAATTTCCAATAACTTATCATCGGACCACATAGGCAATGTAGTAGAAGGAATACAAATGGATTAAAAATTCTCTCTCAAAAATCACTTGATAGTTAGAACACATCAACAAAATTTGATAATGTGAGGCATACAAAATTGAAGAGATATATGCGTGGAGAATAATTAGGAAATTTTGTATTATGGAGTGTCTCGGGTAATTAAAATTTTGAATTAATTTTAAATTTTAATTATTAGGCAAGTTGTTTTACAGAGAAACAGTGCATGTTGGAGAGAAACTGAATTTGTTAGGTGGGATTAGAGAGATGTGGGATAGAGATAGGTTGTGTTTTTTAATTTTTAAATAGTGAAGAGAGTGTTAAGTGGATAAAAATAAAGATTGTGTTTTTTTAATTTTTACAAATTTTAATTATTGTGTAAAATTTTAAAAACAATTGATGAATTCGTGAAAAAAAAGGTCAATAATTAATAGTTAACAATTTTTTTGAAATAATTATAGTATTTTAATTAAGAAATTTTTTTAATTAGGAATTTGTTGGGATGTCATTAATTCTTGACCGTACCTGAGAGATTAAATTTCACTTGTCTTTTTATTATTTTAAAATTAATTACGTCAATTAATAGATAATTATAGCCGAAAAGGAATCAGTGAAATTACTTCCGTAATAGGGACAAGAGTTCATTACAAAGTCATTATTTTATTTATTATTGCTGTATAGATAATTATCTAATAATTTTTTTTAAATTTTAAAAGCATTGATAAATTTGGAATTATGAGAGAAAACAGTCTTTGAAACTAAATAGGTGGGAGATTAAGTCTCATTTGCCTTTTTATTATTTTAAAATTAAATATGTTAATTAGTAGATAATTATCTAAATATTTTTTTTGAATTTTAAAAGAGTTGATAAAATTGAAATTGTGAGAGAGAGTGGAGGGAGATTAAATCTCAATTGTCTTTTTATTATTTTAAAATTAAGAGATAAAGTAAAAAAGTGTATTTAGGAAATTGAGTCACACTCAATTAAGAAGAAAAAAAAAGAATGTCACATCAAACTACATTGTAATATTAGATAGATAAATAGATGGATCCATTATAATAAAACTCTGAGAGGTATCTTGTCTTAGTGAACAAGTTTTATATATAAATGAGACTTAAAGAAGGAAAACTTCCAAATAAAATCAAACCAAGTGTAAGAGTATTAACATGAAAAATTTTATTAAAAAGAATTAAAATTTGGTACTTGTCCCAAAGATGGTGTTACATATAGATTTAGATTAGGGTTATATGTATTCTAAAAGTCTTGAATGTACTCCAAGTGGAAATTTTTTTTTAAAAAAAAGAAAACCTTGCTATTAGGATTTAAAAATTTTGGGTGGCCCTCATTTTGCTAGAACAAATTATAACGATAAGACAATCTGAGATGTAATTATTTTATTATATCTTTCACTTTCACTTTCAATTGTTTTTTTTTTTTTTTTGAGGAGGAGGAGGGGGAGTCTTAATTTTCCAAGATAGAAAAATTAAAGCATCTATGGTTGACTCAGAAAATCCAAACCGACCCCTGAGAGACAGAATAAACTAGAAATTTATATATATATATATATATATAAAATAATAATAATTTATTGTGGTCAAAGTTTAGTAGCTAATCACATCCAACCGTGTATGGGCAAAAATTAAATAAGGAACTTGCTTTTTTAGAGTGCGAATATATATATTTTTTTTGGTTAACTATTATACCAGACAATCTATCACCCTTCCCCTGTAAGCAATCATCCAATAGAATTGAGATAACTCCTAAGGAAAACCGTTTAATCACACTATTTTATTTTTTCATACATGATTTTTTTTTTAACCCTCTATGAACACTTCTGTCTTCTTAACAATGTACTAATAATTATCTTAGAGTCACTTTCTACGTTCCATTGCCTATCATCTCTAATATCAATTCTTAATAAATTTTTACAAAGAGTTAAAAGCTTTCAGTTGAGGTACTGAATAACTAAAGGCAGAATCAGAAATCAATTCTTAATAAATTTTCAATAAAAATTTTGGAGTAAAAATGAGAGAAATGATGAATAAAGATTGAGTTGTGCCAAAATTTTTGAGAGTGGGTTAAAATTTTGGGTGATAAATAAAAAAAATTATGAGTAAAAATTGGATTAGACCAAATTAAAAAAAAAAAAAAAAAACAAAAAATTTACATGTATAAAAAATATTCTTAGAATATGGGGAGAGTTAGAGCCCGGCGTAATCTACTACAACTACCGCCCTTCCCTTGTCAACAACTTCCCTCATACTGGCTAGATAATACCCAGCATATCTTCCCTTGTGAACAACTTCCCTCTCGTACCGGCTAGATCATACCCAACATATCTGTCCTTGTTCATTTCTAACAATAACTCTTGTACCACTTGAGTTTTTATTATTTTTCTTTGGACCATTAAAATTAAGCTTCTTTCGACAAACAGGAGGAATTCATCCAATAAATCTTGCTTTTTTACCATATCCTACTTTACTCACCTTTTGATTAAAACAAAATGTAATGATATTATAATCTCCAAACATATTAGTTTGCTTGTTTTGTTGTTCATGCTATTTCCTATGTTTTGCTTGGCCTGGTATTTTGTTCTTGGCCTTTGGCTTTTGGGCTATGTCCCTGTGCCATTGTATTATTATTTTTTTTTTTTCGCCTACATCACTTAAAATATATATATATATATATATATCACACATATGTATGTATGTATCTGCGTTTATATAAATGTGTGATCTTATTTTTTAAAATGTCAAAGTTTGAGATAGTAGGTTGAATACGGGTTAACCAAATTCATATTTAGATTGGCATGTATTATGTCAAATATGAATTTAACCCATTTTGACATAATCTATTTTCAACGTGTCCGTTTTTTTAAAGCTATGCTCATGTTTAACGGTTTTATAAAAATTAAATAAATAAATATAAGCCTCCAAAAAAAATTGCAAAAAAAAAAAATTTATATGTACTAATTTTGAAATTTCCCTTCCAAATTTAGCAAAAGAAAAAAAAATTCCTCCAAAAAATCTTCTCAAAAAAATCTAGCCCTCTCCAAAAATGTTTTATAGCTCTGCCCTCGAGTGTGTATATATATATATATATATATATGATGTTGCACTTTTTGACTCGCAACACGTGAGGGTTCCGTGACCTGTAGAACACTCAGAAAGATGATCAGAGGACCACCGGATTGGCTCCGGCGGTAGCCGCTCCGATGCTTAAGTAAGTAAAGGAATTGAAAGACTGTATTGAAAGCCAAAGAATGAGCATAAGAAAATAAAGCGTACCTCTAGGGTTTAATATATAAGCCGTGGTTATCTTTATTTGATTAGGTTTTGCCGCCACGAATATAGGGATTTGATCATCGGAGATTTGCAGTTACCTTGTGGAGCATTGAATCGTAGATGGAGATAATCATAGATAGTAGTTTCCGTGTTGAAGGCTGTTTCCTTATTCCCCGCTTAACGGTTGTTAAGGAAACTATATATGCAGCGTTGAATAAATATTGTCCAGAACAGGAGGTCTGGAAGATGTACATGAGAATATCCTGAATGCTTCATCTGCACTGTATGACCGAGTTTATCGGTTCTGAATGATATATAAATAAGAATGCCCTGAAGGCTTGTGGCTGCTCTGTATGATAGACATGAGAATACCCTGAAGGCTTGTAGCTGTTTTGTATGACCGAAGTATATGAGCTCTGTAGGATCGAGATTTGTTAATCTGATGGGCACACGTGTCTCAAAGTGATTGGTATGTCTGTTTGTGGTATATCAGCTACTCCCCCCCCCCCCCCGAGCCCTTGTTAAAAGCTAGGGATTTAACTAGGGTTGAGGGTTTTGTGAAGAGTCATACATTTTGCCTTCCCAATTCTCGAGACGTCGATTTAACGTGTCATTTATTGCGCAGCCGATACTCGAGAATCCATCATTATTCTCAACCGTTGTGTCGGCTCGTCTTGGAAGGCTCATATTTCGAATGCGTATATAGAGAGAGGGAAAGGTCTTTCGCACCTTTCTTCTGCATCTATCTCTACAGTACCAGGCCGTCATTTAACATATCTTGGAGTTTTGGAGGATCTCCGGTGTTCATAACCCTTTCTTGATCTCAGGTTCGACTTTTAGTCCCCTTCTTCATTCCTTCTCGTTTGTTTCGTCTCTTTCTCTTGTTCGCCATATCTGGCTTAGAATCACACTCTGGTTTGGGAAGTCCTTCTGAGACTGATCCTCAAATGCAATTAGTGAGTGTTGACGAAAATAGAATGGTAGTTCCTCCCTCTAGTCCGGGGGTTAGGATTGTCGATGCTTTTGATGATCCCCCGAACAGGGCTGGCGAGACCTCTGGTTGGTCTGGTCGCAAAGAGGAGGGTGAGAGTGTAATTACTGAAAGTATGTTGAAGGAGTTATGGGCGAAGTTCAAGCTTCCCAAAAATGTTACTTTCAGGGTCCCAGATTCTCAAGATCGCCCGGGCGATGTTAGAGATGGAGAAATTTGTACCTATCTGGCCTGGTTTGAACTGGGTCTTACACTCCCCTTTCCTGATATAATAAAACAATTCTTTTGTTGGTTTGATCTGTGCCCCGCAGACCTGAACCTTAACAGTTGGAGACATTTGTTGAGCTTTATCGTATTAGGGCATATGAATAATGTCGAGGTGTCCCTTGACCTGATCCGTAGCAATATGGATCTAAAACTTCAAAAGGCGGAAGGCCTTTATTATATGTCTTTTGATAGTGGGTTCAGACCCCTTACTTCTGTGCCCTCCTCTAACAAGACCTGGAAGAAATGGTACTTCTTTATTAAAGGAGGATGAGAATTCAAGAACTTCGAGGGTCAACCTTCCACATTCCCTCGAACCACTGGGCCAAGGGGTGAGACTGAACTTTTCCGTGGCTGCGTTGACTCCGTTTTGTTTGCCAATTTATTGAACTGATCAATTTCTGTGCTTGCTTTGCAGTTAAGAGTGCGTGGAAGAGACCAGATTTCTCTCCCGTGGTTCAGAAGCAGTATAAGAAGCTTTTGAAGCCCAGCATTAGGGATCATTCTTCCATTGTCAACCCTGATAAATTAATGGCTGCCAGGGGTAGTGTTGAGGAGATTGCTGATAATGTGATGGCTCAGTGGGAGTCCGGGCCATCACTGCCTGTGGTGGGAGAGGCTTCTTCTCCAGTGGTTCCTTCCGTTCCGAAGAAGCGGAGGCTGATTTCGTCCTCTCCCGGGCCTGCTGAAAGGGAGGAAGAGGCTCCCGTCCCTATCACGGTGGTTCCTCCAATCCCGTCTCGTCGAGCGGGTAAGGAGGCATCATCATCGGTGGCTCCTGATGTTGCTGGTCAGGGGGCCAAGAAGATTCTGAGTGACTTCTGGGCCAAAGGCTCAGTTAAAATTAAGCCTCAGGCGTCGGGGAAGCTTCTTGCTGACTTGACCGCTCTCAGGTTAAGGTGAGCTCGTCAGGCCCATACTTCTCTTACCTTTAAGCGTTTATACTGGTGTTTGAGTCGTTTTCTTTGTGTTATGCAGACCTTGCATACCCTTTCTGCTTTGGTGGAGGTTTCTCCATCTGTGGAGGAGCTTGACCAACTTAGGGCCAATCTGGACGAACTGGGACTCCAGTTGGGTACTGCTCGGCCGGAGGCTCACGATTCTGCGGAGAAGTTGAAGGAGTGTCAGAACTCCTTGATAGTGATGGAATCGGAGAAGGATCTTGCCGTTGATCGGGCAAGGAGGTTGCAGGTGGAGCTGAATGGCTTGCGGTACCAGCACCGTAGACAGCTCGATGAAGCCGTGGAGCAGGCATTGGTGGACAATGAGGAGGAGATGAGGTCGAAGCTGGAAGGAATGGCCCAGCGTTTGATTACGTTTGGGTTTAATAACTCCTGCTCTCGGCTTCTTGCCAAGTTTCCTGACCTAGACGTTTCCTCAATTGTGCCGCCTGGATCTGAACCTTCAGAGGTTAACCAGGACGAAGTGGCTGATGTCCTCCCGGCCAATCCCACGGAAGTGGTTGTACCGACTGAGGTGGTTGATACTGCACCTGCCGAACCTTCTCCTGTCGTTGATCCTGTTCCTGCTGATCAGGCTTAGGATCTATATTTTGTTATCTTTCAATGTACTTGAGACATACATTTGTTTAATGGAACAGTCTTTTGGTTAATGCTTGCTTCTTTGGTTATATTGCTCTGTAGCATTTGTGCATATCTTTGAGTTATGTGGCTCTGTAGTGCCTTAACATGTAGTTGATGGTAATAATCGTTGCAAGTTGCATTGCTCTGGAGTTTAGTGTATACCAGATCAGATTTTCCTCTGTAGGTAGCTGTGTTCCGAACTTCTTTACTTGCCTTAGGTCAGTAATTGGAGACTTCTTTTTCGAAGTATTTCAAAGCTAACCGTTCTGAATCCGGGGACATAATAATAAGTAGATACCTTCGTGATTGTAGTTTGGTTGATCAGATCTTCTGCCTCCAGACCTTTGGTTGAAATCAAGAAACGTTATAGTTGATGGACCTCTGTTGTACACGTGGCCCTATAAGTGTTAATGACATGGAGAAACCTCACGTCATATACGTGGGAAAGATTAAAACGCCTATGTATTACGTGTATGGCCCTGCCTTTTGTTTCTCCCGAGAGGGTGGTTTAATACTCCATTTATTGCACCTCCGCCGTTTGAGATTTCGAAGCTAGCACTTCGCTTAACCGTTGTGACGGTTCAACTGGGTGGCCTTTGGTCTTCCAGTGTCTATATATATGGAAACGAGGGCATATGGTTGTGCTCAACCCTTTTGCTCCCCGAATTGTTTGTAAGAGAGGTTTTTATATGCTGCCGGAGTTCTTCCACTCGTCCGGAGATGATGGATGATTCCTTGCCTGAGTTGGGAATAATTAAACTGTGGCCAAAAGTTAACCCTCCCCTATTTTCAGTCTCCAAGGAAGGATTGAAGGAGGCACAAGTCTTCTTGTTTCCTCTGGTATCTAGTCGAGATTTCTCCGATTGGTGGTGGCCCCTCCCTGATTCAACCGAGGCCTGGAGCGTTGGTGATGAAGACGAAGGTGAGTTGCCTCCTCTTCCTCATGCCCTGTCAGAGACCCTTGCTCCAAGTGGCTGGGGTGAAACAGACGGTGTGAAGAAGAAGATTGAAGGTGGGTTGCCTCCTCCCGCTTATAACTCGGCAGTGACAACTGCTCTGAGGGAGATGAATGGGGGCCGCCTTCTCCCTTTTGTGACTTGGCAGGAACCCTTGCTTCAATTGGCTGGGGCGTTATGCCGATTACAAAGGTGGAGAATGAAAAGTCTCCTGAGGCTCAGAGCCCTCATCATCCGTTGGTCATGGGACCAGTGATAGTGATGATGAAATGGCCTGGGCACTACTTGATGCAGACTGGGGTTCAGGGTTCCTTCCTTTCAAATGGAGCCGATGAAGGCGGTTTTGAAGGTTTTGGATCTTGTGCCCCTTTATCATCCCAGAAGAAGAGCCATTATGTTGCCAAGCGTAGCTTCTGTAATAGCTTCTGTAATAGCTTCTGTAGTAGTGTCTTTATACTGATGTAAATCTTTTGAGTTATCAATAAAGTTGAATTTCTTCTTCTCAGATCTGATATTTTCTATGAATGTGCTCTTTTTGAAACTTAAGCACCTTTTTATGCATTTCCGATTGTTCTGAAAATAAATCAAAGAACTTAGAAAAATGCCAGAATCGAAGTACTTTACCTTTGGTTGAAACCATAGTACTGGTTCGTTTGATAGATAAGCTAAATAATATAAGTGTCAGATCCGAGGTGTTTCGATCTAGGAAACTTTAGGTGATAGATGCTCGGAACTTCCGCTTCGGATAGACTGGATCACAGAATCTGCTAACTGAAGACGGACCAGGCTCGGAGGCCTGTGCATTAAAGTAGTCTAGGCTCGGTAGGCCTGCATATTTTATGAACTAAGTATTTAAGATCCGTATAACATGGACCAGACTCTGAAGGTCTGTGCATTATAGATGGACCAAGTCAATACTCGTGCATTATGGACCAGGCTCTGGAGGCCTATGCATTGATAAATGGACCAAGTCATAAGACTTGTGCATTAATAGATGGACCAGGCTCTGAAGGCCTGTGCATTTATACATGGACCAAGTCATAAGACTTGTGCATTAATAGATGGACCAGGCTCTGAAGGCCTGTGTATTTATAGATGGACCAAGTCATAAGACTTGTGCATTAATAGATGGACCAGGCTCTGAAGGCCTGTGCATTTATAGATGGACCAAGTCATAAGACTTGTGCATTAATAGATGGACCAGGCTCTGAAGGCCTGTGCATTTATAGATGGACCAAGTCATAAGACTTGTGCATTAATAGATGGACCAGGCTCTGAAGACCTGTGCATTTATAGATGGACCAAGTCATAAGACTTGTGCATTAATAGATGGACCAGGCTCTGGAGGCCTATGCATTTATACATGGACCAAGTCATAAGACTTGTGCATTAATAGATGGACCAGGCTCTGAAGGCCTGTGCATTTATAGATGGACCAAGTCATAAGACTTGTGCATTAATAGATGGACCAGGCTCTGGAGGCCTGTGCATTTATATATGGACCAGGCTCTGAAGGCCTGTGCATTAATAGATGAACAGTTTTATGGAAGTAAAAGATAACATCTTTATTGATAATACTTCCGCAAGTGTTCTACGTTCCATGGCCTAGGAACAGGTTTCCCAGTCATGTCTTCAAGCCAGTAAGTGGTAGGTCGAACGACCTTCGTTACTTTGTAGGGGCCTTCCCAATTTGGTGACAACTTTCCCATGGTGGGATCCTTGGTGTTCTGAAAGACTCTTCTTAAGACGAAGTCTCCAACTTGAAAGTTGACTGTCTTGAGTCCTACCTTGGATTTGTTGACCATTCTTTGCTGATAAGCTTCCATCCTGATGCTGGCTTGATCCCTTTTCTCTTCGAGCAAGTCCAAGTTTTCCATCAGCTGCTGATCATTGGATTCTTGCTCGAAGGCCTCAGTCCTCAGAGTTGGCATACCGATCTCAACAGGGATTACTGCTTCTGTTCCATAGGCTAGTGAGAAGGGAGTTTCAGAAGTGGGAGTTCTTCTGGTTGTTCTGTAGGCCCAAAGGACTCCAGGGAGTTCCTCTGCCCATTTTCCTTTGGCCTGTTCCAACCTCTTCTTTAACCCGTCAAGGATTGTTCGGTTGGTGACCTCGGCTTGCCCATTTGCTTGCGGATGGCCTGGAGAGGAAAAGTGTTGCCTGATGTTGAGATTTTCGCAGAATGCCTTGAAGCCTTTACCAGTGAATTGTGTCCCATTGTCCGAGATAATTACACGTGGTATGCCGAACCTGCAGACAATGTTCTTCCAGGTGAAGCTTTCGACTTCCTTTTCTGTAATATGCGTTAAAGGCTCGGCTTCGGCCCATTTAGAAAAGTAGTCGATGGCCACCAAGAGGTACTTCCTGTTTGGAGGTGCTCGTGGTAACGGGCCCACAATGTCCATTCCTCATTGAGCAAAGGGCCAAGGACTAGGAATCGGGATGAGCTCGTGCTGAGGCTGATGTTGGTACAGGGCAAATCGCTGGCATTTGTCACACTTCCGAACATACTCTTTAGCTTGTTTCAGCATGCCGGGCCAGTAGTAGCCCTGTGATAGAGCTCAGTGGGCTATAGTTCTGCCCCCATTGTGATTCCCGCAAATTCCCTCATGAATTTCAGCCAAAACATATTGTGACTCGTCTGGAGCCAAACACTTTAATAGAGGTTGAGAATACGACCTCCTGTAAAGTTTGTTGTTCAGGATTAGGTACCGAGCCGCTCTGATTCGGATTCTCCTGGCTTTGTTTTTATCCTCTGGAAGGAGCCCGGATCTTAGATACTGGAGGATTGGGGTCATCCAGCTCTGGGGCTGTTCGTCAATTTGAGCAACTGATGCTTCCTCAATGCTGGATCCTGGCTGAAAAGTGATTTTAACTGTGGAGTCTGTTTCTGACTTGAGGCGGGAGGCCATGTTGGCCAGAGCATCTGCTCTACAGTTCTGGCTTCTCTCAATCTTCTGGATAGTGAAAGTCTGGAAGGAATGCTTTAAGTGGTTCACTAGTTCGGAGTACCGAAGCATCCTGTCATCCTTAATTGCAAATTCTCCCAAAACTTGACTTACTACCAGTTGGGAGTCAGAGAAGACATCGAGGTTCTGAGCCTCGCATTCCAGGGCAAGCTTCATCCCTAAGATCAGGGCCTCATATTCGGCTTCATTATTAGAAGCTCTAAATCCCAGGCTGACTGCTTTTTCCTGATGTGAGTCCATCAGGGGACTGTAGTACCAGTCCTACCCCTGATCCTTGATCGGTTGACGATCCATCAATATACAGCAGCCAGGTTCCCAGTAGTTTCGGTGATTTGCGCTTCGTTCTGCAGTGCCGGGGTGAACTCGGCTACAAAGTCGGCTAAGGCCTGCCCTTTAATGGAGTTTCGGGGTACATATGCTATGTCAAACTCCCCTAGCTCCACAGACCACTTGACCAATCTTCCCGATACCTCAGGTTTCCTCAATATTGACTTTAGAGGATAGGCAGTTGGAATCTCAATTGGATGGGCCTGGAAGTAAGGTCGAAGCTTTCGAGCTGATATGACCAAGGCATAGGCCAGCTTCTCTACTTCTGGGTATCTTTTCTCCGTGTCAAGTAGCGCCCTACTGACGTAGAATATAGGCCTCTGTACTCCTCTGTCCTGTCTGACCAATGCGGAGCTGACCGCGTTCTCAGAGACTGCAAGGTACAGGAGCAGCTTTTCTCCTTGTACTGGTTTTGACAGGAGCTCTGGAGAGGCTAGATACTCCTTTAGTTCTTGGAAGGAATGCTCGCATTCTTCTGTCCATTGCAAGGCCTTGCTGCCCTTTAGAGCTTTAAAGAAAGGTAGGCAGCGATCGGTGGACTTGGATATAAATCTGCTCAATGCGGCGACTCTGCCAGTTCAGTGCCTGAATCTCCTTTCTGGTCTTTGGCGACTTCAGTCCAATCAGGGCTTGGATCTGAGTGGGATCTGCTTCGATACCTCTTTGAGAGACGATGTACCCCAAGAATTTTCCCTTCGTAACTCCGAAGGTACATTTCGAGGGGTTGAGCTTCATCTTGTGCTGTCTGAGGATATCGAAGGTCTGGGCCAAGTGCTGGAGGTGGCTGCCTTTCTGGAGGCTCTTTACCAGCATGTCGTCGATGTATACTTCCATGGTGCTGCCAAGCAGTGGGCTGAACATCTTGTTCACCAACCGTTGGTAAGTGGCTCCAGCATTCTTCAAACCGAAAGGCATCACTCTGTAGCAGTAGAGTCCTCTCTCGGTTATGAAGGCAGTCTTTTCCTGATCTGGAGGGTACATCTGGATCTGGTTGTATCCAGAGTAGGCGTCCATGAAACTCATAAGCTCATGCCCTGCAGTGGCGTCAACCAGTTGATCTATTCTTGGCAGTGGAAAGCTGTCCTTGGGGCATGCTTTGTTGAGGTCTGTATAGTCAACACAGACTCTCCACTTGCCGTTCTTCTTCTTGACAAGCACAGTGTTGGCTAGCCACTCGGATAGAAAACTTCCCGTATCATCCTGGCGTCCAGCAGCCTCTGGACTTCTTCGTCTATAATCCGATGCCGTTCGGGAGCGATCGGCCTTCTCTTCTGTCTGACTGGGGGGTGATCTGGATCTACCATCAGTTTGTGAGTTATCAGATTAGGATCTATTCCCTCCATGTCCCTGGTCTCCCAAGCAAAGATAGAGAGGTTGTTCTTCAGAAACCTGACTATCTTTTCCTGCTCGGTGGGCGTAAGGTCTGGGCCGATGTACAAATAACGCCCCTCTACTTCTGAACTGACCAGTATTTTGATGGGCTCGCCAACAGGCTTGGCTCGGCTGTCACGTCCCCTTGGGCTCAGGGGCTCTTCAACGCCGGATGGGCAATCTTCCACCTCGGGAGTGTGAGTGAAAACCGGATCTGCACAGTCCCGAGTATTACTGTAATTGCTATTTCGGAGCTGTCTCCTTGAGGGCAATAGCGTGACATTCTCGTGAGGTTGGCTGACATCCCCGGACCGAGTGCACGCTCTGATTGTGGACGTACTTCAGACACTGATGAAGGGTCGAAGTGACTGCCCCTATCTGGTGTAACCAGGGTCTCCCGATGATGACGTTGTATGGAGACTTCATGTTCAACACCATGTATTCAGAGATGGTGGTCTTCTGCCCTTCACCTTCCCCAATAGTGGTAGGAAGGTCAACTCTCCCCAGTGGGGTGCTGAGATTGCCATCAAAAGCTGCCATTACGGCAGTGGTGGGCTTGACGCTGTCCTGGTCTATGCCCATCCGCTTAAGCGGTTCATAGAATAGAATGTTGACTGAGCTGCCAGTGTCGACTAGGACTCTTCTAGTCTCGAAGTTGGCGATTCTGAGGGTGATAACAAGGGCATCACTGTGAGGGCAGTGTACCCCTGCTAGATCTTGCTCGGTGAAATGGATCTCTGGCCCTGACATGAGCCTCTTTTCGACGTTGGAGACCTGCAAGAAGTTTGGGGCGGTTCTGGCCTCCCGAGCATATCTTTTTCTTGCCCTGTTGGACATTCCTGTAACAGGGGAGTCAGCATGGAGGACGTAGATAACATGGTTGTTCTGCCTCTGAGGCTCGTTCCGTCCTTCCCGCTGCTCTTGCCTCTGTTCGGGCCTCTGATCTGGCCGCTGTTGAGGCTTGTCTTCTTGGGGGTTCTGCCTTCCGTCTTGTTTGACGAACTCCCGAAGACGTCCCTTCTTTATGAGCTGTTCTAACTCATATCGGAGGGTCCTGCAAGTGTTAGTAGTATGTCCATGATCTTTATGGAAATTGCAATACTTACTTTGGTCCCGCAGGCTAGGGATCTCCTTTGATTGGCTCTGGCCACCTCAGGTTCTCCCGATCTCGGATCTGCCGGAGTACCTGGTTCGGAGTGGTGTTCAAAGGCGTGAAGTTGGTGAACTCCCTTGGTGCGGAGTTGTACACAGCTCTGGGAGCTATTTTCTTCTCTGGGCTCCTGGCCCTCTTTTTGTTGGAGTCTCTTCTGTGATCCTCCTTCTTATGATCCTCCCGCTTCGGATTATCCCTCTGGGTCTGATCCTTGCCCTTCTGGGCTGAGCGGTTGGCTTCTTCCAGGTTGATGTATTTTTTGGCCCGATCCATCAATGCCGCCATATCGGCTGGGGGGCTCTTTGTCAAGGAATCTCTGAAGCCACCTTGGGCAAGCCCGGCAGTAAGGGCCGCAACAAGGAATTTCGGGCTGCAATCCGTGATCTCAGTGAGCTCGGTGTTGAAGCGGGCAATGTAGGCCCGGAGGGATTCCTCCCTGGTCTGCTTAACATTCAGCAGGAATTCTGGCCCCCTTCTGAGCCTCCTGCTGGTCATAAACCTATCCAAGAACTGCCTACCGAGCTCGTAGAAGCTGGCAACGGAGTTCGGAGGGAGGTTGTGGAACCACTTCAGAGCTGTTCCCTTCAGGCTGGTGATGAACGTTCGGCACATGAAAGCATCTGAGGCTCCGTGAAGGGCCATCGTATGCTGATAATGAGATAGGTGATCTCCTGGATCTCCAGATCCGTCGTAGAGAGTGAATTTGGGCACCATGAACTTTCTAGGCCTCTCTTCGGACATGATGGCGTGAGTGAACGGAGTGGCTAGTCTTCCGAGCAGCCTGGCCAGTTCGTCCTGCTCTGGAGGGTTCTGAGGTCCTCTTAAGCTGATTGTCCGGTCCATAGACTCGGCAATCTCCTCTACCCTTCGCGGGTCTCTGAGTCTGACATCTTGTGAACCCTGCCTGACAGCCTCGGCTTCAGGGTAGTAGGGTGGAGTGCGCCCTTCGGATGGAGGAGGAATCCGAACCGGTGGGACTGGTGCTGCATGATAAGGTTCTTGTGGTGTCGGGGGTGCTCCCGAAACCCTAGGAGTTGGGGCTCGAGTAGTGCTCCGGTAATGCACGTCGGGAACAAAAGCGGATGTTCCCCAACCAGGGACTGTTGATGGCTGTGGATCTCGGCCAGTGTGAGCAACGCCTGAGGGGTGCCCAGGCTGGTTAGTGGGGGCCTGCCCACGAAGTTCTTCATTCTCCGTGGCAACCGGGGGTTGCGTTCCTGCAACGAAGTTGATCGGCGGGCTAGGAGAAGCCGCCGCTTGGTTCTGCGTGAGCGTTGCCAGCGTTCTAGTGATGGCCAACAATTGCTCCTGCACAAGTTCATTGTGTCGTTTTATTGCTTCGATCTCTTGTCGCATAGGGTTGGCCGCTGGTCCCTTCATGCAAGGAGCAGGCGGCTGACGCTGAGCGTTTTGTGAACTCTGAGTATTCTGTCGTGGTCGGAGATTTGGTGCCATGGTTTTCCGGTGGGGAAAAAGATGAGTTTACGAATAAAGCACGTAGAGATTAGTCTTTCCCACAGACGGCGCCAAACTGATGCTGCACTTTTTGACTCGCAACACGTGAGGGCTCCGTGACCTGTAGAACACTCAGAAAGATGATCAGAGGACCACCGGATTGGCTCCGGCGGTAGCCGCTCCGATGCTTAAGTAAGTAAGGGAATTGAAAGACTGTATTGAAAGCCAAAGAATGAGCATAAGAAAATAAAGCGTACCTCTAGGGTTTAATATATAAGCCGTGGTTATCTTTATTTGATTAGGTTTTGCCGCCACGAATATAGGGATTTGATCATCGAAGATTTGCAGTTACCTTGTGGAGCATTGAATCGTAGATGGAGATAATCATAGATAGTAGTTTCCGTGTTGAAGGTTGTTTCCTTATTCCCCGCTTAACGGTTGTTAAGGAAACTATATATGCAGCGTTGAATAAATATTGTCCAGAACAGGAGGTCTGGAAGATGTACATGAGAATATCCTGAATGCTTCATCTGCACTGTATGACCGAGTTTATCGGTTCTGAATGATATATAAATAAGAATGCCCTGAAGGCTTGTGGCTGCTCTGTATGATAGACATGAGAATACCCTGAAGGCTTGTAGCTGTTCTGTATGACCGAAGTATATGAGCTCTGTAGGATCGAGATTTGTTAATCTGATGGGCACACGTGTCTCAAAGTGATTGGTATGTCTGTTTGTGGTATATCAATATATATATATATATATATATATATATATATATTATTTTAAAAAATAAATCTCTCATGCCGACCAACAATCAACATTAAACACTGTCAGTTTTACAAGAATATGTTGCCAAGAAATGTCTTCCCTTAGTTCTCATGCTATTCAAATTTGATTTACTTGATGTATATCAAAGTTAAATCTCTACTTTGTATATAGTCTCATGTGACCAGGAGTACGAGTTGGTCAGTAATAATTTTTTTTTGACACAATTTTATATTGAGTAAATTACATTTATTTTTTCTGAAATTATACATATTTTTACTACTCAAATTTGATTTACTTGATGTATATCAATGTTAAATCTCTATTTTATAAATAGTCCCATGTCACCAAAAGCATGAGTTGATCAGTAACAATTTATTTTCTGACACAATTTGTAAATTATTATATATTTGTAAATTATTGTACATAAATAATATAATATAATATTTGTATATAATATTGATAATATAATAATATATTTGAATATAATTATTTATTTTTTATTAATAAAAATAATATAATTTTAAAAATATAATACATTATTAACACACAATTTAATTTATAATGACAATAAAGATAATTCATACTAAAATCATAATTTCTTATTTCTTATTCAAATATTACAATATCATTTAACTCTATTTTAAATATCTTTATTTAATTATTTACAACTTAATTCAAATTAAATTTTTTTAAATTAAATTTTTTTTAAATTAAATTTTTTTATTACTCTTCCAAACAAGTACAAACTTATTATGTAGCCTTCACGGTCTCTGAAGCTTTCCCTGCCTCCGCTAAACCAAGAAAAAGATAACCTAATACACCATTTTAAAGTAAAAGAAAGTCCTCCCCCATCTTATTTACTCTCTCTCTCTCTCTCTCTCTCTCTCTCAAAGTTGTACTTGTATCACACGTGAATGGCAACTTTTTGGCACCCAATTCCCTACAATAACTATATTAGTATATTTTAAACAAGACCATCTCTATTTGGAGCTTACCCTTCGCTGCCTCCACTTCGATTCAAGTATCATGAGTCGTGACCAATAATACAGGCAGAAAAGAAAACACGGCCGCCCCTGCAATTTTCAGATCAAGAAGAGACTACGGAGAGGTGTGCAATGATTAGTGGGATGGTTCTCAAACCATTGTTCACATCAGAGCACTAAGTTATGGATCAAGAAGCACAGAGTACCTGAACCTTAGATACTAAGTTCCACTTTTAGAGATTTGACATAGAATTATGGAAGTCTCTATAATAGACGATAGATCCGTAGTTCTAAGACATCTAAGGACTAGGGGTCAACATTTTTGTTGGAGTCATAAGGACATTGATTGACAAGTGACAGTAGGACATGTCGATAATGATACGAATAATTATGGATATATCAATCGAAAGGAAAATGTCTATAAGTATGCTAACTCTGCCATTGATACTTATGATTGAGGACATCAAATGAATCACTTGTGGGATCACATATGATTAAATGATCTTAGTGGGTAATTTCTACTTATTTGCCGAAGATCACCCAGTTGATTTAATGTGATATGGGACAGATAATCGAACCTTAATGAGATCGTACAATTATGGTTGTAAATCAGACTTGAAGGGGATTTCTATAGCTGTTATGAAATTTGTGTGAAACTGGTATAAATATTTTCTCGATTTGAGAAACAGTATCTAGAATGCTATGACAGTCCGAGAGACAAATTAAAAAGGGAGATTATGATGATAGAATCTCCTAGATATGATCGACCAAGTTTTGAGGACAAAACTTCTTTTAAGGGGGTAAAGATGTAACACCCCGACCTAATTAATTAATAATTAGTCCGCTAATTATTAATTAGACACAAAATAAAGAATAACTAAGAGAATAAATCGGGAGTTTATCGAGGGTCACGATAGACCGATGAAATAATTAAACATGTCTGGAGAAGAGGGTGTAATACCCGAACCTAATTATGAATTAATTAGGCGAAATTATGTCGTTTTAATACTATGGAAACTCAAATTAGCGAATTATGACGGCCACAAATAAATAATAACTGACACGGGGCCTTTGGTGTCGAAGCTAATTGAAATACGAAATGACCAGAAGAAGCTGTTTCGTAAAAAGAGTAATAAAAAAGAAAATATAAAGGAAAAAGCCAAACTATGCGATTTGGGTTGCCAAACAAGGCATAAGATAAAAATTGGTCCAAAGAGACAAAAATGGGTGGTCATGGGAATTGATCCCTAGACCTAAAGGAGTAAGAAATTTTCTCCCAAAAATCTAACCACCTGGCCCATGAGCACTTTTATGTTTTATTTTACAAAAGATATATATATATATATATATGTATATCATATAATGCTTAAATCTAATTTAATAACAATAAGGTGGCAGACCCTCATTGAATCCCACCTCCACCCATTATTTTTCCTGCAGCAATATGTATATATATATATATATATATTATATATATGCCTATACCTATATATGAGACCTAATTATGATAACTTAACTAGGGGGAGAGGGTTGCTTGTGGGAAAAGAGCAAATGAGTGTATTGTGTGCATAAAATAGTGCAAGCCAGACCTGTGTGATGAGTGTGTGTAGAGGTAGAGAGAGAAATGGAAATGTGTATGTGCATGGTGTGGGTGTGCATCCCATTGGAAGGAGTGCAAGAAGAAAGGGGGAGGACTGAACCCTACCTGTGTGGCTAGGTCAACTAAGAAGCTCAGTGGTGAGCCATGAAGGAGCAGAATCGAGCTTAAGAGAAAGAACAATGGTCGACCAAGGTATAAAACCAAAAACCCAGAATTTCCTTTTCTGTTTTTGCTCACTGTTTTAGTGTTTTGAGTGCCTACATTTACATGCATGTGTTAAATTAACACAAAAGGGACGGTTTTAAGCAACTTGGGAGAGCCTAGGAAGCTCGGAATGTTTAAACCAGTGAGGAACCGCCATTGTTGGAAGCTTGAAAATGGGTCTGATTCGACCCAAACTAAATTGATTTTGGCTTGCTCAGACTTGACCTATGTGATGTAGGGATCACACTGCAACAAAAATTAGATGAAATGACCCTAAGACCATAGAGAATCGTCGAGTTGCAGGTCACGGGTCTGATTTGGAGTGTCTTAAATTGAACCTCAACCTTAGTTCTTTGAATTAAATAATGATTCCTAAAACTGTACGGTTGCAACAGGCCAAGACTCAGCCGAAATGGCCTTGAAAACAAGCTCGAATGGAGCTTCTTGCAGACCACGATAATGGAGTTGAACCGAACGTTTGAACTTCATTCGAGCCACAAAATGAATGCTAAACTGATACTTAGGCTCCCAGAAATCATTTGGGATGGAAATCAATAGAAATCCATGGCCAAAATATCACGAAATTGAAAAAGGAAAAATTCTGCAACTAGGGCAACACGGGGGGGAAGAAGAAGGAAGAAGATGAACAGTACGGGCTGGACTTCGGGTCGGGTCTAGGACCCAAACCATTTCATAAACGATTAAGTGAGACGGCACCGTTTTGGGTTTAAAGGTTTTGTTTTAAAATTGGATTTGGCCTGTTTGGTTACGGACGTATAAAATTGGAAATCAGGTTTTAGGGCTAACCTAAACACGGATAAGAGGGCCAATTGGGAATAACAGGAATATTGTATTCCGGTTTTCAGAAAGGAGGTAAACCGGTTGGTTTAGGAGTTTTGGACCGGTTCAATTGTTTGAACCCTAAAACCGGACGATTCTGAACCCTTATTTTCTGAAATTCCGTTTTGAACCCCAAAGTTTTTTGAAACTATATTTTGACCCCAACTATTCTAAATATTTATATTGTGGCCCAAATTTTAAAGAATAAATTCCAATATGCCCCTAGAAAAATAATTATTTTAATTATTTTATTAATTGGGTAAAATTACTATTTTACCCTTGGACACTGAATGCCTCAAACGAAGTCCAAATTAAATAATTAAATAGTATATTTTTACTATTTCGGGCATTCTGGACTCAATGGTGGAGTCCAATTTAGGAAATTAAGTCCCGAAAAATAAAGACACACAAATGATAAATGACTGCACTGCCCTTAATGATACCCAAGGTCAAATAAAAATAAAAGATAGTCCATTTTAATTATATTGGGCACTCTGGACTCAACGGTGAAGTCCCTACTAGCAAACGAAGTACCGAAAAACGTGACGCGTGAAAGTCTAAAATTACCAAAATGCCCCTGATGCTATACGAAGCCTAAATGAAGTCCAAATGGGACGAAATTGATACCAATAGAAGCCCAGATACTCATGAAATTGTACACATGATTAAATGACGACTCAGGAGCAGAATTTCATGAAACGTAAAATGACCAAAATACCCCTAAGCATGGTAAATGCAAAGTAGAGGCCGAATAAAGGCTAATCTGATCTAATAACTTGTCATAAGTACAATTACGAAAATTGAAGGACTAAATAAGACTCCGAAAAGGTCAATGTATAAAATGAGAAATGACCGATGTGTCCCGATGATCAAAAGCAGATACCAAATGAAGTCCAAAAGACTTAAAACTTTATATATAAGATATATAGGATATTTTGAGGACCACGATAGGGTCCGGAACGAAAATGACAAAATTATCATTTTGCCCCTAAGGTCAAATAAGTGCTTAATTGATAACGACTGGAGTAAAAATGACTTAAAATATTATTCTGATAGCTGCTAAGTCTATTTAAGGAATTTAATAACATAAGTTGAAACCCAATGAGTGGGTAATAGGCCAATGAACTTAATTAGGCCATCTGATAGACTCCTAAGATGATGAATAAGACATGAATGAATGAATTCTGATCTGCCTATAATTAATGATAATTATTCAGGCTATGCAAGGACATGCCTGAAGTATTTGGAAATTATCAGAGTATTTGCAAATGGGAAATGCAATACTAAGAAACCGAGGTAAGTAAATCTGAACTTTGTTATGTGGTTATTCCCAGCCAGTCACATTTATTTCCATATGCTGCCAAACTTGTACTCTATCACTACCTAATGTACTTGATTTGAAGCCAATCGACTTATGGTTATCGGTTATGCCTGTTCTTTGGATTTGACTTGCTTGCTTGCATCATTGTGAACTTGATCACTGATACTTGAGCATTGTTGTACTATCATGCCATGACCTGATCTTGTGATATATCCTGTTAATAGAAATCTTGTTATTCCACACATTTCATGACTCGTTGATTGTAATATCAATTGTTTTGTACGGTTGTACATCCCGTGTGGAATTTTATTGGTCATGATATTTGGTATGTACCCGGGGTTGTGCTCAGTCACAATGGCCCATCTATTCACAGATTGCGTGAGGGAAAGACCCTTTTGGGGTCTTGTATGTCCTTCGGGACCTAAGAAAATAAGAGCTCTAGCGCTATATAGTAAGCCCAGGATAAAGAGGCAAGACTGAATGTGCGTTCCAGTGGGGTATGCCGGGCCCTGGGTGATTCACGCATATCTGGGTTATTAGAACTCGATGATTATATATTTTTAGCATCGTTGAATGATCATATTCTATGCCTTGTGAATGATCATATTATTGCAATCATGTTATACTTGATGATCATATATCTTTGGTACTAGTTGAATGATCATATTCTATGCAAGCATGTTATACTTTTGATTGGCTATCGTATTTGTTGTGGCAGCAGATTGTTATGATTGGCTAGATCCCGGTTGTTGGATTCGTTATTACTATCTTCTTACATCTTATTTTGGGATAAGCCTTTTGGACCCTCGGGTCATTGTTGTACATCTTGGTGACTGGCTATTGGCTATCTGTTATCCCTTTCTTCTATTATTCTTGTGAACTAATCCTGACCCATGGCAAAGTTAGGAATTTACTTACTGAGTTTTGTTAGCTCACTCCTTATTTATAACCATTTTCAGGTAGATTATGACGGATGATATGCACTGAGATAACTAGCAGAACTAGTGAAGCACAAATGATTTACACTGACAAGGTGAACTCCAAGTCAAGTTGACTACGTACTCTGTAAGGTTAAGTTCACAATTTGTATTATAATATTACATCATTAGTGATGAGGTTAGCCTAATATGTTGATCACTATGATTAAATTATGCTTGGAGACATTTTGATTGTTGATCATTTGAGATGAGTTTTGATCAACTGAATTGCATTGGAGTGACTTCCGCTTTAAGAAATTCATTGATATAGAATGGACGCATTGGAGCATGTATATTGATACTCTAGAGATATTTGGTGACTGATTCTAGACATGCTTTGATGTATTTGGATGGGTTGCATTTTCAATTTAAAAAGGTTTTAATTTCTACTGTTTTGACCCTACATTTAGAATGCAATTCATTGTTAAGTTCAGAAGTTGCCTTTGGTTGGTCGCATTGTCGGAGGAGAAAATCAGCAAGGTGGCCAACTGGCACCACGTTCTCAGGATCCACGTAAAGTGGGTTTCGGGTCATGACATACATGGATCATATTACAAAAGAATCGTAACCAACCCGATCTGAAACGGTTTTAAAAATTAAAAATTGAACCTGAACCGTAATTATAACAGAACCGGACCGACCCAACCCGAATATTTCAAGTTGAATTAGATCAGTTCTAATTTAATTCGAAATGCCAAATATACCATTTGATTCTTTCTCTGAAACTCTCTATGTACAATGTATATGCATTTCCATCACACACACATATATATTTATATTATATATTCTAAATGCACCTGATCTGTGTGTGATATAACCTAAATAAATGAACCTGATATGTGCATGTGTGTGTATGTATATATATACATATATATATATATATATATATATATATTATCACAGGAATTTTAGTGGAGAGGGATCATTGTGATAATCTTATTAAAAAAATGTCAATTTATTCAAACACTTTATTTTATTATTTTATTAGCATTGACCAAAATTTTTATTTAACCCAAACAAAACTTGATTTTTGCATTGTTCTAAATGTTGCAATGTATAAAGTCATTTTAATTTATTATTACAATATTTATATCTATTATCTGTATGTGTATATATATATATATATATATATATATATTATATGATGAAAATAAAAATCTGAACACGTGTATATACAATATATATATATAGATAATTTTCTAACTTTTTGATTTAAAATAAATTTTATTTAGACTTCAGTTCTTAAGTTGAATCGATATATCTGCATTTTAAATCAGAACCAATCTGAATAAATCAATTCTAAAAGTAAATCAATCCAAATCTACTTTAAAACTGAACAATCCAACCCATTCAATTCGAGTCCAGTCCGGTTCGAGTTGGTTTGACTTTCTGATTCTCAATTTTTATATGCACCCCTAATTTAACTGTATTTAGTAAGAATTAAAAAAAAATTCACAATATGAAAAATTATTATATGATTCTAAATTATTGACTAAGTTAATGATCCCGACTAATCAGATTACCATGTCAACAAAAATTACTTTTTTACTGTCTTTTACAAACTCAATAAGTTATACACGTGACAAGATGTAATTAGTCAAATTAATAGTCTCGAACTATATAATAAATTTTCCCACAATCTCCCTCCAAGAAAGCTGACCAAAAGGAAAAGTCTAAGCTGCAAGTCATCTGTACCACATCTGAAATTTCAACTCCGGTTTTTTTTTTTTGCAAATGAAAATACCGTGATTTGCACTTCTCTTTTTCCCACAATCTCCCTCCAAGAAAGCTGACCAAAAGGAAAAGTCTTACGCTCATATAGTAATTTAGATATAATTTTTTAAATTACCAATCATCTGTACCACATCTGAAATTTCAACTTTTTTTTTTTTTTTTGTGCAAATCAAAATTACGTGATTTGCACTTCTCTTTTCCCCCCATCTCTTTCATATTTTCAACGATTTACAGAAACATCTACCAAATCCCGCCAACAAATTCACATCTTTTGAAATGCAAAAATTTCAAAACAGAACTCTAAAGTCCTAGTTTACCAAATGAACAGTGTTCTCACACGAAACCAAAAAAGACGCCCGTTGCTAAATCTCTAAAATGTTCTCTGGGAGTTACCAACCACGTTGCCAGGTGATTTGGATTGGATTATAACTCGAGCTCCTGAAGCAAGCCTGTTGGGAGGAAATCGAGCAAAATCTCAACCACTATGAACAAAGAAAAGCAGAGGGATTGAATTAGTGTCTACTGTGAAATAGGAGTCGTGAAAACTTAACTTTCTTCGCTTTTAATCATATTTTCCTTCCCTTCTTTGGAGGTATCTAGTCTCTTTGAGTGTTTCTTCCCTGAGGAAGGTTCAGTGATTCTTTTACTGCTGCAATTGGATGCACCAGAATCTATAGTTCGTGAGCTGTTGAATCCCTCAGAGGAGATTCTAGGTCCTTCAGAAGAAACAGGGGATCTCATCGATTCACTTCTTGGCTGCTTACTCAGCGAAGCCTTGATTGACAGTGGTAAGCACTTTGATCGTGCTGAGGTCGCCTCCTCTTTGTCTGCAACTGAATCCAATTGCTTGGAAGCACTGCATATTAATTACTATCCCACTTTCAGTATGGACAAAAACAAGAAACATACCATATACTCAAGCTGGCTTACTAGAATTATTTGGTTGAGAAGTGGTGACTGCTTTGTTTCAGAAAGACCTTTTTTTTTTGGTTCGGTTGATGAGTCTTGCTTGTTTCAGCAAGACTCATCGAAGTCTGTCAACAAAAAGCGAACCATCAACCCACAACTCCCAACCCCAACAACTTAAGCTTCTACTCTCCACAGAAAGAAAAACAGAATGCTCTCTCTGATTGAAGAACATGCAGTAATATTTTCCACAAAATAAGTCAATTTTTCTGACCGGTGACAAAATTAGACAATTTCTTCACTTGATTCAATCAAGTATCCAAATAATTTTTCACTATATAGTAATTCTCAAATATATCCCTCATGTGATATCAAAAATAACACTAGAACTTTAAAGAGAACCTTAATGCTCAAGTGCCAAAATTCACACAGGCTCCATTTTGGTACCAAAGGTGATAAAGTCCCCCCAATCCATCTTCCGCAGCATATGAAATAAGTTTATTTGGTCGCATGTATAACATTTGAGGATTCATAGATAAAAAACATTTGAAATCTACAATTTATAATCACAATTCCCTTTCTTAGTAAGGATGATCCCATGACAAGACATTGTTCAATGTTCTACGGTCAATTAACAATCCCCTTATTTTGAGAAATACAATTTTCAAACAAGAATTCCATATATCCATAATGAATTCATTCTAGAGTATTCGATCAATCCTCTAAATGCTACTAAATCAACGGGGTGTTTTTCCATTCAAAATCAGACTAAACACCAAATTTTAATAGACTAAAACTGAAGGCAAAACATGCATAAAAATGTGAGACTTAGTAGGGTAAAATGGTGGCCACGTAAGGTGAATTGTATTGGTGCTGTTGAGCCCAATCACATAATACTCGATTGGTTCTTAAAAAAAAAAAAAAAAAAACTAATCTATCTAGACAATGCAAATAGATGTGTTGGAATCCAGTTTAGCCAGAACCGAAACTCACAATCAAGTCAAATCTGGAGAAAGAAAATTACCAGGATAGCTGGACAGGTAACACATTGAACAGACCAGGCCACATAACCAACAACAGGTTCTCATAGTTGGCATCCCATGCATTGCATGGGTTTTATACACGTATTGCTAAACTAGACATCCTGAAGCATATAATTGGCTGAAGTTGGAAATTTTCATGCTTTAATAGCAAGTGTTAGTATTTTACCAATTCCACATAGTTGCATCAAAAAGTCTTCATGCCAACTGATGTAAGATAGAAGGCATCCAAAAAATTCAATTCTGCAAAAAAAGGTTTTGAGACAGACTAACCTGTCAGCATTGTAGGAAGAAGATCGTTTTAGAGCAGGAACTCCATCTCCTTCTTCCTTGAGTATACTTGTCTCAACCAAGCTCCCACTGAAGTATTCCTTATCTTCTAATCTTAGATCCATGAGCCTCGGATTCTCTGTCGGGCAATCAAGTTCCCCCAACATCATTGATGTGGAGAATAATGGAGAGGGAAATTTTGAATGTGAAAAGCTTGGCTTGTAGCTTGGAATGAAGCCAAAGCTGTGATCTTTCACTGAGATTGACCCACAGGAGATCAGTTGCATCAGCATATTTGAAGCCTTGAGCTTCGTCTTGGATGGCATTTGAAATTCCTCTTGTTCAGGTATCCTAAAGCTATTGATCTTACTAGCATCAGCTCTTATAAGAGATTCCAAAGTCTCAGTCTTCCCACCCGATGAAGATGCGGTGGATGAAGATGGAGCTGGGGAAATTGAATACCTGGAAATCTCAGAAGTTTCTTTTGCAAGTGGGACCTGGTTTTGACAAGTCTCATTTTTCTCAGATTCTAATGATGATCCATCATCCGTTGATACACCCCTCGTACAAGTCTCTTGAGCTTTGTTAGCTCTGCTTACATTTTCCTCAGTCTGAGTGGAAGCATCAGCCAAACCATCGCTCTTGTTGACCTTGTATTCTGTCAAGCTTAAAGAACCTCCCCAAGAGGAATCTTTCCCGACTCTAGACTCTGCAGACACACCCGACGAACCCAGACGTTGTACTGGAGAGAGATCATCATCCTGAGAATGCTTTGTCTCTCTCCCATTCATGCTTGAAGAAGATGAAGAATCATCTTGGCTTCTGGAAGATGGGGGCTCCGATAACTGTTTTGGATTTTGCAATCTCATGTTTACAGTAGGACTGAAACGACCTAGAAAAAGGTTCCAGTTTTTTGAGCCTTCAGTTATTTTTTATGTTATGAAAAAAATTTGTCAACTTCCACTTCCTTATTGATAAAATGAAGAAACTAAATGGATCCAAGAACTATGTTGCTATTATTTTCAATCACAGAACTATAAATATCCCAATAATTCAGAAAATGAAAACCAAAACACGTGTTCAGAATTTTTTCATCAGTTTTTTTCCCTTTCTTAATCAACTGGAAGTGAAAAAAGCAAAAATCATTTTTTTAAAGTCTCTAAGGAGTCAGGCAGGCTGCCAGTAAGGCCTTTAGGTGTCATATGAGAGACTTGAACTAAATCCTGAAGGAAGGGGTGGGTTAGGGTATGGTCGAAGCCAAGAAGACTATCCCGTTGTGTGCTAAAGGAATTTTCAAAAAACAACTTTGCACAAACAGCTAGGCATAAGAAGCTTAATTGAGTCGTTTTTTCCCTTTCTTGGTTAGTAAAAGCTGAAAATTATATGATTCACAAATTTGATTTCTTTTGCCAAACGGTTCTTCGTGGGAAAAAAAATTACATGTGAAACAATTATATTGTTTTACCTGGATTTGATTCTTCAAAGAGTTCAGAGCCTTTGAGAACATATTCAGATCCATGAGCAGGAAGAATTAAGTCGTCTTCACAGAGATCATGCCACACAAATCCATTCTTGTAGCTTCTGCATTAATTTAATATATATATATATATAGTATTATATAAATTGGAAAAAATCATGAAAAAATAGTACTCCATTCGTTTCACCTCTTGCAAGACCATGAGTACAACGAAGCCATGCCCCTTCCTCTCAGGACATTAAACCTGTCGATGACATCTGCAGACACAAAAATTTTAGAACCTGAAAATTAGTAACAGATTGTTCAACAAATTGTTCCTATTAGATGAATATATACATATACATATCAATAGGTAGTTACATACATACGTACATATATGTATAATTTTACCTCTCAAATAGAGACCGTCTGGTGTTGAAAGTGGAACTTCAATGAAATGAGGATGTTCGAGCTGTCGATTTCTACAGAGATAGTAAAGCACTGGCACCTTCCTACTCTGATGATATTTCGGCGACTTCTCCGTCCAAACTTTCGCCCTCTCCGGACTCACTTGGCGGTACTTCTTCATACGCCCCTCCATTTCACCCCCAAAACCACCTCAAAACCCTGAGACATTGACCGAACAACGAATCGCCTCAATAAGAAAACCTAATCAGGTGATTCAACTTCAGATATTCAATGAAAATAGAAATTTCATAGTTTCACATAGATTATAATCAAAATGACAGCAAAATGATAGAGTTCGTTAAATCTCGAAGCATCAACAAAGCATATCAGATCCGAAAACATGTTTCAAAGTCTTCGAAACTTCAGGAGATCAAATGCGAGAGAATTAGAATATATAATAGTATCAAATCACAGAGTTCATATTTCTGGCTTTGCACATTTATAATGCTACAACACTTGCGTGTAATGTCTATTGAATGAGTACGAAACAAGTAAACTCTAGAAATGCAAATGGTGAAAAGCCGACGGTAACATCGAAACGTTGTTTTCAGTGAGAGTGAGAGAGAGAGAGAGAGAGCGTGCGTGTGTTTGTACTGGATAGAGAAAGAGATCATACCGGGGAAGGAATGAAAAGCAAAGCGAACTACATGAGGCCCCCGCATTCAATGCACAGTAGTAAATTTTGTGGATACCCTTTTGCAGAAGTAGAAGAGCAGAGAGAGAGAGAGAACGAGGCCAAGGGAGTTATCGAAATGACAGCGGAGGAAAGGGACTAGAGATACGAAGAACGACTTTCCCTTATATTCTGAACTGCTTTTAGCTTTAACTGAGTCGACGGGGCGGCTTTTCCCTTTTTCCCGTTCCACCACGTTATCATTTTTTTTTCATTTTGTACTGATTTACCCCTGGAAACATTTAGATTTACATAATTCCAATCCAGATAGAGTACTTTACACGAGCTAAGAGGAACTAAAAGGGAGAGTTGCATCGGCGGAGAAATCTTTAACTGTCGGTAACTATCGAAATGCCATTCCAAATTTAAAATTTTTCAATCCAACGGGAGTGGCATTAAGGGTTGAAAAATGACAATAAAGCTCTTGAGGTGGTAATTTTTCAAACTCTAAAAAGAGAAAGGGAGAGGTTGCATAGAGCCGTTCTGCCATTTTCAAAATTTACTGTTCCCTCAATGACTCTATTCAACTAAAAAAATTTTATAAAATACAGAGAAATTTTCAGAAATTTTGAAAGAGAAAACTTACCAAAGGTTGAAAAATCGCTTGCCGTGAAAATTGTAAGTTTCCTGCTCCCTGCTCCTGATTTTTCTTCACATCTTATGGTTGGTGATGACAGATCTGAACAAGGAGGCACAACGGGAGGGAAAGGGGAAAGAGGCGCAGAGAGGAAGGGGAAGGAGGAAGAGGCGCAGAGGGTTTTTGCTTGGGAAGAATGGATCGGCGCAGGGGGGAAGGGAATACAGTGTCGTTCCCTGTTTGGCCCCTGTTTGGCCTATATGTGTCGTTCCCTGTTTATTTATATATATATATATATATAATTGATTTATATTAGTTAATTGTTTTAGATTTTAAATTGAAATTTTAAATTAATTTAATTTGTGTAATTTAAATTAAATGTTTTAATTTTAGCTTATTTATTTATGTATATATTTTTGTTAATTTAAGGTGAATTTATTTATTTAGCTAATTTTTATAATTGAAGAGTTTTTTCTATTTTAGTTAATTATTATTTAGAATTTAAATTAATTTGTAAATTAATTTTGTTTCTATAATTTAAATTGAATGTTTTAATTTTAGTTTATTTATTTATTTATTTTTGTTAATTTAGGGTGAATTGATTTATTTAGCTAATTTTAATTGCATGAAGAATTTTTTTTCTATTTTAGTTAATTGTTATTTAGAATTTAAATTAATTTTTTAATTAAATTAATTTTGTAATTTCAATTGAATGTTTTAATTTTAGTTTACTTATTTATTTATATATTTTTGTTAATTTAGGGTGAATTTAAATTGATTACAATTTTTTTTTTTGTAGATGGATTCGCAATTTGACGGTTCTTTCACTGATTTGCTTATGAACAACACTGATTTATATGATGATGCTATGCAGACGAATCACGCAACATTGGCGCCAATACAAATTGAAGCTGCTCCAAGAGTGAGAAAATCGAAAAGGACAAAGAACTTCTCTCAAGAAGAAGATAAATTAATTGTGTCTGCGTGACTTAACACGAGTAAAGATGCAATTATTGGGAATGAACAACAAGGTGGTGCTTTCTGGCATAGAATATTGAAATTTGTAGAACTTCGTGGAGGTAATCAAGAAGAGCGTTCGCAAGCTTTTATTAAAAGTCGTTGGACTGATATAAATGCAAAATGCAGCAAATTTGTCAGTTTTTATAGTCAAATTGAAAGACTGCGACAAAGTGGACACACCGAGCAAAATAATGTAATGATTGAGCTTTTTTAGATAGACACTACTATAATTTGATATTTAAACTATTAACTGAATGATTTCTTATGTTTTTCAGGTTGATGAAGCAAAAGAAATGTTTGCTAAGATCATTGGAAAACCATTTCAATACGAGCATTGTTGGAATATATTAAAAATGGAGCGAAAATGGACTGATAATCTCACCAGCAATAAGAGAGCAAAAACTCATTCAACTGGTAGTCCTGCTGAATCAAATCATGTTGAATCTTGCCATTCAACTCCATATTTAGGGGATAACACTGAATCCTCATCCACTCCCAACCTCGATAAGCCATTGGGCAGAAAAGTTTTGAAGAAACAACTTAAAAACAAAGAGAAGCAAACTGAGGCTAAAGCATCACTAGATCATCACCACTGGAATCAAAGAATGGAAATGGAACGACAAAAAGTTGAGCGTCACGACAAAATGTATGCTCAATAGGAGATAGCATTGGAGCAACATCGTAAACAGTTAGAAATTGAAGAAATGCATAATGAAATGAAAATCATGGAAACTGACACTACTGGCATGGACCTAATTTCTGCAACATATTAGAATAACTTGAAGATGGAGATTATGAAAAAGCGGGGTTTTAATTTTTAGTCAATATTTATTATGTTGCTATTATTTTTAAATTTTTAGTCATTATTTATTATGTTGCTATTATTTTTAAACTTTTAGTCATTATTTATTATGTTGCTATTATTTTTAAACTTTTAGTCATTATTTATTATGTTGCTATTATTTATAAAAAACTATGTATTAAGTTTGATTGCTATGAAAGTACTTTTGAAATTGAAAATACAACTTGAACTGGATATTGAAATTGAAAATACAACTTGAAATTGAAATTGAAAATGAAAATACAACTTGAAATTGAAATTGGAATTGAAAATACAACTTGAAATTAAAATTGAGAAAATTATTCTTCGCCATGTCGTTCCTATTAATGCTCGATAAGATCTGACTGCAGTTGAGAATGATCATATTTATAGACGAATATTACTTTTTTGAATTTTTATTTTGGAGGTTAAATTTTCAAATTTGAATTTCAACGGTTGAATTTTGAAATTTGAATTTCGGCGGACAAATTTGAAATTTTGACTATAAAAATATATCCGTTAAATTGCGATTGTTATGAAAACTATACCCATTCAAATATGACCGTTAAGTTTAATTATATTTTTTAATAAAAAATATTAAAATATTAAAATGGCACCCAATTTTAGCACTTGCCATTGGAGCAAATTTATAATTCAGGGGTGCCAAAACACTGATCAAGATTGTAAATAGGTGATTTGGTACCCCAAAATGCAAACTCCTTTTGGAGTTGCTCTAAATCGTCAAATTAAATTAAACAATTATCAAATTGTATTTCAACTTAATTAATTTATTTTTTTGAGCCAATATTAAATAAATTTGTATTTGAATTAGTTCGTGAGTTCAACAACTTAACAAGTTTTAAAATATTTTTAAATTTATCTTATTTATCTTACAAACGAACTTTTATTTGAATCGATTATAAATCAAATTTGAATAATGTCATTTATTTTACAACCCAACAATATTCATATTTACTTTTATTAAAAAAATACTCAACTACATTTTGACTTTTAATAATTAATATTCGATAATTTAATATTTTTTTTATTAATTAGCAATTTTTTAAGAAAACAAATCTGCTTTGTTTCATGGTAAATAAGTAATAATTCATTATTTCATAATTAATATATTTTAAAAATTCTTTATAGTATTAAATGTTATAATAACAAAATGTATATGTATAATACACACACACACACACACATATATTAGTAACATTAACTTTTATAATACAAAGGAATATTTAGATATTTCATACAACTTAAATTAAATATAATACATTTTTTTTTGAAAAAATATTATCCTTGAATATATATATGTGTGTGTGTGTATAAGTTTTATGTTGAAAATCATATACCTATGAGAAATCTTTTCATTAATATTGATCTATATTTTCGTTAACTAATCATTTTTAGATCTCTTATTATTATTATTATTTATTAGATAATCGGATACGTGTTGACATGGCAACTAATGGAAAAGGATGAAATTAAATAATTTATTTTCGTTACTAATAATTAAAAAAATCCATATGGATGTAATGTTTTATATTATCTTTGATTTAATTAATAATATAATTTTATAAAGAGTTTATTACAAATGTTAGAAGTATAATAGGGTTATCAATATATTATTGTATTACTAGGATTAGGATTAGTTGTCACATAATAATAATTATTATTGTGATACTAAAATTAGGATAAGCCACCACACACACACACACACACACACACATATATATATATATTATTAACACTAATATCACAATAATATATAAATAATCTTATTATACTGCTAACAAGAAGGATAAATTTATGTATCTTAATTCCAAATAATATGGACTTTGAATTGAATTGGATTAATATTTATAATGTTTTGTAGGTTATATATGTCACTGCACTAGAAACATATATATGATACCAACCAATACATTTTTATAATTTTCTTATTCATTCATTTTGTAAATATATTTTGAAATTCTCACTTTTTTTTGTCTAATAAATTTCGTTAACAAACATAAAAAAATTTGAATAGAAAATAAATAAAGAAAACAAGGAAAATGAGGAGTGCATTATAAGAGGCTTCGATATATAGTCTAGACACAACTTGATTAAAAAAATCTAACACTCGCAAGTAGTGCGACAGTTGTTGGTTGGATAGGATTTCAAATACTTAACGTAATAAGTATCAGTATTTGATATGAGTTCAAATTTTTATTACGTTATCCTCTGTGATTAAATCGGGGCTTGCATTGTGGGGTCAATGCATGTGTCTAAAATTTCTACTTCAGTGCTACTCTAATAAACAGTGATAGGTTTCCAAAGTTGTGAGAAGCAAACAGAAGGAGGCTGTCTTTCAATTAGGGGTGCAAACGAGCCGAGTCGAGTCGAGTATTTGATGTTTGGACTCGACTCGCGAAAAAATCGAGTCTGGCTCGATTCGGCTCGAAACTCGACTCGAGCTCAAATTCTTGATCGAACTCGGCTCGTGAATGGCTTGTCAAGCTCGAGCTCGAGCTCGACTCGGCTCGAAAAAATAAACAAGTCTCATTCGAGCTCGAGCTCGAGTTACTCAATTTTTTTTTTGTGTCCTCAATTGAAGAATATTGATAGTGTCTTAGCAGGAGTGCCAGAGTTTCTTCTTCTATGATACACAATAAATGGTGCAACCTTTAGCCTCTCCAAATGTTATTAAGATATTAAAAAGCAATAACTTCATCTAAACTAAGGGTGAGAAAATGATTCATACATGAATTACTTACACAAAATGTGCAGCAGGAACAATGGAACTCCCAAATATTTTAAAGAAAATAAAACACCCCCATCCTGTTTATGACTACAGGCTGTTAACCCAACTTGTCATACGAATATCAATCCATTGTAGGAAGAGTCAAATAAAACAGACACAAGAAAAGCACTTGTGTTCTTTCTTGTTGGGGAAGCCAATATATATTATATACTTTGTGCTGCTTTCCCACACTTCAAGTGAGCTTTTCTGGAACACGAAGTTCTTCATGGTATTCAAGTGCCGTGTTCTTCATGGTACTCCAGTTGTTGGGGAAGCTGTGTTTCCACACTTTGCTCGTTACACAATTTAGGGGAGGGGGGGAGAGAGAGAGAGAGAGAGAGAGAGAGAGAGAGAGCAATACACTTTTCTCAAAAAATATATTACAATTTTCTCAAGAAAATAAAATGCATAAAGAACAATTAGTTAAGCAATGCCCAATCTGGATATGGGCATTCATAAATCCAATCAGGGCCTGTGTATCGAACACAATGAAGCCATAGACTGTCTTCACGTCCATCATATCTGCAATAGTGAAAGCAATACTCAGTAGAAGCAAAATATACAGACATGGTAGTTGCTTAAACTCATTAGAACTGTTAAGAGTCAGCAAAATTAGAGGAAAATATAAAAAACACAAAAGAATACCAGCAGGTATTTCAATTTGAAAGCCATGTATATAATAAATACACTCTTGACTTTCGTGCGTGTGCTACTTCCCTCAATTTTGTCCCATATTAAGCACAACAAAACAGAAAATAGAACATAGAACAAGTGAAAATCTGAAAGGAAGAAACAAAAATTAAAGGAAAAAGAATAGATAGAAGAGGGGGGATATGAGTTGTAGACAAAACCAGGAAATGCTGGAGATTTTTAATAGAGTTCAGATAAACAAAATCATAGACGAACATACCTTCATTATTAGCCTCAGAACCTAACTCTCCTTCATAAGTGCTTGCCTCAAAGTTGGTGATTACTTCACTTCCACTACATTTGATAGCAGCCTTGTCATAAGCCCTGATTTTTATAAAACATGCATCAAGTCAGTTGGAATCTTAAAATGTTGGAAGGACAGAAGTTAAGACATCCAGAGACAACTGAATTTATTATCATCAGGACCTTGTGGCTTCTTCTTCACTGTCAAACAGGCCGAGGTATATATATCTGTAGACAAGAAAATGAATGCTAACCAATGAATACTAGGTATGCTACCATTTCAATTAATCCTATTAATTACTTTTTTAAAAAAAAAACAAAATCAGCCTATACAATTTTTTACCTAGCTGCAACATGTGCAGTGTCAAATCCCCCTATGTAAATCAAACACAAAAATTCACAAAAGAGGTCATATAAGCAACTGATCATGAAAAATTCATGACTAAGTCTCCAGCAAAAGAAATGAACAGAATCTGGTCAAACACAGGGATATTGTTTCCTTACCCAAATTCATAGACTTAAGCAAACAACATGACCAGCACAGTACCTGCTTCCAAAAATAAAAATAAAAATAAAGACATTCTTGATAAGGTGTCTGGTACATAAACTGTTACACAACTTGCTTACCAAAAAAAAAAACAAAACTGTTACACAACTTTAAAAAAAAAAAAAAAAGAAGACTACTTTTCATACTTTACATAGGTCTGAGTTATTAAGATACTTTTCAAATGGATCAACCAGGTTTTGTTGGTCATTTTCAGGATCCCAAAAAAAAAGACAATTGTTTGAGTCATGTTTCTACATCTTTGTAGACTTAATATTCTGTTATATTTTCAATTTTTCGATATTTAATAGTGTTCCATCTCACAATCTTTGTCATATCTCAACCATTATTCACTACTTGTTTGAATGAATTGTAAAAAAGTGTGATTTTAATTAACTACAAAAAAAAATCTTATTTGAATTAAGTTATCGAGTGTTTAAATATCACCAAGCAAATAACATAAACCATATATTAATCATAAAATATACAGTTATACTTGTATATATGCATATGTATTGATATATGTATATATTGAGTTTTGGTTTAAAAAGTTGGGAATCAATGCCCTGTTCGATTATTGGGGGAGAAGAGGTGCCTGCATCTAACTTTGTAAATCATCATTGTTATGATTTTTTTATGCTAATATATGCATATAATTAAGATTGCCACTATTTGAGGTCATAAAAAAAAAAACTAGTCAAAATGAGATGAGAACGCCATCTTTGTTGAATACTCACAGCCTGTTATTAGACGACTTCAAGACGTGGTTTGGGACCCATATGAAATGAAATGCCAGAGAGAGAGACTCCATATTAGAATTTGAGTTTCTTTGTACATCAAAATTAGATACAGCAGTATACACAGGAATTACATCAAAAAACTGAAAAAGAACTTCTTTGAAAACACATCCATAAGCTGGACACACAGAATACAATTGACAAAATCTACGGAGAAAACAAACATGTAGGTGAGATTTGGTCTATATATATGACTCTTATATATCTCAATTTTTGTATTGAGACAAATTATCTAAACTAGTTCCACACCATATCTATAAGGGTAACAGATCAGGGAGCTAAACAAAAGGAATGAAAACTAAAAATGTCTCTCTCTCTCTCTCTCTCTCTCTCTCTCTCTCTCTCTCTCCCGTGTGTGTGTATATATATATATACACAAACACTGTCAAGCACATATATAATAATAACTCTGATAAAATTAGAATCCTTGCACAAATCAATACCAAAGCTATGATTATTACATGTATAAAAAAATAAATCGACCAGAACCAGATCCTACCGTCCAATATCCAAAGATCCAAGAAAATAACTCAAGCCACAGTGAAACTCACTCCAGTCACCGCTACCGTCGTCACAGAGCTTAGTCGTCACAGAGAATCCTGTGTTGGGACTTGAGGTTGAGGGTTACCCCGCTCAGCCGCTCTCAAGAATGAATGAGTTGTTTCACTTGTTTCAGTGTTTGTGATTCTACAAAACCCTAGCAGAAAAATCCATATTTATACTTAAATACATAAACGAGTCACGAGCCGAGCCTATATCCGAGCTTATACGAACCTGTTCACGAGCCTGACGAGTCGAGCCTCCTTTTGGCTCGGCTCGGCTCGTTTAATAAACGAGCCCTATTCTGAGCTCGAGCTCGGCTCGTGTATTAATTGAACCGAGTTTGAACGAGTCATAATCGAGCCGAGTTCGAGCTGTTCATGAACGGCTCTGTTCGTTTGCACCCCTACTTTCAATCATACTCTGATAAAGGATAGTAAAAAAAGAAAAAGATAAAAAAAAAAAAAAAAAAAACTAATGTTGACTCATATATATCGATCATTTGTCTCTAAACTTTTTTTTCAGTCTTTTTTTTTCTAAACATTATTTCTATGAATTGAAACTCTAACTTTAGGAGTGACCTCAACATTAAATCAATTGTAAGACCGAGGTTCCATTCAAGTAATGCAAGTATTTACTTTCTAACAATTTGTGTGAGTTTAATTTTCTCTTCCCACATCATTATATTTAAAAAATATTAATTTAATTGTCATTTATGAAAAGAAAAAAAAAATCAACCACCAATACTATTTTTATTTTTTATTTTTGATCTCTCTCTATTGTCTCACAAATCCAATCACCCACAATGTCTTTTTTATGACTTCCACTTTGTTTATTACTTTCTCTCTTTACCCATTATTCAAACTCTTGAGAGAATCTCAAACCCACCTTCAAAACTTTAAATTTGAAGATGGAAATAGGAAAACACAAATTCAATCCATCTTCATTTTATTTTCTTGCAATGACCCACTAAGGACATCATGTCAGCAACCAAACGTGAATTTGATGCCAGGTAAAGCTAATCACAATAAATTGTAATATATAAGTTAAGAGAGATATTTTTTCATGGATCCGATATATCACATGATTATGTGTTTTTTCAATTACAATTAAGAGACTTACTAGAATGGGTCCGTACAATATGTTCGAACGACTAAATAAAATAGTTTTTAATGATTATTGTTATTACTACTAGACCATGTCAACGACTATATTCATAAACCTATAGAATCCGTTATTTTCTTCTTCCTAAAAACATCTATTGACATCACAATCTATTCTTATGATCAAGTCTAATGCTTCTGTATCTTCAAGTATTTTGATTTATTCTACGAAAGCTCATTTGATAGGGATAAAGAGACAGTTTTTCAATGATATAAAAAATAAGTGTAAAAAATGACGAATTTGGTACCACCGCAAATAAAAATACTCTTACAATCGGCTGGGAGATGATATATTAAACATGATTGTGAAGAAAATCATAGATATATATATAGAGAGATTACTTTTCGGAGACTTGTACTCATCTAGCTAACTACTTTCACAAAAATACTGGTTATGATGGAGGATTCTTCACATTTTAAAGAACATTAAAGCGTATGACAAGTACTTTGTTCAAATGAAAGTCTCTGGTGGCCATTTGGGGCGGTTGGGAGTTGTATTCTTTGTTGAATTGAGTGGTGGAGAATTGATGTCAATGATTGCGAAGATTTTAGGAATGGAAGAATGTTGAGTTTGGAGCATTGGGAAGTTTGACTAGAGTTTTAAGCTTTATCTCAACGGTCAAATTTATAAAAAAAATATTCTTTTGTAAAAAAAATGAATCTTCTATAGCAATCATGTGTGTTAATTTATAATATATTTCAGTAATGGTAAATCACGTGCCATATTTGACTTAAGTTATAACATTGTTATTTCTTGTCAACATGATAGTAATGATTATATGTGTAATGTCTTTAAAGTCTGTAGTCCCAACAATTTGAACTTATAACATTATGATTCAAAGGTTTAAGATTAAATTATTAGTCAGTAAGACTTGTAGTGTCTTATATACTAATCACATTATTGTCATTCAAATCAATATGAGATAAGAGTATCAAATTATCCCTATTTTAAGACCACACGTCTTCGTGGGATGGATCTCAATATCTTCTAGCATGTGAGACAAGAGTATCACATTCTCCCCACCTTAGGATCACTCGTCCTCGTGGGATGAAACTCAATCTCTCAGTTACTATAAATGTAATGCTCTAAGTCTACTGTCCTAACAACTTGAAGAACCCATAACATTATAGTTCAAAAATTTAAGCCTAAGTTGTTAGTAATAAGGCTTGTGGTGTCTTATATACCAATCACATTCTCTATCCTTTAGGACTGCACATTCTCGTGGGGGTGGATCTCGATCTCTCTTAGCTATCCATTAAATGGACATTCTAGGGAACTCTACCCTCTAAGAGCCGGCTCTGATACCACAAATGTAACGCCTCAAGCTCACTGTCCCAACAACCTGAAGAGCCCACTCAAAAGTTTAAGTCAAGGTTGTTAGTAGTAAGACTTGTGACATCTTATGTACCAATCAAATTATTTCTACCCTCTAACAATCGCTTTATGCTCTACTTAAAGAGAAGACCTCAAATTTTATGTATATATAATATAATATTAAATTAGAAGTATAAAATTAATAAAAGTCTAAGGTTAATAAAAATTTAAATTTACAAAAGTCTCAAATTTTATGAATTTATAGTATAATCAAATTAGAAATCTAAAATTAATAAAAATCTAACTCAACAAAAAAAATCCCCAACCACTGAAAAAAATTTAATTTTATGAATAGAGTTTTGTTCGGATTGTATTCTAATCTTCAATTGTTATATATTTAAATAAAAAAAAATTATGTAGATACTTTATTATTAGAGTTTTATTCATTATATACTTCTATTTTGTTAGAAAACAATTAAATTTTATATTATAAAAAGTATATATATATATATATATATATATATATAGAAAACAAAATAAAAAATTACATTAACATTAAAAAAAGGTGAAACTAAATACACTCTAATTGTACACATTATAACCTCGTGCACTCCAATTTATACATAATTAGTTGGAGTGCATGAATATAAAAGAGGAGTGCATTTAACCTTACTTCATTAAAAAAGACATCACTTGAAGCTATTACTTTATCGCTTTACACTTTTAATTATATAGAGCCGATCACGATTACAATATGCCTCTTACATGGCTCAAATAAAAAAAGTTGCACTTTTTTCTTAAAGTAACTTTTCAAAATGTGAATTTTTTTTCTTAAATAGCTTATCAAAATGTTTTTATCTTGTTAAAATGGTTTTAAAAGATTGAGATTTTTTTATGTCAAAGTAGGTTCAAGAAATAATTTTGGATAAACTCAATCATGGTACAACTTATTGAAGCTTGGTAAAGGGTTAAAATAATAGTGAGATAAGGTAAAAGTATAATCTTGGTTTGCTGGGATCAATACAACTAAAGGATTGAATGATCAACTCATGGATAAATCCATCTCTCACAATCTTGGATGAGTTTTGTCTTTTAATATAATTTGACAAATTTAACCAATACGAGACAAATTTAACTTTGTATATTACAAACATTTGACACAAGCATGTAATTAACATTTTTATCAGAGATGTCCTAACATGTGGATTAACAAATACAATGGCGATGCTCTAAATCTATCAACTAGATTACAAAATTTAAACCCCCAAATCATTCTCTCTCTCTCTCTCTCTCTCTCTCTCTCTCTCTCTCTTCTTAATTATCACATATGTTTTCTTCCCCTAACTACAAGTTATTAGGTGAGGTGCTGGTCAATGCAATGTTTAGTATTGGTGAATATAGGAGTCAATGCTAGTCAATTCATCATGTTAGATGCTAGTCATGTACTCAGCAATGTATTTATTAACAATTTGAGTATTATATTGACGGGCACTCTACCTTTATAGCTTTCCTAATATGTCTGAAATTATGGTCATAATTTATTATATATCATCTTATTATGTTTGAATGTTGGAAGAGTTCTTGTTGTTATTAATGTTATTAAGATAATTTAAGTATAACTATTCATAAGTATAGTTGAACGGTAAAAATGTTGAAAATAAAATTCAAGTATTTTAAATTCAAATTTCTCTACATCGATTCTTAATATTCATAAAAAAATAATAATAATAATTTAAGTATAGGAATTTATTATATGATCATCAGTGCCATGGTTTCCTTATAATTGACTAGACTTGTTGCTAGCGTAATCGAGAGGATCACAACGATTGCAACCCAAATTCCTGAATTTTTTATCAAATCAACGTTGTTTAGGTTTAATTTAATTTCATCCATGCAATTTTTCACTTATTTAATAAATTTATGTAATTTTTTGAAATTCTACTTTTAAAATGTGATTTTAAATTAACAAAAATTTTTAAATAATTTTTAAATCAGTGATAAATAATTTCAAATCGTTATTAATATGACACACGATGTTTTTAAAATAACATAAATTTTAAAAATATATTAAAAGCGTCGTGTATCATATTAAATAAAAAAGAAGTTCACGTAAATTAAGTAAAAAAATTTCAAATCTCCTCGTGCATGTCTCTTTGTTTGTTTTTTTGTGTGACTTTCTTTGTTTCTGTGACGTGGAGAGAAACTAACAATTAGTAGAGAGAGAAAATGAAAAGAGGAAAACATAAAAATAGTGATGGTAGTGGCGGTGTCCTCCCGATAAAGGAGAGACAAAGGGGGTTGTCCGGACGTAGCGTAGTTGATAAGGAATAAGGTTTTGGAGGTGCTGATAAGACAATTTAATGTGGGTTCGACTCTTTGTCGCTACGCGAGTTCGTGATTTACTTGATGCACAGGACTACTGGACGGTTTGGTGCATCCGTGGTTTACCTCCGCCGGATAACGCTTGGTCAAGTGTCCTGACACGGTTAGACCGCGTCTTTCAAAGGGTTCCACATTATCGAAAAAAAAAAAAAAAGGGTTGTGGGTGGGAATGAGAGACAACAAAGATACAAATAAAAGAAGAAAAAAATTGACGCAATAGAGGCAGTGATGGTCACTGGTAATAGCCCGTGAAAATTTCGGTAAGGAGAGAGACAGCATGATATTATTATAAATATAAATTTAGTTGTAGATATATATATATATATTTATTATATACATAATATATGTATTATATAAATAAAAATATTAAAATATTAAAAATATTTATATAATTTAAATATATAATTAGAGTGCACAGTATATTGAAATCTATTTTCGCCTCACACTTTATCCAATTTTAGGATCTTTTTTCCATTTTTGTTCCATCTGGTTTTTTTTTTCAAATCAAATTCATCCATGCGAGATAGGATAAAATAAAAATTCGACGAGACAGAACATTTTTATCAATCATAATAAAACCATTACAATTTAAACGCATGAGACTTAATGTATGCTTGGGGAAGTGAATGACAGACGAAATTCCATCCTCAACTCGCAATTCTCTCCTACTTCCTCTTGCGATTCTTCTCTTTTCGACCTTCTCAAACTAACCCTTGTTTCATGAGAACAATTCCATTTTCAATTAAACAGAAACACTCCCAATTCTTTAATATATTATTGTTATTATTATTTTGAGAAAATTATACTAACCTCCATTGTTTTACATGACAATATATAGATGCCTTCTTTCAGTCAATTTTTTTTAAATGACAAAATTATCCCTTTTATGATTTCATTTCCAATTTTTAAAATTTTGACTATTTTTTCATTTTTTAAATAAATATTGATAAAAATCTTCAATTTATTTTAAAATAAAATTAATTTTTTAAAGTTAGAAAAAATTGGTCAAAATTAAAAAAATGCACAAAGAAATAAATAAAAAGGGTAGTTTAGTCTTTTTGAAGAAAAATTGACTTGAGGGAGGTACTTATATAATATCAGGTAAAATATGAGAGGTTAGTATAATAAAAAATCGTAGGAGAGGTCAATGTAATTGATATACCATAAAGTAATAAACATATTCAAAGCATGACATGTGTCTATACAGAGCTTTTTAGGATACAGATCAAGAAAGATTGTTTTATCCAGATCAATCAGACACGGAGGGTTCAGAGGTATATAGTTCAGAAAATAGCACCGTTTTCTATATCCTACCGATCTCAGAATAAGAAAACAAAGTTCAATATGACAACTACTATCTTTAAATATCTTCAAATTCCTACTTTTATAGCTCCTAATCCTACTCAACTTAAGCGACCTACAATCTATAAATAATACCATAAAGTATGCTTTTAATTTACATTCAATTCTTCTCTTGAATCACTACTTTTATTTCTTTATTGACTTTATCATCAGAACGACTACCACCGGAGCCTTCCTAATGACCTTCTGATCTCAAGTTCTTGATAGATAGTGAAGGATGAGGGGCCCTTCCAACCAGAAAATAGCAACATCAGTTTGGCGCCGTCTGTAGGAATGCCAATCGTTCTTACTATCTTTTCTTCAAAACAACAAATCTATTGTCTTTTTCTTTCAAAAGATAATGACTCCCAGCCTTCGTCCTAGAAAGAACTCCCAAAACCCTTAGAATCAACCTCCTGTTGGAAGAGAAATGGGGCAAACACCCATTTGTTTACAACAATAGCTCGATCGGATTTAACGACAGTCTAATCAGATGCAGGAACAACTCATTGCCATGTCACAAGCTCTGACTTCACTGGCTCCGAACCAACGGAGTAACCCTCCCCCTCCTCATACTAACGTTGTTCACGAAGGACTTCAACCTCCCACCACTACCACGGGCGAAGGATCCTCCAACGAAGGGTTGTCTGACATGCAACCGGTACACCCCCATGGTACCGTTCATATGGAGGTTAATCCCCAGTCGTCAACAGGTGTGGGGAGGGTAATGCCTACGTTTCATACTCCCAGGAACAACTCATTGCCATGTCACAAGCTCTGGCTTCACTGGCTTCGAACCAACGGAGTAACCCTCCCCCTCCTCATACTAACTTTGTTCACGAAGGACTTCAACCTCCTACCACCACCACGGGCGGAGGATCCTCCAACGAAGGGTTGTCTGACATGCAACCGGTACACCCCCATGGTACCGTTCATATGGAGGTTAATCCCCAATCGTCAACAGCTGTGGGGAGGGTAATGCCTACGTTTCATCCTACTGTCCATTACCAGAGTAGGACGAGGATACTAATTCCAACGGCCTCTAGAGCCAATCCAGCGCTGTAGGAATTCCAACCTTTTGAGACTCTAGTCCCCCTAGTCTTGGAAAAGCAGCATCCTTCTGCTAACGCTTGACAAATTCCTCTCCGGAATCCAGGACCAGGAGGCGCAGTACAAGATCAACAACGAGTACCGATTGCGTAACAAGTCATACCAAAACCCTCTCAAAGGGTAGAAAGATAGCAAACTTTCAGAATCAAATGATCTCAACCAGAGGGTTCCATGCCTCTCTAGAGCAAAATGAGTTGAGTAAATTGCTTCAAGAGTACATAGCTCGTTTTCATACCGAGCTCATGGAGATAATCGATTGCAGTCCAAGTTTCCTAGTGGTTGCCCTTACTTCAGGCCATGGGCTTGGAAACTTCTAGGATTCCTTAATCAAGAATCCTCCTATTGATATGACAACATTCATGGATAGAGCACGGAAGTATATTGATCTCAAAGATACAAAAAAAAAATTCTGAAAAGCTAAAGAACAAGCTTAAAAGGATGAGCAAGTTCAGAAAAGGGATAACAACGCTAACAAGAAGAAGATTAGGAGCCTCGACAAGAGAACAACACCTAGAGCCCAAAACAACTCTAACTTTGGGAGGTATGGGAGTTACACCCCTCTAAATGCTTCTCTTACCCACATACTTCAACAAATTCAGACTCGTGAAAACCTGAGGTGGCCAAAGCCAATAAAAAGCCACCCCGACTCAAGAAATCAGAATAAATATTATGACTTTATAAAGAACAGGGGCACATGACCGTGGAGTACAGGGGCACATGACCGTGGAGTGCAGGGCTCTGAAATAAGAAATAGAGCATCTCATCAGAAGAGGATGACTAAGAGAGTTTGTCCGCCAAGACGGGAGGCAGAACCCACATGACGAAAGACTACCTCAAAAAGGGCAAAAGCAAAGGCCTTAACAGAGGGAAATTTGAAATGATCAGCAATGGTAAAATAATCAAGTCATCTTCGTGCTTTACGTTGACAATACAATGATAGGAATATATAACCGAGCTAGGAAAAGATCTGCTCGGGAGGCAAAGACAGAACCTAGTATCATTCAAATTTTGACTATTAAGAAAAAGGTGAAGTCAGAACCTCAGATCCAGTTCTTTAAATTAGACCTCATCGAGATACATTGTCCCTACAACGATGCCCTTGTCATCTCACTCAAAATCACTAATTTTGATATCAAAAGGGTTCTCGTAGATATTGGAAGTTCTACCACCGTATTATTCTATGAACCCTTCAAACTTATGAAACTCAACTCTAATGACATCAGAGCTACTATTGCTGTCATGGCCGGATTCGATGGGAATCTCAGCATCCCAATGGGCAGAATTGATCTTCCGACCACGGTAGGGGAGGGAGACGGACAGAAGACGCTGATCTTTGAATACATAGTCCTAAACACTAAATTTCTCTATAGTGTCATTATTGGGAGGCCTTGGATCCACCAGATGGGAGCAGTTACTTCAACCATCCATCAATGCTTGAAATATGTCCACAACAACAAAATTCTCACCATCAAGGGCTGTCAACCCATTGCTTGAAAATGTCATGCCTTCGCACTAAAAGAAAAACCTTCCAAATAGCAATTATAGTACCCTCTTGAGAGGGAAAGTTCCTTATCTTCGAATCTTCATGAGGAAGAAGAATGGCCTTCCAAGATTGACGAGCCAATAAGTCCTAAAGGGAGAGACAGCACTGTCAAACCAATGGGGGAGCCTATCAAAGTGCTCATCAACACTAAAAAAGAGGGAAATGTGTACACATTGGCTCAGCTTTGTCTCCTTTGAAGTAAGGGGATATTGTCAAATTCCTAAAGGCCAACATTTCGGTATTTGCTTGGGAAACTAAAGATATAAAGGGAATAGATCCTGATTTCATCTCACACAAGTTGATGACAGATCCAGACCATCCCCTAGTAAGAAAAAAGGAAGGATATTTGTCCCTGAATGTCACAAAATCATCAATAAAGAGGTCCATAGGTTGCTAAATGCTGGAATGATAAGAAAATGTCCTACCCATAATGGCTTGCCAATACAGTTCTTGTAAAAAAGAAGAACGGCAAGTGGAGGGTCTGCGTTGACTATACCGACTTGAACAAAGCTTGTCCTAAAGACATCTTTCCTCTTCCCAAAACTGATCAACTTGTTGATGCCACGACAGGTTAGGAACTTATGAGTTTCACGGATGCTTACTCTGGAGACAATCAAATTCAAATGTGTCCTCAAGACCAGGAGAAAACAACCTTCATATCAGAACGAGGTCTCTATTGTTATAGAGTGATGTCGTTTAGTTTGAAAAACTCTGGAGTTACGTACCAGAAACTTGTAAACAGAATGTTTGGCCCCCAAATTGGGGATACGACAGAAGTATACATCGACGATATGCTCGTCAAAAGTGTTCAAAAGGGTGACCACATCTAGCACTTGAGTCAGACGTTTGATATCTTGAAAAAACACATAATGAAACTTAACCCATTAAAATGTACCTTCGGGATCACAGAAGGAAAAATCTTGGGTTTTCTAGTTTTTCAAAGAGGAATTGAGGCAGACCCCTCATAGATCAAGGCTCTAATTGAACTAGAATCACTCAAAACCAAGAAAGATATCCAATGGCTAAATGGAAAGATAGCATCACTGAATAGGTTTATCTCTAAATCTACGGATCGCTGCCTCTCGTTCTTTAAAGCCTTGAGGGGGAATAAGGCCCTACAATGGACCTTTGGATGTGAAGATCCCTTCTAACAGCTCAAGCAATACTTAGCCTCCCCCGAACTCTTTTTAAAATCAGTGCTAGGGGAAAAACTACTCATGTACTTAGCTGTGTCGAAAAGTGCCATCAACTCTGCGTTAGTTAAGGAAGACAAAGAAATTCAGAGGCCTATTTTCTACATCAGCAAAACACTTCTAGACACTGAGACGAGGTACTCCAAAATTGAAAAATTGGCCTTAGCCTTGGTAATATCTGCTCAAAAGCTCAGATCGTACTTTCAAGTTCATCCTATCATAATCCCTACATCCTATCCTTTAAAATCAGTCCTACATAAACCTGAAGTTTCGGGACGACTGATCAAATGGTCAATAGAACTGGGAGAATTTTGCATATCCTATATGCCATGGACTGCTATCAAAGGTCAAGTATTAGCATACTTTATAGCAGAATTCACTGGAATGTAGCATTCAAAAGATCAAACCACTATAGACACTTTGGTATAACTACTTTACACAGATGGTTCATCTACGGACAAAGGCTCTGGAGTAGGTATAATACTTCAATCATATGATGGGATCGTAACCGAAAAAGCTGTCAACTTGGGGTTCAGAGCCTCTAACAATGAAGCTGAATATGAAGCACTTATCCTCGGGATGAAATTGGCTCTAGAATGCAAAGCTCTGGATCTTGACGCATTCTTTGACTCTCAACTTTTAGTGAGTCAAGTTTTGGAAAAATTTTACACCAAAGATAACAGAATGACCAAATATTCAGAGCTGGTGTTATCGCTAAAGCGATCTTTCTACAAGTTCACTAATCAAAAGATTGAAAGGAACCAAAACTCTTGGTCCAACGCTTTAGCAAATATGGCCTCCCATCTCAAGCCAAAAAGGGACTTAATGGTAAAAACCTCCTATCAGTCAAAACCTAGTATTGAGGTAATACAGTCCCTTCAAGATTTAGAACAACCTCAGAATTGGATGACTCTCATCATCCAGTACCTAAAGGAAGGGCTGCTTCCAGAAGACAAGAATCATGTTAGGAGAATTCGAATTATGGCAGTTCGGTATTTAATTCTTAAAGAAAAGCTTTATTGAAGATCCTACACATAGCCCTTCCTATGGTGCTTAACTCCAAAAGAAGTCCACTACGTCCTAGCTGAGATACATGAGGGGATTAGTGGCAACCATAACAGCGGTAGGACCATAGCTTACCGAGCACCAACCCAGAGCTACTATTGGCTCGGTATGCTAAAGCTGACTAAGAAATATGTTCGAAAGTGTGACAAATGTCAACGTTTTTCCTCTTACCAACATCAACCTCGTCATGAACTCATCCTTATCACAAGTCCCTAGCCTTTCGACCATAGAGAATGGACATTGTAGGGCCATTGCCAAAAACCCCTCAGAACAGAAGATTCCTGCTAGTCGTCGTTGACTATTTCTCTAAATAGGCAGAAGTTGAACCACGACCCACATCATAGAGGTAGAAGTAAACAATCTCACTTGAAAAAATGTTGTGTACAGGTTCGGTATACCCTGCATCATTATTTCAGACAATAGGACGCAGTTTGTTAGAAAGGTATTCGGGAAGTTCTGTAAAGACCTGCATATTAGTTACCACTTCTTCTCTTCAGGGCATCCTCAAGCTAATGGGTAAGTCGAGGTTACCAATCGTACTATCCTCGAAGCAATAAAAAAAAGGTTAGAAGAAGCCAAGGGAAGGTGGGTCAAAGAGCTCCTCGGAGTACTTTGGGCCTACAGAACTACTAAAAGAATCCTAACTGCAGAAACACCATTTTCACTTGCCTATGGCACTGAGGCAATCATTCTTATTGAGATTGGCATACCAACCTTTAAAACAGACTGCTTTGACCAAGAGGCCAATTACCAATTGCTTGTAGAAAATCTGGACCTACTAGAAGAAAGACGTGAGTAAGCTCGGATTAGGACTAAAGCCTATGAACAAAGAATGACTTATTGTTTCAATTAGGGGTTAAAACCCACCCATTTCCAACTCAGAGATCTCTCCCTTAGAAGAGTGTTTCCAAACACTAAATATCCCACCATAGGAAAGCTCTCCCCTAATTGGGAAGGACCTTATAAAGTAATCAAGATCATCAGACCTACGACTTATTGGTTGGAAGATTCAACTAGGAAGCCTATACCTAGACCTTGGAACATTAAACATTTACGTAAGTATTATCAATAAAAAAGCTACATTGGATTTACTTTAAAGTTTTTTGACCAATGTATAGATCCATAAAGGTTTCGTGTTCAATACAACAACTATAGGTCTGGTCCATTTTATCTATGTACAGAACCCTAAAAGCCTTATAACCATTACAAGTGCTACAGGTCTGGTCCATTTCACTTAATGTACAGACCCCTAAAAGCCTTGTATTCATTACAAGTGCTACAAGTTTGGTCCATTTCACTCAATGCACAGATCCCTAAAAGCCTTATATTCATTACAAATGCTATAGGTTTGGTCCATTTTATCAATGCACATATCCATAAAAGCCTTGTAACCATTACAAGTGCTATAGGTCTGGTTCATTTCACTCAATGCACAAACCCCTAAAAGCTTTATATCCATTACGAGTGTCACAGGTTTGATCCATTTTATCAAATCCTTAAAAGCCTTGTATCTATTACAAGTGCCACAAGTCTGGTCCATTTTATCAATGCACAAACCCCTAAAAGCCTTGTAACCATTACAAGTGCAAAAAGTTTAGTTCATTTCACTCAATGCACAGACCTCTAAAAGCACCATATCCATTACAAGTGCTACAAGTTTGGTCTATTTCACTCAATACACAGACTCCTAAAAGCCTTGTATCCGTTACGAGTGCTATAGGTCTAGTTTATTTTATCAAGGCACAGACCCCTAAAAGCCTTGTATCCATTACAAGTGCTATAGGTTTGGTCCATTTCACTCAATTTACAGACCCCGAAAAACCTTATGTCCATCACAAGTGTCACAAGTCTGGTCCATTAAATCAATGTACAGATCCCTAAATGTCTTGTGTTCAATAAAAATACTATAGGTCTGGTTCATTTTATCAATGTACAGATCCCTAAAAGCCTTGTAACCATCACAAGTGTCGGAGGTTTGGTCCATTGAATTAATGTACAGATCCCTAAAGGTCTTGTGTTCAATACAAGTACTATAGGTCTGATCCATTTTATCAATGTACAGATCCCTTAAAACCTTGTATTCATTACGAATGTTATAGGTTTGGTCCGCTTTTCTCACTCTACAAATCTCTAGAAAAGGCTTGTTTTAAGTACAAGTATTATAGGTTGGTATATTATGACTTATCAGTATGCAAATGCCTAAGAAACCTTATTTTTTATTTATAAGTGTGGCAGTTCTGTATGTCTTGTTATTTTGACCTCTGAAATGCCTTATAAGTGCTTTAGAATCTCTGAGAGAGCTTGTATATTGAAGAAATCATCTTGAAGCTAGTTATGATACAAAGATTTCAAAGCAAAACGTAAGTTATGGAGAAATAAAAAATTTTATATATTGAAGCCCAAAATGGGAAAGTTACAAAGTCAAATAAATAGCAGAAAAATAGAAAGGAAAAAATACAAAAACATCCCAAGTCTACTCTACTGCTGGCTCAACAGTCTCTGATGGAGCAACTTGAAGGAGTTCTAAATCCACCTCTTCTTCTTCATTGTCAGCATCTAGCGTATCAATGTTAACTTGGAATACTTCAATATCATTTACTCCAGTCAGATCCAAGTCAGGATACTTTTTACGGAGTTTTGCCCTGAAGGTTTGGTATCCATATTCAATCAGCTCGCCACCCAGATCCTAAACTTCAGCCTTCAGATCCACTTCAGTCTGAGCTTTTATGGCTTCAGCGATGTCTTGAACCTTCTTGATAGACACAACTTGGAAGTCTGCGAATTTTTTCTTAATAGAGCTTTCAATGGAGCGGGTTACGACTCGATCCGATCCGCTAAGTTCGGATATGGTTTTAGAAATAGTGATCCGTGACCCGATCTGATTCAAATCCGATTATCCCAAATATAAACGGACCAGATATGATATAGGTTGATCCTATCCGATCCGATCCGTTTATATATATATATAATATATTAAAATTAATATTATATATATATAATTAATAAGGACCATTGAGTATATGTTTAATTATGTAATAGTTTGAATATTGTGGACTTTTTGATTTCAGTTTTATGTAAGGATTTATGATATTTTAATATTATGGACATGGTAGTTTTTTATTATATTTTAATTTTAAATAACTATTTATTATAATTTTATGATTGATTTATTATTTAATTATGGTTGGTTAGTGTAGTTTTTATTTTTAATAATTATTTAAATAGCAGATTTTGGATTAATACAGATTTATAGCCATGTAAAGTATTAAAATTTTAAACGGATCGAACCGGGTTAACGGATCGGAGATTCGGTTATTAACAGATTCGGATACGGATCAACATTCGAATGATCCGTTAGATAAACGAATCAGATTTTATATTAAACGCATCAAATTCGGATCCGTTTGCAGCCCTACTTCTTGATATCTTTTAGCTCTATAGCAAGGGCATCCTTCTCAAACTCCAAGATGGAGTGGGAATTGGCAGCCTCTTTCAGTCTTTCCTCAGCAGCCGTCACCGAAGACTATGTAGTTCTCAATTGGAATCTAGCTTCATCGAGCTTAGATTGGAGGGCGTCAATCTGTTCGAGATTTTTAGGGTAGTCCATAATGACTGCCAAACCATGTATGACCTGAAAAACACAAACAACATAATCAATTTAGAATGGCTTATATTCAAAATACAAAACCAGGAAAGTGAAAATAAAGAGAGATAATGTGGAACTCACCCTCATATGAAAGAGCATTAAATCCTTAGCTATCTTTTGGGGCTTTAGCCTTGTGAATTTGCTTGGGCTCATAGCCCAAAAGTCCTTATAGGCCTTCTTTATGACTGTCACGTCAGAGTTATCAAACCTTGAGGAGACGGCAACCAATTTTCCCTTCCCTCTTCTCTTCTTCAGTATAGAAGGTATTGGGGGCAGAAGACCCTCCTGAGTAGGAGAAATTCCTAAATCCTCCGAGATAGTTCTCTCGGGGGAGTTGAAAATTAGCCTATTTCTCTTCTCCAAAAGGGGAGGCTCGGCAGGGGATGAACTTTCCCTAACCTTCTTCTTCTTCTTGCTTGGCACCCATCTGGTTACCAGAGATTTCTTCAGACTCTTGGTATGATCTCACACCAAACCGGCCTCTATTAAGTTTTTGGGACAGATGATGGCCTCGTGACAGTGGTTGTTGGTCTGAAGAAGCTTTTTGTACTTCTATTGAAGATCAACCTTTTCCAAGCCCTTTTATTTGTACAAAGGCACAGGATTAGGCTTAAAAAGAAAAAAGAAACAACCAGAACATGAAGACCCAAAAAGGAAAAAGTGCAAAACAAAAAAAGGGCCTCACTCTTGATTCCAATCCTTCATAGGAAGGTTGAAACCTGGTTCTCAAAGTCCTTGAACTCCCAGGCTCCTTCTACGAAGAAGTACCACTTCTTCTAAGTCTTGTTGGAAGTGAGTATAGAGGAGAGAGGTCTGAACCCCTTGGGGAAAGACATATAAAACATGCCTCCCGATTTCAGGTATTTTATGTCCATATTACTCCTAATAAGAGGGAAGTTTACCTCTACATCGTCCAGGTGTCCTAAAACTATAAACCCCAATAAATGCCTCCAACTGTTTATATTTAGATCAGTTGGGTATATCTTAAACCAATTGAAAAATTTCTTAATAAAAGGGTGGAAGGAGAATCGAACCCCTATCTCAAACCACTCAAGGTAAGCACAAATCTCACCTTGCTAAATATTGGAGGGGCGATCTATGGGTCTTGGTACCCTATAGGACACGTTTGTAGGAGGGTCAAAAGTATCCCTCAGAGCATCTATCTTGCTCTGAGTCATGATGCTTTCTCCCTCATCCATTTTGTAGGATTTACCCGAGATCTCCCCACCAATGTTCCTAGGCTTTATAAAAGCCTCCATTATTCTGACTTTAGAACTAAGGTAGAACTAAGGTTGGGTTACCAACAATCCTATTTTCTACATTTTCTAATGGGATACTAGTTTCAAGATTAACCTCTATTTGATCATATTTCTCTAAAAACTCTTACGTTTTATGACCGATGCTTGATTGAACATCGGAGGCCGACATGGTCTAAAAAAGAAAATGAAGAAAAGTGGGAAAATGGAAAGAATTTGGAAAATGTATTTGGAACAGAACCTAACCGTAGATGTTATCGGAATTAATCTTTTTAGGACGCTAGAATTCGCCTCACTCAAAGTTCTTTCTTGCAGTTTGAAGGTTCTTAAAATGCTGAAATGTTGAAAGGAGGGGCATCAATGTGTTTCCCCCGATTTTTTTTTATAGAGATCCAACAGATGTCATATGGGAGGCCCTCACTTCTGAACCACCATGATTGTTAGAGCAATGATGGCTTCGTAATTCCAACCGACGATCGACGCAATAAATGTCGCATCAACAGTTGTCTCCTTCGAATACGAAGTGGCGCATTTATAACTAGTATGCGTATAACACCTCAAAAACCCTAAGCTTTGATCATGCCCTAGAATAGAGGTTTGGGGGGGGGGGTAGTTGATATACTAGAAAGTGACAAACATATTCAAAGCATGACACGTGTCTATACAGAGCTTTTCAGGGTATAGATCAAGAAAGATTGTTTTATCCAGATCAACCAGGCATGGAAGATTCAGATGTATATGATTCAGAACATATCACCGCCTTTTCATATCCTACCGATCTTAAATAAGGAAATAGAGTTCAATATGGTAACTGTTATATTCGAATATCTTCAAATCCTTACTTTTATGGCTTCTAATCCTACTCAACTCAAGAGACCTTCAACCTATAAATAAGGTCATAAGGTAAGGTTTCAATTTACGTTCAATTCTTTTCTTGAATCACTACTTTTATTTCTTTACTGACTTTGTCATTAGAGCAACTACCACCGGAGCCTTTCCGGCAACCCTCTGATCTTAAGTCCTTAATAGATAACGAATAATGGAAGGCCCTTCCGACCAGAAAAGAGCAACATTAGTAATTACCCTATTATTTTTTATTCACCATTACTACTACTACTACTGGTACTAGTATTATTATTTTTGGTTAGGTTGGTTGAAGGAAGGTCCACCAAAATTTTATCCATTATTAGAGCATCCGTAGCAGCCTAGCCATTTGGATCTTTTAGCTATTTTTCTGTTAAAATATGATATCCAGCAGGCTAGCCATCAAACTAGTTATTAGATTAGGCTAGTTCTTATGTAGTTTACCTAGCTTGCTCGCCAGAGATAGCCAAGAGTTGTGACTGGCTATTTGCTGCTTTTTGATTTAACAGTCATTTGATTCAAATTTCTACAATCAATCCAAGACATTGAGACTACAGTAAAATTACAACGGTAACTAAATTAGGGTTTATAAATTTTTCCAATTGTTTGTATTCAAACATAGAAAAAATAAACGAACATAATTTTTGTATGAAATCAAGAGAGAATAGTGCAATCAAGTGGAGAAAAGAGGGGAAAGTGGTGACCTCTGCAATTGATCTGTGCAACTGATCTCTACAATAGATTTCTCTACAAGTATGTTGTTCTCCTTCAATTTGATCCATTACTTTATGTGCATGTACAAATCCGAGAGGGCTGGTCATTAAAAGAGATCTAAATAGGGTGTCGCATAATGAGAAAGTGAGAGAGATGAGTGATAAGAATCTATGCGAGAGGAAATGAAAGGGGAGAGACACACTCTCTGTGAGAGGAACCGAGTATTGCAATAGAAAAATTATGGTTAATTTGAGAGTGAGATGGATGTTTTCGTATATTAATACATATTATATAAATAGTTAAAGCATTATCTTAATATAATCTAATTATTGACCTCACCCATTTTAATTAATTTGAGACATTACAGATGTTCCAATTTTAATAATTGATGCTGCACTTTTTCGTCCTGGCACATAGTAGGGTCTGCGTGCACTATATTGTCCGCTTTAGGCTTAAGAGCCCTCACGGCTTTGTTTTTCTTGGGCAGAAAAGACCTGATGCAAGGGAGAGGATGACTGGGGCTTATAAGCGATGCCAGTGCCCGACTCCTATTCGATGTGGGACTTAAAGTGGCACAACAGCTACTCCCCCCAGTCGAGATTGGTGGAGCACAAGAACGAGGCACGTGGCCCAAGCGTTCCTACAGACGGCGCCAAACTGATGCTACACTTTTTTGTCTTGACACATAATAGGCTCCGCGTGCACCATATTGTCCGTTTTGGGCTTAAGAGCCCTCATGGCTTTGTTTCTCCTCGGCGAAAAAGACCTGATGCAAGGGAGAGGACGAATGGGGCTTATAAGCGGCGCTAGTGCCCGACTCCTATTCGATGTGGGAGTCAAAGTGACACAACAATAATCTATGCTTTTTCTTTTTAATTAATTTATTAATTGTATTTAGAATTATTCTTACATTGTTTATAATTAATATATTAATTATTATATTGAAGTATATTATTATATTTTTTTATTATTCTTAATTTCTTTTAAGTTAATTAATTGTTGAATTTTTTTATAGATGGATTATCGTGGAGATGCATATTACAACAATCTTCTTAATGAAGGGTCCAACCTTAATGATTAATTTGAGATGAATGATCAATTTTCCAATCAACCTGCTAACTTATCTGTTGAATCATCCCAAATGCCCACTCAAATGGGATCCACTACAAAGAAGGGAAAAAAGATCTAGCAACTTTACAAATGATGAAGATATTCTTCTCATATTAGCATGACTCAACATTAGTTTGGATGTAGTACATGCGAACGAGCAAAAAAAATAAGACATACTAGCTAAGGATATATGAGTACTTCCACAAGTACAAGACTTTTACATCTGATCGTAATATGACTTCAGCAGTGAATCTTTGGTCAACAATTCAACTTCTTGTGGATAAGTTTTGTTGTTGCTATGCTCAAATTGAAGCAAGACGTCATAGTGGTATTAGTGAATAAGACAAGGTATTACTAATATTGAAATTTATATTTAAAGTTATAGTTATTTTTTCTATGATTACTAACTAATTTTATCATTTTTCAGATCAATCATGCAAAGCTTATGTGCCAAGAAGTATATCGTGCCTCGTTTCAATTTGAACATTGTTGGAATGAATTGAGATATCAACCAAAATGGTTGGAGGTCGGCCACAAGAAAAATGCCAAAAAATTCCATCAACTAGTCCTTGTGTCTCTTCTACTACGCCAAATTATATAAAGTTAGGAAAAGATGATGCACAAGGTGATGCTTTTGTAGACTTGGAAAGGCCATTAGGCAGAAAGACTGAAAATGAACAGTTAAAACAACAAAGGAATAAAGCACAGGTTGATGACAACTCTATTACAATTCTCGTAAAAAGAAATAAGAGTTAAGAAAAAAGAAATGTTAGAAAAGAAATTAGAAATCCTTGAGAAAACATATGTTCAAGAGAAATAAAAAATTTCTTTGATGGAAAAGGAATTTCAATGGAAACAACAATAAGAGGAAGAGATAATAATGTCTATTGATACAACAACCATATCTTCAATTCAAGCAGAGTATTATCAGCGTCAACAAAAGGAAATCCTTGCTAAAGGATGCGATAGTACTTTTACAAAGTAGTTATTCTTATGTTTTCATTTATGTATTCCTTTACCTTAACTTGTTATGTACTATAAAAATGTTAAATTACTCATATTAATGGAAAAGTACTTATAGCAACAATTATATTTTTTGGCCCAAATAAGTAGAGTAACAACAATAATGCAAATTCAAATTACTAGTTCCTAAACAATGATAATACAAATTCAAATTATAGTTCTTAAACAACAATAATGCAAATTCAAATTACTAGTTCTTAAACAACAATAATACAAATTCAAACTACTGGTTCCTAAACAATGATAATACAAATTCAAATTACTAGTTCCTAAACAACGATAATACAAATTCAAATTATTAATTCCTATTCTCCACCATGTTGTTGCCACGAGTGCTCCACAAGATTTGCTTGAAGTTGAGAATGATTTTTTTTTTTTTGTCTCTAATACAATGATGGATTTGAATGAATTCAATAAGTTCAGGTGTATGCTCGTGTGACACTGATACATTTGGGCTTTCATCCATTGTATCATAGTTGAAATCTAATGTGTAGTCATCTCACTCGTCTTCCATAATCATGCTATGTAATATAATGCATGCTTGCATATTGTTCTTCAATATTTCAAGTTTCCAAAAACATGCAGTGTCACGCCCCAAATTTTTTTGCCAACTCGGGGCGCGAGGGAACGAAAACTAAAAGAAATAAATAAATAAGTTTGATTGAAATATCCCTCTTCATTCCTCAATTTTTCCCCCAAGATTTAAAGTCTACACTTGTCATTTAACTTAACTCAAAAAGGTCCCCTAATGTTGCTCAAGCATCTCGCCCAATTAATATTTAAAATGGTTTAAGTCACATTTGAAAATGATTCCCAAAACGGTCCCAATTTCACCCAAACATATTTGGAGTCTTAAAGTATAAATATTATTAAACAATAGTACTCGTTGAGGCAATCAGTTTTGACTTTTGAATCACTCAATTCAGATTTAAAATGAATTTATACGAAAATCGGAAAGTTTGAAACAATCAAAAAAAAAAAAAAATTCGGATGAACAGTAACGTGAGAAACCAGTAGCTAAAAGTGAACAGTAACCTTGAAGGTTACTGTTCACCTGGAGCAAAATTCCACTTCAGAAAATGCTACTTCGAACCCCCTGATTCAAATCGATTTTTCTCTCAATCTACATATCCAAACGTAATGAAATCTGTGCCAAAATCTTCCTTATTGAGTGTAGTTTCTATACCATTTTGAATCACTCAAAAAGTCCACGTAGAACCCAAGTTATAGTGAAAACACTACCCATAGGTCAGATTTTGCACACTTGAAGCAAAATCAATATAACTTTCTCATTTTAAAAGCTTTCAACGTCCGTGATATATAAAAAGAAAGCTAAGAGATAGACCTATCTAGAAATATAAGACACTTTAATTAATTCAAAAGGACCAAAAAGTTATAGCCCCATGAAGTGGGCTAATCTGCCGAAATGATTTTGTAGAATCCAAATTTAGGCATATAGTATGCCGTTTGACATTCCTTCTAATTTTTCAAGCTATTTTAACCCTAAATTTTTCACTAAGTCTTTCAAGCCCTTTTCCCACCCAGTTTCAACCTACTTGTCCCTAGTTTCTAAGCCCCCATTTTAAGCATTTTTCTCACTCATTTCAAGGGTGTTTTACACACTTTTCTAGTGCTTTATTTTTTTTAAAAAAATTGGACATAGCCTCCTTTGTTTTTCTAAGTGTTTTCCACCTAATTTTCACAAGATCAAAAGTATAATTTCATTACCAATCCACCCTCACTCGGTGGCCGCAAATCCATCAAACTAAGCATACACCCACTATTTCCAATATATCCATTTAGTATGCATTTAAACCATAAATATCATGCATTCTTTTGGGTTACAACTCATACAATTTAAAATGGCCCAAGGCCTAAGGTTTACAATTTGTCCAAGTCCAAGACACAATAAATTGGGCTTATGCCCATACATTCATAACATGCCCTAAGGGCCAAATCTTCAACATGATCTATTTCTTCCCATCCTTGAAGACTTAAACAAGTCTCAATTGCCCGAGGCCTCATCTGAAAAATGATATCCCACGAATGGGTCAGCTCAACAGCTGGTATAACATAATACTAAGACTAGGAACAAGTTTAAGGGCGTGGCATGTGCAAGTGTACATATATATCTAAATGTCATTCAAAGCATCGCAGTAATATATGAGTAGTATGCATGACGCACCCATGCACAACTCTATGCCACACCCATGTCTCGTTTACGGGTACTCCCCGATGGCAACGGAGTACCAATGCAATGGCCAATTTTGGGTTTTTCACCACAGGATCTACACCCTCATAATGCATAGCACCACGTGCTCTACCCACGCCATGTTCTCAAAAGATTCACCATATGCCAATATGCCAATGCAATCTCAATGAAACATGGTTTCCACAATATAGCATGCTCGAGACAATAATACATAAATCACCAGCTGATTCCACATGCAAGCATATCTCATATAATCAACTTAAACACATGTCATGATTCACATTCATCATTCACTAAATTTTCATAAAGTACAAGTAGCGTATGAGCATGTGAACAACCAACTCCAAATCATCAAGTAAACACATTCCGAATAAACACATAAATCATTCCAGTCATTCACAAAATATTCCTAACTTAACTTCATTTCTAACATTAGTAAAACACCATACTCATCATATATATATTATCATGACTAAACACATCAACACATACTTAAACCACAATCTCACAATCCCAATGATTCACAAAGAACATAAAAATTTCATAAAGCACTAAGGCACCAATTCATCACATGGCCCAAACCACAAGGTGTGTCAACATGCATATAGGTTCAAAAAATGTAACAATACATTCCTACCAATGGAACACACCCAAATCAAGGCAACAAAGCATCCAACAACATCAAGAACACATATATCCCTAAACTACCAACTCTAGACTTTTCAAAGGAACTACCTTCTAGGTGGTTTCCTAACCTCAAATATACATCCTAAACAATCCATCAACAAGAAAAAATACAAGAAAACTTAAACCTATTGCTAGCTTAGTACCACATCATACCTAAATCAGTTTTTCACAAACTGCGGAGGCTGTGTTTGCTGGATGGCCGAACTGTTCTGTGTCGTTACAGGTCTCGATGAGAGGAACAACTTCTCAGAAGGAAGCTCGGCGAAAATTCCACTCGAAGTGCGTGTTTCGAAGGCTTGAAGCTTGAAGAAACTAGGGCTTTTTCTCCTTTTCTTTCTATGGACGACCACTGCTCAAAAAAAATAGAATGAATTCTGTTTCTAATTCCTTCTAAGGGTTGTATTTATAGTGTAGGGGCAAAGGGCCAAGGAGTAAATGACCATTTTGCCCTTAATGAGCCCGGGGGCCCCGTTACTCTACAACCCGTCCCGAAACGCTTCAATTTGAAATTTTGTTTTAACCAATGTTCATAAAATTATTTTAAATGAAAATTTTCAAAAAATAAATTTTATCCTGAGGCCGGGTTTGGCCGTTTCCACCCGGGCCACCCGGATGCCCTTTTGGTCCAATTCTAGAAACTGTTTCCGTTTTGGCTTAAATTTGTACAGAAGGTACATTTCAATATTCTAAGCATATTTCTCTTCTACGACACACTCTAAATATGCTTCTAAACATGTCAAACGGTGAAATAATGCATGTAGATGCTTTACTAACAAAACCGTGCTTCACCGACAAAACCGTGCATGCAAAAATGTCCTACCGGCAAAAATGAAAAATTTTCCCTCATTTTTTTGAATCTCTACATGCAGAACCACGCACAATAGCAAAACACGATTGGAGTACCTCAAATGCTTGCTCCACATCATTTCTTGTTGACTCTTGACATGCAACAATTTTTTTTCTTTTTATTTCCTTGTGGAGAAGGAATTGTTTTTATGAAAGTGGACCATGGAGGATATATACCATCAACAAGATAATATCCCATTATATACTCGTGACCATTGATTGAAAAATTGACTAGAAGAGTATGTCCTTCAGTAATGTTACTAAATAAATAAGACCTTTCTAACACATTGATGTCATTGTGAGATCTTGGTAACCCAAAAAAGACATGCCATATCCAAAGATCACATGAGTAACAACTTCAAGAATAATTGTTGGTTCATGAACGTGACCAGAATACATACCTTTCCACATAGACAGACAATTCTTCCATTTTCAATGCATACAATCAATGCTCCCTAACATTCCCGGAAAGCTGTGTTGTGTTCCAATTGCTAGAAATTTAGCAATGTCATTGTTGTTTGGTGACCTCAAGTATTCGTTAGAAAAAATGTCAACCATTGCCTTGACGAACCTTTTTAGACACTCTATTGTGGTGCTTTCCTGACATATTCATCCATAAAATCTGTCGATATGCCATAAGTGAGCATTCTTAATGCAGCTGTTACCTTCTGAAGGGAAGACAAACCCATGGTTCCAACAACATTCCTTTTTCTGGACAAAGTATGGATCGTGTGCTTCCATAATAGATTGAATATGAAGAAAAATATCATGTTTCATTCGAAACCTCATTTGAAATAGATTGGGAGGATATGTAGGCGTTTCAACAAAATAGTCACGATAAAGTCTTTCATGGCCTTGAAGTCTATTTCGACAAATAGTAGCATGACCTTCAACAGAACCACGATGTAATGTTTGTCTTCTTCTAGCTTGTTGCTCTTCTTCTAGGGCTGTTATTAGTAATAACTCGAATTCTTCATCAGAATCAAAGTCATCAAGAAGCAATTCTGGGGCAAGATTATAAGCCATCGAGAGAAAATAAAGAATAAAGTAAGAGAGAAAATAGAGTTAAGATGAGTGTAAATGAGAGAGGAAATGATCCTATATATAGAGCATAAAGTTATTTAAAAAATATAACGTTTAGAAAAATGAATGTAAAAAATTACTATTCAAATATAACCATTAGAAAAATGACCGTTAAAATTACTATTCAAATATGACCATTGAAAAATTATTGTTCAAATATGATCATTATAAATAGATCATTGACATTTGACTATTACAATATTTTGAATTAAAAATTCAAATTAAAAAAGGAGACTAACTAAAATAGAAAGTATTACTGAAGTTGGTCTTGATAAAGTGACTAGCTAAAATAAAAATGAGGAATTGTTAGCTAAAATAACTAGCCAAAATGACTAGCATTGTTGGAGATGCTCTAATGGAGTGTTGAGTGTGAATTGAACCAGACTAAAAAATAGTCGTCTCTGAACAACAATTCGTTTACACACGTGAAAAGATTTTTTATAACGTTGTCATGAGTCTGTCTCTTACATGCCTGCCTTTAATAGCTCGTTTGGATAGAAAAAATTGGAGAGAAAAAAACAATAAGGTGAAAAGAGCTAAATTTCTTATTTGAAAGTTTTTAATAGAGATAAAATAAAAGATTATGAGAGAATAGATTGAGATAGTTTGAGGTTAAAGTGGAGAGATTTAGAAAGGAAAAAAAGTGTAATTAATGAATTTTTTGAAATACCAATAATATTCATAAATGAAAAAACTAAAATTTTTAATTATAAAGAAAAAAAAGTATAATTGTCAAATTATTTTGTATACTTTCTGTTCTTTTTTTTTTCAATTAATTATTCAAATAAGAAATAATATTTTTTTTCTTTTGTCTTTTAAATTATTAAATAAAATGAGATGAATTTTTTTTTTCTATTCAATTTTAAATTATCCTTTATTTTCTTTTTTTTCTCTTCCACAACTTCCAAAGGAAGCATAAATTTCAATTATCAACCTTTGAAATCCTACCGTCAAGCCTTTGGTTGAAAGGAAGTCCAGTTTCCCCTTCAATTTTAGCCTATGGTGGTGACATTCACAAAGACAATTGCTGTTGAACGATCTCATTGGCGGTTGCCACAAGTACAGGAACCTGAAACCCTCGCTTTCCCGCCACTTCTCACTCCTTCCATCTCTGAAATAATTTCATCTTCTTCGTCATTTGATGTTCTCACTTCGGTGATGCTACTATTGTTTGGGTCACTGCGCTCGCTCTCATTCTCCCGGGCTGTGTCTTAGACGATCTTCTCTCTCTTTCTTTGTCTTCCCACCAAAGCACTTCTCTCTCAAGTTGCTTTTCTCTTCAAAACCTAATTCTAACAGAATGTCGTCCCGCCCCTCGGCCTTTGATGCTCTCATGGCCAATGCCCGAGCAGCTGCCAAGAAGAAACCCCAACCTTCTTCGCCCAAGAAACGCAAAACTCAAGACTCAAACAACCCCGGTCAAAACCCCAATTCAAAGCCATTTGATGAAACTCTAAATTCAAGTGGAGCCAATCAAGATCAACAACACGCAAACAATCTTCAAAACATCAATTCAAAGCCGCTTGGAAAAACCCAAGCCTCAAATGTGACCAAACAGCAAAACCTTAATATGATTACTGCCGATGAGAGTATTGCGCAATTGAAGAAGAAGCCGGCACATTTCGACCCCAAATTGGCTGCGTTTTGGAGGGATGACCAGCGGGTGCCCTTTATGCTTGTTGTTAAAGCGTTTGATGCTGGTGAAGGAGAGGGGTAGCCAGCCATATAAATAGACATAGAGGGGCTAGAGGCAGGCAATGTGAGACAAACTAACACGCTTCTCGGACTACATTGCCTTCATGTGAGGGCACCAACTCCTCTAGCCCCAACACGCCTCCTGGACTACATTGCCCTCATGTGAGGGCACCGACTCCACTAGCCCAAACCAAGCTCTGATACTATGTTGAACATTGAAGGCCGAACTCATTCAACTCCTTAAAACCCAAACACGCCTCCTGGACTACATTGCCCTCATGTGAGAGCACCGACTCCTCTAGCCCAAACCAAGCTCTGATACTATGTTGAACATCGAAGGCCTAACCCATTCAATTCCTTAAAAATCAAGTGTTGGTGTTAAGGAAAGGAGAGAGGGGCCTTATATATAGAATACTATGTTGAATAGTGGAAGACCAGCCTTAAAAATCAGGTGTTAAGGAAAGGAAGAGAGGGTCCTTATATATAGATCATATATAGACCAGAGGAGTTAGAGAAGGGTGATGTGGGATAATCTAACACGCTCCTGGACTACATTGCCTGCAGAGAAAACCAGGTGAGCGGCCCCGACTCCTCTAACTCAAGGTTGTATCTCTGGCCTAGCTCTAACTTTGATACCATGTTAAAAATTGGAGGCTCAATTCTAAATTAGCTCCTTAAAAATCAAGTGTTAAGAAGAGGAACAACCAATCATATAAATAGATGTACAGGTACACGGCTAGAGGCGGGTGATGTGAGACAAACCAACAGATGCAATTTCTAATGAGAAGGGTCGGGTTGCGATTACGGATAATGTATGTAATATGTTGAGAATGGTGATTCGGACGACGCCTGATGATTTGCTTTCAGTTGTCTATCTTTTGGCGAATAGGATTGCACCCGCACATGAAGGGCTGGAACTTGGAATTGGGGATGCTTCTATTTTAAAGGGGCTTGAAGAAGCTTGTGGTGAAAAAGAAGCTAATATCAAGGCAGAATACGCGGTAATGTATTGTTGATTCTTGTTCATCTTTGATTAATTTGAGCTTTCGGTGGACTTGTTTTTGTGTGAATTCTAAACTTCATCTCCAGCTTGTGTAATCTGTTTCACTATATTAGCCGGAATTATTTTATTTCTTGCTTAAAATATAACTCACTTGAAAGGTCTGAAAAAATGAAATTACCAATATACATTACCTGATAAGGGCTGATGGTTGATACTCCAATATTGATGTTCCATAAGATAACTTCCACTAGTTAAATTTGCTTTCCCTGAAACCCTAGGCCTTAATTATTAGACTCCCAAGTCCCAGTTGACTCTCATTCTATTTTGAACAACTGCGGAGCTCTCAAACAATGTGGCTTTGTGGTGGAATTTGGAAAATAGTCGTCTTTCCATTTTTTCATATTCATCCATTGTGTTGATGCAGGAAAACCTGCTGGATCAAACCATATTCCCACCATCGTAAAGTTATGAGGATTGCAATTGTCATGGATTGTAGTTTTTCCTTCACTTTCTTGCCATGATTGTGAATTTTGAGCTCAAATTATTATTACTATTTTATATCTTTTTGTGTCCATGCATTTGGAACTATGCTATCAAAATTCAGGATAGTTCTTGCATACCAAATAAGGATATGATTTCCTAATGTTTGAGAGGTGTTTCTTAGGTGTGATACTGTGTATATTGCTATTAACTTACAATTATGTTATCAAAAAATTGTACAATGCATTTTTCTAAGTACGCTATACATAGGGAAGGAATTACATTTGAAAATTTTCTTATACTTTTCAAATATCTTCTTTTAATTTATGTTTTTTTTGTCTCCACTAAGTTTAAAGTTTTTCACACTTTACCTTTATCGTAATTTCAATTTAATCCCCCCCGGTTAACAGTTCTTCAAATATACTCCTCTTTATTTTTTACTCTTTTAGGAGTGAATTCTTGACTCCGTCCCTGGCTATAGATATTGTAAATAGTGGTTGTTGTCATTTTAGGTTCAGTTATTGGCATCTTAACCTTAGCCCAAATTGAATAATGATCTAAGTTGATTTTTTTCAACCTTGGCCAACTTGTAGCCATGAAACACTAACCTTAGCTGACACTGATTGAATTGGGGTTTGGACCATTTGGTTGGATCAAGTTCAACCCACTCAAGTCGTAGCCCTAGATAAAAGAGCCTTAACCTTCTTTGAAGCAACTTGCAGCGATCACTCGTCAAGGAGGTTATATTGGTATATTTTAGTCGTTACATAGTGTTTGTTTATACTAACACTAACTTTGGTGGGACTTGGCCTTGGTACTGTAATACTGTACATATATGTTGAAATGCACCAGTATCTAATTTTTATCTTCTTTATTGAACAAAAACCTTAGACTGCTAGAGGGCGTTGCCTTTTGAATTGTTATAATGTCCTTATTTTGAAACGCCATTACTCATTATCCAGATCACTAGAGGACAACAGCTATTCATTTACAAATAGAAAGCATGATGGGAACTAATATTTCTGCTTGTCATTATCATCATTTTAATCATATACTCATGTAAATGAACGTTATATTATAACATTCATTCTTGATGGTTTATGCATTTTTGTATCCTTCTTAATTACTGTAATGTATTTAAACTTGGATGACTGAAACTTGAAGTTGATTGGTGCATACATTTTTACCATTTTAACATCTTTAAATTAACTCAATTGTGTTTTTTATTTGCTGTGATATGTAGTTCACATTATATTTTAATGCTTTACTCAGTCCTCCCCCCCTCTCTTTTTGGCAAACTATTGACTATACTTATAAATTTTCTTAATGGTAGAAATTGGGAGACTTGGGCCTTGTTGCTAAAGCAAGCCATTCATCCCAATCTTTGATGCGTAAAAGTGAAGCATTAACTGTTACCAAAGTTTTTGATACATTTCAGCTCATTGCCAAGGTGCTGTATTTTTATCCTTCTATTTAATTTGGAAACAAAATGTGTTTTGACTTTGTTATGCTTTACAATATATATGTATATATATATATTATATTGAGTTAAATAACAAACGTTTGGATACTATTTGAATGTTGATAAGAATGGAAGTAGGGATACTGGATTTTTGTATTTGATTTAGTTATCTGTTGTCTGATTTAATGCTTTGCTCATATGGGTAGTCTCTTTCTCCTGCTTGCATATTCATGGTTGAGATTTCATTCTTGTGTAGCATTTATTGTGCTGACTATCAATGTAACTTGGGGGAAGTGTCAATGAGTCAATAGTGCAGATAACTTACTACTTAGGAAGCATGGTTCATTACTTCCTGAACCAATTGTCTCTTTTGGATGTCTGAAGTTTGATTAAAAGTTGAAGTGAGTGAGTGTTTCTATTCTGGATGACACATGGTTCCCAACGCCCTCAAACTTTTAATATGTACTACCATAATAAGATCCAGTTATGCATTGAACTCATGATTCATTCTTTTTGCTGGCAAAGAAATGGAGAAAGTGATTTCAGTGAACTATGTTTTTCAGTATATATGACTATAAAAAAATAGTTTTGGAAGATAAATGATAACAAGCTGATGTCGATTTGTGCCACGAATGTAAGGTAACTTTAACTTCCTGCTAATTATTACTGATGTTAATTTTTTTTCAGTAGCCACGAGGGAGAACCCCAATCTATTTTCCAATCTTCAACAGCACCTTCCTGCAACAGTGATGTTATTATTATACCCACTCAATGTCTGGGTGAATGAATACCATTATAATCCCTACTCTAGTCTCTGTTATTACTATTTTCTTTTTACTTTTTCCACTTTGTGGCCCATTTTTGTGGAGTTAAAAGTACCATTAGTGAGTTGCGGACAATACTATACCCATGTAATACGATATTTAGAAAATCTTGTTTAATGGTCAATGTGCCTTTGAAAGTTGTTTGGGCTGACATTTTCCAGAACCCCGTGGTGATATTGATGATAGCCAAAAATGTCAATTGAAATGAACAGTACCTATACTGGCCAAGACTATATGGATATTGACACCTTTCTTGTTGCATTCATATCACTCATAAAATGATTCATATTGCTGGTTATATCCACAAAGGTTTTGTTGTCTCTATTCATGTCTCTGTTTATTTGCTTGGGCTGGTGAACCTTCTTCAGTCCATTATCAATTTGGACACTGCATTTTTCACCTATCACATATTTTCTTTGGAACATGGATAGGTATTTTTCACCTATCACATTTTTTTATAAGGCATTCAGGAAATACTTTTATGCTTTTGATAGTAGATAGGTATAAAATTGTAGTTTATGATAAACTTTGTGAGTATTTGTGTTAATTTCTTTAAAGCAAAAGTTTCCACTTTCTTTCTGACACGTGTTCCCAATGCACAGCCACTAACATCACTTCACCACATGCACAGCCACTACCATCACCGCACCACTGCTACCGCCACCATTATAGGTCTTATGACTTTACGAAATTGGCATTTTCTCTCACGCTGTGTTATCACCATTGCCCTGGCACAACTGAACATTAACTTGAGGGTATCTCATCCACCTTCCAAAAAGGAGGTTGATGGTTCAAGTCCCATATGTGATACAGTTTTTTTTGTGTGTGTCTGTGTCAGTCTTGTAAAAAAAATATTTGCCTTGACACTTCTACAATCACAGACATCAGTGGTAATGGTTCCACCCCTGCTGCTGCAGCCACCACATCTTCCATTGTTGTCACCAGCACTGGTGCCATAGGCCCCACAGCCACACCTTGCCACTCCACTACTTCCTTCGTTGGCGACACTGCCATCAGTGTTAACACCAGGCATCAATACCATTCTCAAACATGCTTCACATTGATTTTGATTAAACACTGTTCCCACCCTGGCCGTGTACCAAATTCAAAATTAACTTTGCTTTGCAGCCCAATTTATGTGAAACAAAAAAGGTATATTGCTTTCAGTAATCAAGATTCCAACCCGAGTTATTGTTATTGATATGTGAAACAGCATGAAGCTTCCACTTTCATTTAGTCAGGTTTCTATGGTTAGTTATGGGTTATGAGGGCCATAGCCTTCATAGCCTTTGTATGTGGGATCTTATGTAGATTTTTTGGGGTCTTTGAGGCCATAGCCTTTGTCTTGTTGGTATAGTGGGTGCATCCCCCTTGGGCGCTTATACAAATTTCTTTACTAATAAAAGTTATGGGTTATGAAGGCCTTGTTACTTACTGATCAAAAAAAAGAGAGGCCTTTTTTTTTTTTTTTTTTGATAAGTAAAGATGTATATATATTGAAGATGTGCCCAAGAAAGGCAACAAGGGAAAAGCCCCCAAAAAACTTTACAAAGGTCTTAATGACCCCAAGAAATCAACAAAAGAAGAGACATCGACAGGGGATGCCTCTTGAGCCCAAAAAAATAATAAGCGCAGAAAAGAGTCTTTGAATATGGGAGTGGGAAGCTCCACTTCTTCGAAGACACGCTTGTTTCTTTCAATCCAAATACACCAAAGTAAGCAAACGGGGGCCAGGTGCCAAGGACTTTAAATCTCTTCGGAGAGGTTGCACCCTGTCTAAGCCAATAGAAGATCCTTGACGGTACCAGACATGACCCAGGAAACACCAACAAGGGCAAAAATCATGTTCCAACAATTCCAAGAAAAAGGGCAATGGATAAGAACGTGATCCACCGTTTCCTCTTGCTGTTTGCAAAGGTAGCATCTACTAGCCAGAATGAAGTCTCGTTTCTTCAAGTTGTCCGTTGTTAATATGGCTTTCCATGGAGCTTCCCAAGCGAAGAAAGAAGCCTTAGGGGGGGCTTTTGAGAACCATATGAGCTTCCAAGGGAAGAGAAGGCTATCTGATGTGAACAGACTATTGTAGAAGGAGTGAACTGAGAAAGACTTCTTATTTGGAAGCCACACTCTCATGTCCTCCCTCCCTTCCCTGGCTCGGCAAGTGCAAATGTGACCAAGAAAGGAGCCCACTTCATCTAACTCCCAATCATAAAAGTTTCGCCTAAAATGAGGGGTCCAGACAAGCTTGTTCCCTGCTCTCTCCAAGTACTCACATACTTTAGCCGCCTTGTTAGTAGCCAGTCTATATAAAGAAGGGAATTTCACCCTAAGCGGAACATCTCCATTCCACACATCCTCCCAAAAGCTGACACGGCCTCCATTCCCAATGACAAAGCGACACTTATCATTGAAGATCCTCCAACCACTTCTAATAGAACCCCATGGACCACAACCTCGAGGCCCCTCCACACTGCCCGAGCACCAGCCTCCACTGACACACCCATACTTAGCAATAATGATTTCCCTCCACAGCTCCCCCTCGCTCTCCGCAAACCTCCATAGCCATTTACCCAAAAGAGCTGTGTTGAAAATGCCCAAGTCTTTCACCCCAAGGCCTCCAAGAGACACTGGCTTCTTGATCTTGTCCCAAGCCACTAAATGAAACTTGTTGCGATCTCCTTCTTGGCCCCATAAGAAGTCCCTTTGGATTTTCTCTAGCTTCCTACTAATTGACTTTGGCATGAGGAAGAGAGACATGAAGTAGGTGGGGAGATTTGCCAAAGTGCTTTTGATGAGAGTGAGCTTGCCTCCCTTAGAGAGGAGCTGACCCTTCCAACCTGCCAGCTTGCTAAAAAAACCTCGCCACAACAGGGTCTCAAACCCCAGTGGAACGCATAGGAGCACCCAGCGGGAGGCCCAAATAAACCAATAGAAGACATCCCACTCTGCAACCTAACGTACTAGCTAACATGTCCAGCCCCTGCATCAACCCAACCGGAGTAATACTACTTTTTGAGAGATTGATCCGCAAGCCTGACACAGCTTCAAAGCACACAAGGATACATCTCACAGAACGAAGCTGACGCGCCGAAGGGTCGCAGAATATAATGGTGTCGTCTGCAAACAATAGGTGGGAAATAGTGACCCCACCATCTCTTCTGTCCCCTAAAAAAAGAGAGGCCTTTTTACTGGTAGTATACTAATTTTAAGGTAAAATTAGTTTTGTATAGATGCACTATTTTTTGTTGGGCATTCCTTAATGTGTGAGAGGAGAAAAAGGATAATTAGTTAAAATTTGGTAGCAATAAACAAGTGTTTAGTGATTTAGTCATTAGTGCAGTACTTAACTTGCTGTTTCTTTTTTTTTTCCCGATGTTTGACAGGAATCTGGCAAGGATAGTCAAGAGAAGAAAAAGAACCATATCAAGGCACTTCTTGTTTCAGCCACTGATTGTGAACCTCAGTATCTAATTCGTCTACTTCAGGTTATAATTTGGACACCTATTTGAGATAACTATGTTGGCTCCTTTCTCGCATTGTAAAATTGCTATTAATTATTCATGCAGGCAAAACTGCGGATTGGTTTGGCAGAGCAAACTCTCTTAGTTGCGCTTGGGCAGGCTGCTTTATATGCTGAAAAACATTCATCACCTCCAGGGCAAATAGATTCTCCTCCAGATGAGGTGAGCTGATGTGCTTTTACATCGGATGAAATACTTTTATTGCGAGTATGACTTTGTCATGAATCAAGTTGGAGGGACTTCTTTTTTCTTTTTATTTTTTGGTTGGGAATTGGGGGCCATTACACTTCCTTGCTCGTTATTGTTCACAGTATGTTTTGGTCCTCTTATTCAGACTAAAGTTGCCACTTAGTTTATGTTTCTTGGAAATTAACCAATTATAACTCCACAATAAAATACTTGAATTACTTCATAATGAGAATCAATGGGTTTAGGAACTGTGTTATGAGATGGAAACTGGAGTATTTGGTTGCACTCATCTCGCCTTATTCTCTTTGGTCTCTACTCATCACCCAACTATTTTATTTAATCAGTTTAAAGTACACAACAAAATTAATCATGAACCACATGTTCAAGATTCCGATGTTGTTGAAAAAAAAGATTGGCAAAGTTGCAAATAGATTTCTTGTGGCGAGATTTGAAGGAGAAGTGGAAGTTCCATTTAGTGAATTGGAAAAGAGTGTGTTATCCACTAAAGCTAGGGGGTGCAAGCATAATGGGGTTTAAGGGGTTCAATCAAGCTCTGTTGGAGAAATGGCTTTGACACTTCGCAATGGAGGACAATTCTTTTTGGCGTTCACTCATTGCTCGTAAATATGGGAGTTCGCAGGGTGGTTGGGCTTCGAGGAGTTTAGAGATATCTTATGGAGTAGGGCTCTGAAAAGGCATTGTGATCGGCTAGGAGGATTTCACTATTTCATATTTGCTTTGCTGTGGAAGCAGGGTGCTAGGTGACATTTTGGCATGATGTGTGGTATGATGAGAGGCATCTGAAGGAGTGGTTCCCGGATTTATTTCAAGTCAGCACTGACGTTGATGCTTCAGGTGCTGACTTTGTTTCTTTTAGATAATTTGGTGGTATTGTGCCCCTTTTTCTGGTGATTGATGGGGTTAGTGGCTGAGCAATTGGCTTTCCCCATAGGAAGATTGGAGTGGGTAGGGGAAGGCAGATACCATAAAATGAAGATTTCCAAGACAAGAACCTTTTTGGTGAAATCCTACTATATGCTTCTTTGACTAGGTGCCAAGGTGTGCCTTTTCCTTGGAAGAGTATTTGGAGATCTAAGGCACCAATGTTTTTTTTTTTTTTCAGTTTGGGACGCCATCCTTACTGTTGATAATGTGAAGCAGAGAGGAGCTTGGCCAATAGATGCAGTTTTTGCAAAATGGTTGAGGAGCGACTCAGCATCTTCTCCTATTTTGCTCGGTGGCAAGAGACCTATTGGCCTTATACCCCTTTTGGTATTGAGTAGGTGATGTCGAGGTCAATTTTAAATGTTTTTAGTTGTTGGATTGGAGGGTGTAGGAATAGGAAAGCTAAAACGATGTGGAAGCTTGCCTAGTTGGTGTTTATGGAGGGAAACAAAGCAGTAGAATTTTTGAAGATCATACTATGTGTTTTTTTCAAGACAAACTTATGCTCTATATCTCTTTTTTTTTTAGGCATACTAGATCATACATGATATATATTTATTATTATTATTTTTTGTAGAGTAATGTCGTATAAATGATATATATCTCTAGAATGAATTACTCTTACTTATCAAAAAAGATAAAAAGACTAAGCAAGAAAAACATACTAATCATACCATTCAAACTTATAGAATAAGTAAGCTAACCAAATGCATACAGAGAAAAAACTATATATATATATTCTTAAAAGAGGAAAAAAAATTAACTAAACACATAAATTACTAATTAGTTGTCATATCAAAGATTAGTTTGAGTCACCTACATGTTTTTATGACAAGAATTGTTTTTATGACAAGAATTAGATCTGTTGTAGTTTGCAAAGAAAAGAAGATTACAACATATTTGGATTGCTTAGCAAGCTGGATTGCATATGTACTCGACCACTCGTTTGAGATCCAGTTAGCATGATTGTGCGCGTGGAAATGTGCGTGCGAGTGGGTGGCAGTGTGGAGGTGCAGGGTGGGGGGTGCACACACAAACATGTGAGATCAACTGAGTAAGCTTGGTATTGTAACAAAATAAGATCATATTTCAAAGAAGAAAAAAATAAATGGAAGAAACACATGTTTTCTAGAAGATTGAAGTTTTTTTTTTCTTGTCCAGAAAAAAGGAATCAATATTCTATAAAGTCAGTTTTCCGATGAGACTTCAAAACAAATTCAGTTTTCTCTTTTTGTTTTGTTTAAGAAAAGCAGAACATCAACTTTTTGTTGACTAAAAACAGTAGAAATGTTTTTCAATTATGAAAAAAACATGATTAAATGAAAAAAAAAAAACAGACTTAAAAAATGGAAAAAAGTTAAAAAGTTAGTAATGGAATGACATTCAATAAGAAGAGAAAAATATGTTTCTAATAACAGACAGAAAACAGTTTATAAATTAAAATAAACCAGAAAACAGTTTTTAAATAATGGAAATGGTTTTTACAATATAAACAGAAAATCACCTTTTGATATCAAAACAGAAAATTGTTTTCAAACAGAAAACAGCTTCTTAAATATAAGAACATGAAACAGCTTTTTTTAAAAAAATACAAACAGTTTTTAATTAAACTAAGAAAGGAAAACTGTTTTTTTTTTTTTTTTTTTTTTTTTTTTCTAATTTAAGAATAAAAATATGTTTTCCCACCTATTTCATGTCCCTATTTCCTATTCCTGCTCCGGAGGAGGGGAAATTGGAGAAGCTTTAGCTGGATTTCTGGTGGGATGGTAAGGAGGGAGAGAAGAAAATCCACCTTGTGAGTTGGGACAAGGTTCAACTTCCTTTGTCATGGGGAGGCTTAGCTGGCAAAGACTTAAAGATAACAAAGCATTCTTGGGAAAGTGGACATAGAGATTTGCAACTGAAGACCAAGCTTTATGAAGGGGTGTTATCTTGATTCTCTACTAAACATGGGAGTGAAGATGGGAGATGGCTCTCGAAGGAGGTTATGGAGGCTTTTGGATACGGGGTGTGGAAGTCTATTCAGAGAGGGATAAATGATTTTTAACAGTTTCTGTGATATGAGGTGGGTGATGGGACTCGGGTGAAATTTTGGTAGGATGCATGGTATAGGTCTCTAAAGGAGAGATTTTTCACCCTCTACAGCATTTCTGTGAACAGAGATGCCTTTTCTACTAATCTTACTTCTGTGGTGGGTGGAAATTTGGTGTGGAGTCCTCGTTTCCGTGGACATTTTCATGATTGGGAGTTAAGAGGATGTTGAGGAGTTTATGAAGATGTTGGGTAGATTTAATTTGAGGGAAGGAAAGAAGGATGAAATGGCATGGACAGTTGACAACAATAAAAGGTTTACTATTCAATCTTTCTACAAGGAGATAATGGGAAGACATGAGGAGTATTTTCCGTGAAAGTTGATTTGTAAATTTAAAGTTCCAAAGAAAGCTGCATTTTTTGCTTGGTCAGCGGCATGGGGATCCATCTTAACTATGGAAAACTTTTGCAAAAGTCATTGTTGCTTGTGTAAATGTGAGGAAGAGTGGATCATCTACTTGTGCATTGCAATTGGGCTAGAGATGCTTGGAGTTTGACACTCTCTTTATTCGGTTGTAGTTGGGTGATGCGGAAACTATTAGAGATGTTTTTTTGAGTTGAAGATGTTCCCGACTTAGGAAGGACTTGAGGATTGCTTGGAGGATAGCCCCCCTATGCCTCGGTGTCTATGGGAGGTAAGGAATAGGATGATCTTTGAAGGGACTGAACTATCCTCTTGGACATTCAAAGATTATTTTTGCGCTTATTAAACTTTTGGATTAGGGAGGCAAATCCCATGTACTTAGGTACTTAGATTTTTTTGGGGGATCTTAGGCTTTGATTTTTTGTAGCCGTTCCCCTTTTTGTAATTATGGGTTCGTACCCTTCAGGCGCCTTAATGCATATACCTTTTACGGATAAAAAAGGTTTTCTTCTAAATGAAAAGAAGAATTTTTTTTTTTGTGTGTAAAAACTACAACTATTCCATGAATTTTCTTAGAATACAATCCTATTTCAAGTTTAAGCATGTGATTCTATGACTTCTGCTGCAATTAATGGAACCAATTATAATAGATGGGTTAAACGATGCCTTTGGTTGTGAACTTACTCCAAATCAAGCTTGTGAACAATCTCCAACTTTAGCTCCACATGCCTCTCCTTTAGGCCCTCTAGTATGTCACCTTCTTAATTCATGAATTGAGATGGCATGCATCCTAGCTTTTGATTGACCAAGACCTTAAAAATGAACCCTTTTGTTTTGACTTTGTTTTATCAATGAAAATGGGGCAAATGAATGGGTCATTTGAGGTGGGACTAGTGTAAGATATTTGCTTTATATTTTGCCCAAAATGTTGTCAAAGCTAGGGTGGGTCATTTCGGTTATGTCGCAAAAATACTAAGTTATTTCATTGGAAAGTGCAAACTTTTATAAAAGTTGTGCCCACTTTAAGGATCCAAGAACTTAAGTCTTTGAATTTGGTACATAGTTTTCAAAAACATGTATTGTAATGCTTATTGTTTTTCAAAAATATTGTATCATGTATCGTAAGATACGCTCAATTTTTTAAATATATTTATATTTATATATAGTGTTATATATATACATTGTTTAAAATGATACATTGTATAAATAATATTTCAACCCACTTATAAAAAAATAACTTCAATTCTACACAATAAATGAATCAAGATTTATAAATGCAACAAGTTTCAAACCAAAATTTAATAATCCAAGTTTGCAACATAGTTTATCAATATCAAAATTTAAATACAAAATTCAAAATAATTTTTTTTTATAATATATTCCATTTTCTTCTCATTCTCCAATTTCAATAATGGCATCGATATCATCAAAATGATATAAATAACATTTCACCTCACTTATAAAAAAAACAAATTAAATTCTACATAATACAAGAATCAAGATTTATAAATACTATAAGTTCTAAACCAAAATTTAATAATCCAAGTTTGCAACATAGTTTATTAATATCAAAATTTAAATAGAAAATTCAAAATAATTCATTTTTATAATCTATTCCATTTTCATCTCAATCGGCAATCATCATTAGATGCCACTATTTCTTCACTTCATTTTTTTTCTTCAACTTCGTGTATGTCCTCACCTCTTCACTCATCCTCATCCTCTTCGTGTATGTCCTCACTCTTCACTCTTCACTCTTCACTCATCCCCATCCTCATCCTCTAAAAGGACTTTTTTCTTTCCTATTTGGGGAGAGATCTCTAGGCATTAGAAAGAGGCAATATAAAACCAAAGCAAGCAAAAATGAGATCCTTTCCATGTATATAACAAAACAACAAGAAAAAGGAGGCCAAAACGATGCATTTAGCCTAATTGCGCAAATTTTATATATCATGCGTATCAAAAGATATCATAAGATACATACTGCATATTGTGAGATATGGTGCAAAAAGATATGACTACATGATACATATCATTTTTTGCCCATATCGAAATGAATCGTAAGATACTAACAAACATGATTTGGAGGATTTAAATAATAGTCCTTAAGCAAAGTTAGCCTAGCCTAAAATGGACCCAATATGAGCGGTTCTAGAACAGGAATTGACTTCCTATTCAAGCCTATTGTGGATGTGATGTAGATGTTTTTTATCGTTGCTTCACTCTTAGTTTCAGTGATGCTAATTGGATTCCTTCACTTTACTTATCTATAGTCACAGCTAGGTGATGCTTGTGGCCAGCCCCAAGTACAAGTGGATTTTGTTGATTTTATAGTGATGTGTATGATACTCTTCTTATTTGCTATTGGGCCCACTGTTTTAAGCATGTTGATGCATGGAAAGGATGCCTGTTTGTTTGATCTAAGCATGCATTTTGCGCATCAAGAGTGGATTGAGGTGCAGGATGGATAATTATGTCTTCCAGATACAAGTCATTCACTGGTCATGGCTTTGAAAGCTCTAATGCACAATTAGAGTTTGAATAAAAGCTTCCTCTACAAATTTATGCAGATATAATAATTCTGATTGCACAAAAAAAAAAACCCACAAATCACCACCCAATCTTATGACATAAGTTTCATATCACTCAAAAACTAAAGAATCAACATAGAGAGTGTAACGCTGTACGGTCCACAAATTCAAAGAATTCAAGAACCATCCCTTTTAAGTCACGATGCAACCGCTCCTCCCATAAAAACCCTCTAATTTCGTTCCTTCCACACACACTGCAAAAGGCCAAACAGAACTGCATTCCACACTCATCGGTCCTTTCTACACCGTCAAAGGCCTCTCCAACCCACTAAAGATCCACAACAGACTCTGGCTAACCCAATGCACTCCAAAAAGCACAGAAAGCAAATTCATGAGTCGTTAGCCACTGCACCAATGCAAAAACAAATGATTAATTGTCTCCTGAATCTTGCACATGCAACATCTACTAACCAAGCAAAGCCCACACTTCTTCACATTATCAACCATCATTTTTGCCTCATAAACCGCAGTCCACCCAAAGAATGCCTTTTTTAAAGGTGCCCTGGTCTTCCAAACAAACTTTTATAGAAAGCTAACATCCATCCTACTAGAGAGTCTTGTTTTTTTTTTTTGATAGGTAAGTTGGGAGTTGAACCAGGACCTTGGTGATATTACCCAAGCCTCTTTCCGACTCATCCAACCCCAAGGGTTTACTAGAGAGAGCCTCATAGTAACACCCATCCTCCTGTCTTGGAATAGATTATAGTTCTGACTAGTAGAAAATTTGATCTACACCATCTATATTAGCTTCCACCTACAGATAATTTTGGACACTTGTTGACATTTCTACAATAGCTAACACCTACGTTATGTCCTTGGACTCTTATATGCTTTTTTCTACAGTAATAATCATTTATAGCTATCAACTACTTTGGTTCAGGTTCACATTTCTGCAATAACCAAAGCATTGAAGAAACCTTTTTACATGAAATCTTAATAATATTAATTGCACAGAAAATTTAGTTACTAATTTTTGTCTTAATATGGGCCAGGTTAAGCTTATAAAACCCTTGATGGGCCAAGCCTGAGTTTGTCTCAGGCTTGTGAGGAGCTTGAGAACTGAACCAATATTCTGAAATATGAGTCCATTCTGAACATAGTTTTCAAAGGCTTATAATCTCCCTCGTACGATTTTACAAAGTCCTCATGTTTCACATTCTAATTGGAATGAGGTGATTTTGCTGAGTTTCCAACCCTGCATATAACTTCAATTTGTCTCATGGGCAGCTTATTTGCATATTACTGTATGAAATGTTGTTGATGAAAATGGACTCTTATACTTGCAGTATGATCTCCCATTAGTCTCTTAGACCCATATTTTATAGCACTTTAGACGTTTTTTTTTTAGGAAATCTGGGTCTTATCTACAACTGGTAGATCAAAATCTAGTATGGTTAAGGATTACTCTTCACATCTCTTCAAACAAGAATTTTACCTTGTACTCTTCTTTTTTAATATCACAAAGCCTCCTCGCTGTTGTGTACTCCAGTACCATGTCATTTTTCGGAGTGCGAAGGATAGTTACTCATTTCATTTGCATAGATATGCATTTTCTTTTCTTTTTTTGTTTGGTTGTGGTCAATAATTTTTTTGATTAATCCTGGCAGGCAGGAAAAATTGTTAAACAAGTTTACTCTGTGATTCCCGTCTATGATACAATAGTCCCTGCTCTTCTTACTGGCGGTGTGTGGAATCTTCCAAAGACATATGTAGCTCTACACTGGGTGTACCTATTGGACTTATGTTAGCAAAACCAACTAAAGGTGTATCTGAGATTGTAGATAAATTTCAGGATATAGAATTCACCTGTGAATACAAGTATGATGGAGAACGTGCTCAGGTAATAGTACCTAATCGAATTACTCTTGTTACCTTTTGCTTCTTGTGAATTATGTGTCATAACTGTACCCATTCAGTGCAGATACATTATATGGAGAATGGTTCAGTTGAGATATATAGTCGAAATGCTGAACATAGCCCTGGAAAGTTTCCTGATGTTATTGTTGCAGTTTCAAGGTAGTCCTTTTTGTGGTTGTCTTCTTTTCCTTTTTTTTTAGCTAATAGGTTGTACTATGAGACTTCCTGAGGAAATTTGATAGTTAGGTTTAGGGAGATGTGTACACATTTCCATAGATTGAACATCTGGATGGACTTCATATTTCTTTGTGTACTGATGGAAATGTATATTTTGAAAAATAATTGGTGGTTACCACTTGAATCTTTTGGCTCTTGTGAAGTTGTTTGTTCAATTTCTTAATCATATTTTTTGAGGTTTTTGGCACACTAGCACCGCATTTTGTAAATGTATTGCTCGTCATATATGGTGGTAGTATGTTTGGATGGAGTCTGATATCATTTTTTTGGGGGTTAAAACAAAATTTGGTTTTATTTTTTCTTCTTTTGATATATAGCTTTTCTGGCTAAAAGAGGGGATTGATGCTGATTGGTGTCATTAATTTCTTTTATTCTGAAAAGGGGGATAGTGTGGTTATTTTGAACAGCCTCAGAAACCTCTTTTTTTTGGTTAATAGTTGAAAGTTGTGAGAAGCTGGAATTCGTTTTGATTCAAAGCTCCTGAGTGATTTGTTTATCCTTTGTTGTGATCATCTTTTTCCTTTTTAAACGTTTTTACTGAACAATATGCTGTTTTCACTTTTCGGTATTGCTTGGGTGATGCCAAGGCAGGTTGTGGACTTATATAGGTGTTGGACAGGGGGCAGGGGAAAGAGAAAAGGGAACCGTCAGGTGTGGGACACAACACCTTTTTGCCTTATGTGATGCGTGTGGCAGGAACACAATAGAAGAATTTTTGATGGGAAAAAGCTGACTATGGTACAGCTAAAAGGAATATTGATACATTCTTTGTATTTTTAGATTATACAAAATTAGAACATATATATAGATTATTTTGTAGATTTTTTGAGCGACATGAAGATGATGTAAGGTTGTAGTCTATATAGTTGTCTTGTGTACAATGCACCCCCCCCCCCCCCCCCCAAAAAAAAAAAAAAAAAAAAAAAAAAAATACCAAAACTTTCTTTGCACTTTTTTTTTTTTATCAGTAAAGGTATAATATTATAAAAATGGTGTTGGAGGGGAGCAAACCCAAAATTACAAAAGGGCTGCAGCAAAATTAAAGCCTAAGATCCCTAAAAAATCTACAAAAGAATCTAAATACATGGGATTGTCCTCTTTTACCCAAAAGAAAAGAAGGTGCAAAAAAGAGTTTTTCAAACAAAAAATACTGTTCATGCCCCTCAAAAGTTCTTCGTTTTCTTTCTCTCCATAAGCTCTACACAAGGCAAAGGGGAGCCATTCTCCAAGCAGACCTTTCTTTCCTCCTAACTCTGCTACATTACCAACTTAATAACAATTCCCGAATAAAGATTGGCATAACCCAATGGCAGCCAAACCAGGAGAAGATCAAACACAAGGATCCCTAGCAAACTTGCAATGAATAAAAAAGTGGTTAATCAACTCCTCCTCACACTTGCACATACAACACCAATTAGCCAACTAAAACCCCTGAGCTGAAGATTATCCATCATCATACAAGCTTCCAAGCTGCCACCCATGCAAAAAAAAAAGCTACTTAAAAGGCACTTTGGACTTCCAAATAAACTTCCATGGGAAGAATTCAACATTATTCCCCTGCATAGCTCGATAGAGAGATTAACCAGTGAAACATTTAGGCTTAGTCACTGCCCAAACCATAGCATCCTCCCTCCTGCTTCTCAACTTCATTCTACCAAAAACCTCCAAAAGACCTTCCTCCTATCCCAACTTCCAGTCATGGAAGTTTCTATGAAAATGTGGGCTCCACACCACTTCACTGCCCTGCCTCAACATAGTTAGCAACAAAAGCCTCCTTATTGCTAAAAAGGCTAGAGAGGGTAAGGAAATGTCCTCTTCAACGGCAGTTCACAACACCAAACATCCTTACGAAATCTCACCCTCGTCCTCTGCCCCGCATCACAGCGAACAAACTAGTGAAAACCCTCTGCAGCCCTCCTTTTTGACTTCCACACCCCGCACCCATAAGGCTCCAATACCTCCCTCGAATACCACTCTCCCACCTCACATCCATATTTAGACGCAACAACATCTCTCCACAAGACTCCCTCCTTTGTCGCAAACCTCCACAACCATTTCCTTAAGAGAGTAGTATGAAATAGCCTCAAATCCTCAAGACCCAACCCACCCCTAGCTAAAGGAAGCCTGGCTTTATCCCATCAAACAAGATGCATCTTCTTTCCCCTCCTCCTTTCCATCCCAAAGAAAGTCCTGCTGAGTCTTTTCCGGTCTTTTCTCCACCAACAATGGCATTGGGAAAAGGGACATATAATATGAAGGTTGGCTAAAGTTCTGAAACCTATTATGGAAAACCAGACACCATCTTCCTTTTGCCATCCATAGTTCCTTCAATTATATGTTTAGTTGGCCTAATTGAGATTTCAAGATGATAGAAATTAGTAGACCCGGTGATTATTAATTCTTGAAATGATTCCTATAATTGACTTTTAATTTGATTTTCATGTTTAAATAAAGAAGTTGTTGTTTTTTGTTCTTTGTTCTTTGTTCTTTGTTTTTTTTTAAGTTGTTGCTGTGAATTGTATTTGCATGGTACTTAGCAAAGGTTGATTTATTTTTGGTAATATTGATTATTGTTTTATTAATCATACTCTCCACTGAAAATGGACAAAAGTGAGTTAAGAGCTGGCAGTTTTTTTTTATGGACAAATAGCTAAGAATTAGCAGTTTAACTCACCTGGACAACTAGATTGAACTTTGGTATCTGCTTGCCATGATAATATTAATAAATTATTAATTAAATTATATGGTTTACTGACAGAGGAAAAAATTGTAGAAGTTTTTGTTTAGTTGATTCGATTCTCCACCTTTCTATTTTTACCTAAATTTGCAACCATAGATGATAAAACCTAGGAGTCACTTTTATTATGAGCATCATAAATGGTGGAGGAAAATGGAATAAATTTTCCAAAGAATACTAAGAGATCCTTAACCCAAAAAAGGGGAAAATTAAGGCCCTGTTTGGTTATCAACTCAAAACCAGATTTTCTCAAATCACTACTTGAAAATGCGTTTGTTTAGTCAACAAATTTTGAATTTTATCTTAAAATCTGTTTTCAATTTTCTGCAATACACTTTTCATTTTCACAAAGATATCTACCCATATCTTCTGCACACACACCCCAAGACCCTTCTTTCCACCTTATGTCTTCTACACCCTAGCCATTCATTATGGCTGGAAGAACTGAAATTTGCAGCTATACAGACAGCAGGAAAACCAGTGTGGAGCCATGGGTGTGGCGCTCAAAATTTCTCTACAACAAGAAGAACCAACAAGACATCCACTCAATCAATTTTCCCATCTCTGATCCGTTTTTTCTCTGTCTCGCTCTCTCTTCCCTCTCTCTCTCTCAACCCAACGACATCTCCTTCTGCCGATTTTTTCTGCAACTTTTCAAACCCTAGCTGTAACAAATCTTCAACTGGATATCTAGGTTCGAACCATATCTGCACTCTCATCAGAGCCGATTCAATGTTGTTGAGGTCGATGCCGACGTGATTCCCATTTGGGTTGTTGAATTCTGGGTTTTGACCGGTGTTGAATTCCATTGCGAGCTTGTCAGGCGGTTCAGTGGTGTTGGAGAGTACAAAGGCGAGGCCGAAACCCTGGCTTGAAGAGATTTTCGGTAAGACTGAGAAGACGAATGAGGTTGAAAATGAAGAGATGGTAGTCAAATTGGAGTTGGGTTTCATTGGGATCGGAGATTGGTAAAAAGCTTTGAAGAAATTGAAGAGGAAGTCAATGGCAAAAGAGGAAGGAATGATGGCTAACTGGAGGACGAAAAGGAAAAGGCAGAACCCAGATTTGCTTTTGCGCGTTCGCTTCACCTTCGTTACAGTATTGTTATTGTTGCCGCTATTGCTGGAAGTGTTTTTCTGACTCTGCTGTGAGGTTTTCGCCATTAAACTTCAGCAAGAGGAAAGCAAAGTAGTACAAGTTTAAGCACAGAGAGAGATTGAGATGGAGAGAAAAATGTTAAGAAGGTGTTTGTTAATATGACCGGTAACTCTTGGTAAAAATTTAAAAAAGAAAAAATCTAATCATATCCAAATTCATTTTTATATTTTTTAATTCTAAATCTGTTTTAAGATTATCACATCCAAACGCATTTTCATAATTTTTAACTCAGAAATTGAATTAAAAATTATTATATCCAAACGCATTTTCACAATTTTTAAAAAATTAATTACAAAATTTTGAAACACATTTTAGAAATATTTTTCAGAAAATCATATTTGAATCACTATCCAAACGTAGCTTAAGATATCCAGAAAATTCAATTCAAAACTATCTACAATCATTAACTTCACAAACTATGGGTCAAGGTAACAAATTCTAACTGAGATTCCTTTTTTTTTTGTTTTTTTTGACATATGGGATCACGTGGTTCATAGAAAATTGTATCTCTATTTTGAGTTCAAAAGGGAAAGAGCACAAAATGTTAATGAGGTATTCAGTTGGAGAGATGGCGACTGGCAAATTGAGGAACTGATGTCTCCTTTGACTGGGAGGAGCCCAATGCTACTTCAAAACAGACAGAAAACTATTTGATCTTTAATATAATGTCATGGTTTGGGCAGTTCAACCAGCTGGTCATGTCCGGCTAGAATTAGCTTTCTTAGGCAATTGTTTTTACTAAAGTTTTGGATACAAATTTGAATTGCACCCGTTCAATTCTAGTGCATCTGACTATTGCTTTGGTGCCACAAAACAGATAAATACTACTTGGGCTGGTGATTGTAAAGAGAATTCATCTTTTGACATAGTTAATATGCCACGATGCTGAATTTTGAATTTTCTATATCCTGGCATATTTTTCAGTGGATGGTTGGACTTGAAGACAATCAAGGATATGATGTATAGAATCTGACATTCTAATTCTTAGATTATTGAGATGTAAATAGTCTGGAAATTGTACTAGAGCTATATGTTGTAAACTTGATTAAGGGTATTTGTCATGGTTATGTTCTCAGGCATTTAGAAGAATCACTACATTTTAGTAAAGTAGCTTAGACTATTCATGTTTGTTGCTAGTAGGGTTGCAACGGTTGTATGGTGTTTTTTGTAATGCCTGATCTGGGGAACTTATTTTCTTCCTTTGGTTGTACAATAGATGCTACATCTTGGTTTCTTTATATTATACATGAGGATAATTTTTTAATCTTTCACTTTTTATTATCTGAACAACTGCGTGGTGGTAAGTTATAATACTTGATTTACTTTTAATCTGTTCATCTTCTCTTCTCTTCCTTCACATTGATCCCTCATTGAAAGGATATTTATTGGCTTGCTGAATTAGTGAATTCTTACTAGAGTTTTTATGTCATATTGGTCCAGGATTCTGAATGCAGACTGAATTAAAAAAAAAAAAAAAAAGAAGTGTACCTGTAGGCTAGAAGAAATGCAATTTGCGTTTTAATTTTTATCATTTAAAGGATACAGAAATATGTCTATCAATTGCTGGTCCTTGTAATCCCCCTTAAGCGCTTTACTTATTAGTTAACGGTTGGCATGTATTCCAGTGTTTTGTTTCTGTGTCGAATCTGGCATGAATTTTGTCAACACAGTCATTGATAACTTCGGCTGTTGGACTGCAGATTGAAGAAATCATCTGTGACATCATTTATTCTGGACTTTGAACTTGTTGCTTATAACCTTGAAAAACAGAAAATCCTGCCCTTCCAGGTGATGTGTTTTCTAATTCGGTTGTATGAAATTTTCTTTTGGCACAAATATGGGATCTTAGGGTTCTGTCTGGGACCCCAAATCTGGTTTTATTGAGTATAGCATCAGTTCAAACAACTTGAAGCCATATAAAAAAAACTGTCTTCCTCAACTACGAGATTGAAGTTTGAATCCCAAGAGGGAGCTCGTTGTAAGGGAATTGGTCACTTAAAATATCAGGATGCTTGTAGTGCACCATCCTAAGAGATTGTAGCCTCTCACTCTCAGCCCTTCTTTCTAGCAAGCAAATTCCAGGATCTCCACGATACAAATTCATGTGGCGCTGAAGCATGATGGAGAAAGAATAGATGTCATCATTGATAATGGTTCACACAAACTGAGGATCCTTCCTTATGCACTCCCTCTGGGAGTTGCTTTTATTCACCCACTCCCCCCCCCCGCAGACCAAAAAGAAAAAAAAACACCTGGATTTCAGTATATCACTTCTGCTTTTTCTACACGATATTGGTTCTTTTCCAGGCTAATAGATTGTGATTTTGATAAAAGTATACCCACTCCTAGTACTACTCTCCACATTATGTAAATTCTCACCAATTGTTTTCGGTATCTGTGTTTTAATTGGAATTCTAGGACACCATTTTGGTTCTTCTTCTTGTTTATTCTATTTGAGAAAGCTCGAATTTGGTTCTGTGACAGAAAGTTTTGAGTAGCATTATTAGTTGCAAGAGTTTCCTTTTAGGCGTTGGAAGGATGGTGGTGGTGAAGTGGACAACAAAACCTTTACATTTTATTTATTATTCAACAGATTAAAGTACTTTTTGTCAATTGAGAAGGGAAGTCTTTTTGCCCCCTCCCCCCTTTTGTGTGTGTGTCTGAGAGTAGGTGTGGATGTTATGTAACTTATGTTATAGTATGAATCAAACAGCACTGAGATTCAAACTTTTGATACGACCCAATTTTGGACAACTTACAGAGAGTAAAGCCAGTTCACATTAAAGGACAGCTGGAGTTTCTCTGTAACCAGAGTAGCCTAAATTTTAGTCTGCCCCAAGGCCCCAAACAGGCTCTTATCAATGCTTATTTGGTAACTATAGATACTTAATAACATTACCTTTTGGCTCTAATACATATTCATCAGAAGAAAAGGCTCTAATTCATTTGGTGTCATTATATTCTTTGATTTTTGGAAATTTTCCCAAAGTTAGCTTTCACATTGTTATTGTTTAGCCTAAATTTTAGTCTTCCCAAAGCCCCAAACGGGCCCTTATCAGTGCTTATTTGGTAACTATAAATAATTAATTATATTACCTTTTGGCTCTAATTCATATTCATTAGAAGAAAAGGCTCTAATTCATTTAATGGATTCATTTTGTCTCATTAAATTCTTTAATTTTTTGAATTTTTCCCAAAGTTAGCTTTCGCATTGTTATTGTTTATTCTTCTTCTTGGTGTCTTATCCACTTTACAGGTGTAGCTACATCAGTTGTTCTGCCTTTTCCATTTTCCCCCTCTTCTGGTGTAAATTCTGCTTTCCATTTTTGCTAAAATCAATTATTCTTTTATTCCTTATAATGTGTTATAGAATACTCTCTCTCTCTCTCTCTCTCTCTCTCTCTCTCTCTCTCTCTCTCGTATATATATGTATGTTGTTCACATAAAATATCTTTATGAATTGTGTTCATGGCAGGTCCTCAGTACGCGTGCTCGTAAAAATGTGTTGTTGAGTGACATCAAGGTTGATGTTTGTATATTTGCTTTTGATATCTTATATATTAATGGCAAACCACTACTACAGGAGCAACTTAATATTTGTAGAGAGGTATGATGGATTTTTGTTAGCCCAGAACTTGAGCTACGTTTCTCTTCCTATCCTTTTTTTTTCCAACTCTTTAGGATTAACAATTGGTTGTTCCAGAGACGTTTGTTTTTCCATATTTCAGTATCAAGCTGTGTATCTGTTATAACTGACATATAGTATTAGTCATTTATTTGAAATTCAAAATGTAAATAGTATTTGTATCACTGAAATCTACTATTAAGTTTTCTCAATTTGTTTCAAACAAGTTTTTATCAAGTAGGACAAATGCTAGGAAGGAACACTCTCCTACAATCTCTAGTCTCTGCTGCCACTGTAAAGAGTTTTATGGTCGATTCAATTTAGTTTTATTTGTGGCTACAAGGTTGGTAAAATATGGAGTTTTTGGGTTTAGAAAAAGTGAGTATGGGGTTTTTGGGTAAAAATCAATGAACGTACAACGAACTTTTGGGGCTACTCTGGGGCCACGAGCAATATTTGTGAGTAGTAACAAGCTTGGTGGTACTCTCTTGAGGTGCTAGAATTGAGTTTCTAAAGGAAGAAAGGGATCAAGCTTGGAACCTAAGATTCTTAATGGTTGAAATGAGGTAAATGAGATTCGATTTAGGGTTCTAAAGTCTACTAAAAGCTGAAAAATAAAGGTGACAAGTAGAATCTAGGTAAATCAACTAAATTTCCGTAGATAGAGTATATAGGCAAGGATCAAAATTTCTTTTTTTTTTTTCCATCGAAACGGCCGAAACGTTTCCATTTTTCAGGGAACCGAAACGGAACACTAGTGAAATATCAAAATTCACATATTTCCATGGAAATAAACATGTTTCCGTGGAAACATACTGAAACTACTGGAAACATACCGAATCAGAGGAAACATTTTTTTTGTATCAATAATAATTCTAGAAGTTAGTAAAAGATAATATCTATTTATTTTTCAAGGATTAAAACTCAAAATTACAACGTTTCCGTTTGTATAAGCTGTTGTACTTTTCTATTACTTTTTAGCGCCAGCTGCTATCTTGAGTGGAATCTCCTGCCACTCCCAAAGGGTGAGTTGCAGGGTTCAAGTCTTTGTTAGGACATGGGTGTATGCATGTATTACCTATCCAAAGAAAAACAAATTGTTACTTTTAGTAGATTGACTTTAAAATGAGACAATTAAAATTTGACTAATAAATCCATGTGAGCCACTAAAACCCATATTTACAAAACCAATAACATAAATTTACCCAAACTAAGGCCCGAGGATCACAACTACGGCTAATGGCCTGAAAATCTAGAAGAAATTACCAAAATGTCTTGGCTCCTAACATGTGGTGGAACATAAATTAAAATGAATCAACAACTTAGATAACTTAAAAAAATTTAAATAACACTCCATGTGACTTAATTATGCAAGCTCCATAGTGGGTCTTGCCTTGAATTCAACACAACTTGCAAGATTTGTCTCCTTCAAATATTTTTTTTCTTGAGTTTCTTGCGAAAATGCGTTATATCGGGCGTACAATGTACAAAGGGATCACATACTTGGAGTCTGTTCCACTTGGAAGGAAAAAAATGGTTGTTGCCGTATGGGCCTGTAATGCAAGAGTTTCTTAAGTCAAAGGTGCTACAATAGTTCACATGGGATGACAATATGTGGAATCACTCTACCTCTCCTGTACCATTGAGGAATTGAGTATAGATGTTATATCTTATTTTGTAGTCATTATTGGTGCAGTGATTAGAACTCTGTCATCCTTACGAGTGTTATCATGATTAGAGAATTATTTATTGGCAGTATCATTAGGGGACAATATACTATTCACAAATCTTAAATTTTTAGAAATTCTTTAACGCAGTAGTATGAGTTGGGGGTCTCTCCCTAGTACCTACCATGATCAGATCACGTGTCAACACACATTTGGACACGTATGGCTGTGTCTCCTCTGTTGATGGTTGAAAGAAACTCTGGGCCTCCTTTCTGGAAGAAGAAGAGGAAGAGCAGTTACGTCACACATGTGAAGGAAAAAGATGAGAGAGAGATTGCATTGCCTATCTCTTGTTGGCCATGAAAAAGTGCTGCTGGGTCTTCAAGCATTAAATAACCTCAAAGATTCAATTTGTCAAACGAAGGAACAGTATTTAAATCCTATTTATTATTCAATAATTTCTAGTTTCACTCGCTATTTTCTATATTCTATAAATATATTTTTCACTAAATATTAATTTGACCTCAATAGTGCCAAATTAATTAGAAAAAAGGATTATTGAAACATAAACATAACAGAAGAAAAATTGATGACATAAAATATGTATACATAGGTACGTTTATGTACAGTCATGCCCTGTTGTCTTGATTTTTGGGAGTTGCTTATCAGACATCCCATCTGTGTTGACACTTTTGTCCTTGTCCACAAATCATAGTGCAGAATATATTACTTCCAATATGCACGCATGTAGATTTTACTTTTTGTGTTTTTGAAGAGGTGCAGAACATAGGTTATACTGGACAAACCTGTAATGCAGCTTAGTGCATTGATCTTTGGCATGTCTGGGTGCTAATTGCAGGAATTTTACTGACTTGCAGTTAACTAGCAGGTGCAGTTTTGGGTGCAGAGTCAACAAGACTTTCAGGCAGTTAGTGGACCAGCTTGGGAGAGAAGGTGGGACAAGTAGGGGTTTCTAGGCTTTGAGGAGCCTCAGAGCATGATGTCCTATCAGCAGTGTATAGTTCTTGGGCATGTGTAAGTTCTTGCAGAAGGGGAATGAGCCACTAGTGTAAACTTGCAGACATCTAGCAGGCTTGGTTTGGGTATGAAGTTACAACTTCATGAGGTTTTATAGAGTAAATCATGAATTAGCGAACAAGCTATCCCAAGGATGGTACTTCTAAAGGGGCTTGTGCTGCTCTTGATGTGTCTTAGTTTTTATGTTGCCACTTATCACACTTATCAAAAAAAATAAAAATGTTGCCACTTACTATCGAATGCCTCAACAAGTCACAATCGTTTAGGCTGCAAACTTTTGTCTTGTGATGCCTTTTGAGTTTTGGGATGGGTCTCCATCCTCTTCATGGGTGGATTTGTCAGGTACCCTGATCTTGCCATTTCTTGCATCTACCTCGTAGAAATTGGGAACTGAAGAGCTATTGCAAATGACTTTTGAGAATCTTTACAACCACCTTGGCATTAAATATAATGATGTCTTCAAATCTTGAAATGGTATAATAATTCCCTAATATTAGGCGAAGTTGTCTTGTTTAATTTGTTTGAGTATTAATACTTAATTTGGATCACCACATACTTGCATCTCCCCTATATTCATGGTTCAGTAAGATTAGAATTGTTAGATATTGAATCTCAGTTCTCACTATCTAAAGTATCTTTTTTTTTTCCCTGACGTACTAAATGATTGAATTTTCCACCTTGCCTACTCCAGGGAAGTTTCCAATAATTAATCTTTTATTAACTTTCCTTTTATTGTTTAATTTTCTGAGTTACCGTTTAGCAGGATGCTGATTATGCCTTCTCACTTTTCAAAAAAAAAGATTATGCCTTCTTATATAATTTGACCTTACGAAAAAATTGGTCTTTTGACAAGACAAATGGCAGCTTTGACATTCTCTAAAGTAGAATTTCTCAGTTTCATGTGACATCTGGAAACATCTGGTTTTGGATATATTTATTTGGCAAGTTTGGATTATCACATTTGTTGATAATGTTTCATTTTGTTAACTTTTCCATTAAGCATATATTCTTTACTTATTCCTCAGGCATGTTTCTTTGTGCAGCATCTTTATAATTCATTTGAGGAAGAACCTGGGTTTTTTCAGTTTGCAACAGCAATAACGTCAAATGATCTTGAGGAAATACAAAAATTCCTTGAAACTTCTGTTGATTCAAGGTTTTTTTTTTTTTTTTCTGTACTTCATTTTTCAATCTTTCTTATTAATTGGTTCGTGGTAGTTATCTTATGCTTGGGTTGTTGGTCCTGAGCTTGATATTTTATAATTTGCACTAGTTTGTCAAATAACTTGAATGTCAGTATGTTCATTTGGATGTTGGTCACATTTAGTATTGCAAGTTTGTACAGCCTGTTTTAGAAGGCAATCTCCAATCATGCCAATTGAAATTGCTTTATTTATAGCTTGGTGAACTCCTTACCTTCTGTTAAGTTTATTGAAAAACTATACTTTTTGGATAGATTCATGCAGACCTGTTGATAGCCTAACCATTTCTGATTTTTCCTTCCCTTTTATCACCAAGACTGTTAGCTGCTATTATGCTTGCTTTGGTCAAAGAACTGCAGACATCCGAACAAAATTCTTCTTGTGACAACTAACTCAAAATAATTTTATGTTAGTTCTTATTCTTGACATTGGGGTTTCTTGCTTCATTTCATGGATAGTGGAGGGAGTGGATTAGAGGCTTTGTTTTTAAAACTTTGGTTAATGTTGTTTCTGAAGGTTTGTTGTGGTAAAAAAATTGTCCATGTCTATGATCCAGCAAGAGTAACCTGCAAAAAGAGAGAGAAGCTTTAGGTGTACCGGCAGGGTGCCAGCCCAAAGCTCTCCAACGCTCAAATCAGTAAGGGAGAATGAATAATAATATGTATTTGTGAATGAAAATCACTGTGTGAATGAAAATCAGTTTAGCTGTTTTCTTATTGAAATAGAGGTCCAAACTTGCCTAACGAGTTATGGATTTGAGATAAGATTCCTTACTTGTTTAGGAGACCTTGCCTAGTTGCCTTTTAGATGTAATCACTATAGGTAACTTGAATTGGGGGACACGTGTCGCATACATGATGGTGGGGTATATTTTTACCTCATTAGTTAGCCCCCCACTTCCTGAGCCTTTCCCATTGGCTAGTAGGGTCTGGAAGTAGAAATAGCGACTTAGACTAACAAATATTGAGTCCGGAAGAGCTGCACTGAGCGCATTTAAAAAATGCACCGTATTCTTTTGGAAGAACTAGTGAAGTGATCTCATGATTCTCGTCGGATGAGCTAATCTCAGCTCTTCTGAAGAGCTGATGAACTGAGTGTTGGATTTTTTATGCTCTGATACTACTGTTGGGTTTTTTTATTACTACCACGTATATTGATTCATAATCAAAAGATGGATTTCATTTCATATCTTGGGGGCTCTTACAGTTGGCCTCTATGGGTTTTTACACTTGGCCTTTCTAGGCTTACATACAATGACAAGAACCCCATATTTATACATGTACATAGATAAATCTAGACACTTCACTAATTAATTCTTACCTAGGAATACTAAAAGTCCTTTAGGAATACTAAGAACCACTTGACACTTAAAACAACCTCATACAATGAACTAGATATTTGTGACTCCCTAAAAATTTCAAATTGCTTTGTCCAACACCCCCTCTTAATTTGAAACTTTCCTTCAATTGGCAACTTCTATTTTCTTCTTGAACTTGGAACTTTCTTTATTTTCATGCTCTTGAAAGCCACAGTTCTCATTGACATTTCCATGGATGTGAAGCACTTGAGTTTTGTTTTCTTTTTACATACTTGCAAATTTCTTCTTCACTCGAACTTGTGGTTGATATTCTTTCTTCATGAGTTTTGCTTGAGACTTTCTATGCCCCTTGAATTTTCATGCTTTTTGAACATCTTTTATGCTTGTTCTTTTGGATCAAAAAATTCTTTCATATTGACCCAACTCGTATCACTGCTAAATTCTTTCATAAAATGCAAATTTTGATTTTCCAAATACATTTTAATTATGCAATCAAAACTGAATTTTTCTATTTCTTGTTTTTCAATTTTTTCTATTTCTTCTTGCATTTTTTCAATTTTTTCTTGACTTATTTTTCCATCTTCTTCATGAATTTCTTCAATTTTATTTTCTTCTTTTTTTGCTTCTTTTCTTCCTCCTTTTCCCTCTACTTTTTCCACTTCTTCTTTTTCTGTTTCTTTTTCCCACTCTTTAAATTTTCAACAAAATTTTCTTCCACAAAAGTATCATTGTCAAAATTTTGCTTTCAATATTCAATTGGTAAAAAATAACTTTTATTATTGCGACAAAGAATTTCAAGTTTTTGCCATACCTCTCTCTAAGATTTTAAATCATTCACCTCCTTCCAAATTTCCTCATGTACAACTCCTTGTAAAATTTGCATTGCTCTTTGCTCTTTCTTTTCTTGAATTTTTGGTGACTTTGCAACACCAAAAACATCCCACCATAGATTACACCCTTGAAGATATGTTCGAGTTTTAACACTTCAAAACATGGTTATCACAATTCGCTCCTCTCCTAGCGAATTACGAATTGGGATCGCACGATCCAAAACATGGATCTTTAGTGATTTGGAGCGCAAGATTTAGCATTCCAATCTAAAATATCAAAAGTCCAAAAAAAAAATCATACAAAATATACACACATCATTAAAATTTTATTTTATAATAGCTTGGATTCGTTAAAATCTTTTTGGTGTTTATATGAACATACCAATATTATTACAAATACAATAAAAAAGTATATCACGTTCCAAATAAACGTATTTCGTTCCAACAAAGCAATCCAAATAAGCCTACCCCTAACGTACCATGTTCTATAACAAGTCACAATCTACGTTCTCTTTCCCGTTCCCGTTTCCTTGTACTATAACGATCCATGTTCCAGGTAATATTGCTCCAAAACATCTAATTAGAAAATACCTACTTTTCATAATACATCACAAAATTCATTTTTATGTACCTTCTCTTTTAGTAACTTACCAGTTGTTGCTGCCTTATTGTTTTATCACTAGCTTTGTTTATCTCGCCCAGTTTAATTCGAAATCGACTCTGATACCATTTCGGATTTTTTATGCTCTAATAGTACTGCTTGGTTTTTAATCATTACCAAATATATTGATTCATAACCAAAAGATGGATTTCATTTCATATCTTGGGGGCTCTTACAGTTGGCCTCTATGGGTTTTTACGTACAATGACAAGAACTCCATATTTATACATGTACATAGATAAATCTAGACACTTCTCTAACTGATTCTTACCTAGGAATACTAAGAACCACTTGACACTTAAAACAACTTCTTACAATGAACTAGATATTTGTGACTTCTTAAAAATTTCAAATTACTTTTTTCAACACTAAGCTGTTTGAAAGAGCTATAATGATATAAGTTCTTTAGACAATCTGTAATGATCTCGTTAGAATAGTCGATTTACGCAATGTAGAAGAGCTGGTAAACTAATGGGCCAAGCTAGGTTATTGGAAGAGCTAATAAGAAGAGCCCTCAGACTAAACTCTAGGAAGAGTTGATGTGAGGAACTCTCACAAGAGCTATGAAGCCACAAGACTTTTAGCTCGGAAGGAGTGATAACACATTGAACTATCACAATTGAGTGTTTGAACTTAAGTTTTTTAGTTTGGAATGGTATTGAACTGTGACAATTAGCATTTGGCACATAATTTTTGGTTCAGGAATGTTTATCTGTGACATTAAGTCCAAGACTTTAGATTTTTAGATCAGTAATGACTTAGTCCAAGCTTGTAATATCTTCACCCTTAAGGTTCAGAATTTTTGGTTCGATTATGACATGTGACACTCGACATTTACCATAAGATTTTTTGGGTTGGGAGGGTTGGACTGTGTTGCTTAGCCGTTTGGCTCAAGATATTTGGCCCAAATTTTTCCAAACTGTGACAAATTCACAAGAGTTTTGGTTCGGACACTTGAGTGATTAGTTCAAGATTTTTAGTTCGGACACCAGTTGTGACACCTCTATTCTTAAGAACTTTGAATTTTTTGGCTTTAGGGCTGTGACACTCGAGTGATTAGCTCAAGATTTTTAGCCTTAATATGGACTGTGACACCCAGTACTTAGCTTAGGATTTTGGTTCAAATGTACCAATTTGTGACACCTAGTGCCTAAAATAGGTTTTTTGGATCGGTTGTAGCTATGACACCGCAATTTATGAGAACATTGGATTTTTGGCTTTAGGGCTATGCCTCTTGAGCACTTAACTCAAGAATTGTAGCCTGAGCAGATTTGAATTGTGACACCCAACGCTTAGCATAGGATTTTTGGTTCAGATGTACCGGATCTCTAACACCCAATGTCTAACATAGGATTTTTGGATTGGCTGTAGCCGTGACACTGCAGTTTCTGAGAACATTGGTTTTTTGGCTTTAGGGTTGTGACACTCGAGCACTTAACTCAAGATTTTTAACTTGAGCGGATCTAACTGTGACACCGCAACGCTTAGCATAGGATTTTTGATTTAGATGTACTAATCTCTGACACGTAGTGCATGACATAGGATTTTTGGATCTGTTTTGGATTGAATGTATGCTCTAAATTGGTGCCGATCTATTTAGAAGATTTGTAGGCTAACTTCCTTAGAAGATCTATAAGTGAAGACCTCTTTGGAAGGTCTGTAGGGGATGACCTCTTTGGAAGATTTGTAAGGGAAGACCTCTTTGGAAGATCTGATGGCTACGTCTTTAGAAGATATGAGGGTTGACATCCTTGGCTGTGGGTGAAGATATGCAGCAATGTCTCCTCTACAAAAGAAGCTTTGTGCCAATCTGACTAGTTGTTGAACATAATCAGGACCCAAATGGGTTAATCTCATAATATTGATGTCACCACAAATGTTTATTTCACTGCCTTACCGGGTTGGCTTGTATAGTTGTATTAGGCTGGACAACTCCCCTGCGAGGACGTGGATGGATCCCTAGTGCCTCTTTCTTTTTGACAACACACTAAACAAATGGTCCATAGATGTAGAACCTAACACACTGTAGCCATGTAGTTTGAAGAACCTTGCAAACCTTGTAACACCCGATGTGCACATAAGTTTAACAGGAGTCTTTGTAGAAGGCTTTTCCAAGAAGAGGATGGGGTGAGCCCACGTTGGCCTTCAGATTGTCTAAAAGGTCCCACTGAGGGACTTAGATAGTTGGATTAGGGCCACTAGTTTCTTCGATCAAATCAGTCTCTTTGTTGGTTGATATTGTGAAATCTGGTAAGTCATGACGAGTAGTATTGTAGTCAGAAAGAATTTCTTCTGTATTTTCTGTATCTTTTCATATACACATTCTAGGTATTTATAATACAATTGGGAAGAAAGAACAGGAAAGAGAAAAAAACGGAAAGAATAAAAATCTTCCTACAATTTCTCTATAGAGAATAAAAATAAAATCTTCCTGCAATTACGCCACAAATTGGGAATTTTCATACTCCCCCTCAAGTTGGATCGTAAATGTTAATCATATTCAACTTGCAGATGATCTCGTCAAAACTGGGCTGAAATAGTCCTTTGGTGAAGATATCTACAATTTGTTCTTTTGTAGGAACATAGGTCATGCAGATAATTTCGTTCTCAATTTTTTCCTTGATAAAATGTCTGTCCACTTCTACATGTTTGGTTCGGTCATGCTGAACTGGGTTGAGAGAGATTTTGATGACTGCTTTATTGTCACAGTAAAGTTTGATTGGGAGTTTTACTGTGACCTGTAGTTCTTCTAAGAGTTTTTTTAGCCACAATCCTTCACATATCCCTTGTGCAACAGCTCTAAATTCGGCTTCAGCACTACTTCTGGCCACTACACTTTGTTTTTTGCTTCTCCACGTAACCAAGTTTCCCCATACATAGGTACAATACCCGGTAGTGGACTTTCTATCTTCTATTGAACCTGCCCAATCAGCATCTGTGAAGACTTCGACTTCCTTGCGTTCTGATTTCTTGAAGAATAGTCCTTTACCTGAGGAGCCTTTGAGATATCTGAGAATCTTGTACACAGCTTCTAGGTGAGTTTCTTTTGGTGAATGCATGTGTTGGCTTACCACACTAACCGTAAATGCAATGTCAGGTCTAGTGTGTGATAGATAGATTAGCTTGCCAACTAGTCTCTGATATCTGTCCTTTTCTACTGGATTTCCCTCATCCTTTGAATTCCTTCCTGCTTCGATAGGTGTGTCGCTTGGTTTACATCTAAGCATGCCAGTGTCGGTTAGAAGGTCAAGAACATACTTTCGTTGAGAGACACTAATACCCTTTTTTTGATCTGGCAACTTCCATTCCCAAGAAGTATCGCATTTGTCCTAGGTCTTTTACTTCAAATTCAGTGGCTAGGATTTTCTTCAGTCTCTCCATCTCCACTAAATTATCCCCAGTTAGGATTATATCATCAACATAAACAATTAGAATTGTTTTCATTCCATCTTCAGATTGCTGGAAGAACATAGTGTGATCTGATTGCCCCTGCTGATATCCTTGACCCTTTATCACCTTTGCAAACCTATCGAACCATGCTCTGGGTGATTGCTTGAGACTGTACAAAGACTTCTTGAGTTTGCAAACCCGATTTTCTTCTTCCTTCTTACAAAATCCCGGTGGTATTGTCATGAAGACTTCTTCTTCTAACTCACCATGCAAAAAGGCATTCTTAATGTCAAGTTGTTGAAGAGGCCAATCCAAGTTGACTGCTAATGACAAAAGGACTCGAACTGTATTCAACTTTGCCACAGGTGCAAATGTCTCAGTGTAGTTAATACCATAAGTTTGTGTAAACCCTTTTGCAACAAGGCGGGCTTTGTAACGCTCGATTGTCCCATCAGCCTTGTGTTGGAAAGTTTCAAAACTGTTTAGTCAACTTTCCTATTTTTCTAAGAGGATCTTAGCTGTAAATGTGTGAATATCCTAGAATATTTAGTTTCCTTAGAAGTTAGCATTTTTTGTTCTTTCCTTCTTTGGTTCTTTCCTTCTATCTCTCTGCTGTACATCTATTTATACAAATCTGTATCTATGTTTCAATTAATGAGAATTATTCCCACAAGAAGCTATCTCATTCGAGATGGTATCAGAGCAAGGTACGGCTCTTGGCCTTGTGTAAACCCTAGTTTCCCTTGGCGGCTCTCATCTAACCCTAATCTCTATAGGGTTTTCTTCCTTGTTCAACTCTGCCCTTCTCTTCTGTTGCTGTAGCCATGGCTGAAACTCCAAACACAGCTAAACCTGAAACCAAACCTGAACCCAGATCTACCCATTCTGAACCTTACTCTGTCCAAATTACCAATATACGATTAAATGAGGCCAACTTCTTGCGGTGGTCACAATCTGTCAGGATGTATATTCGTGGAAGAGAGAAGATAGGGTACTTGACTGGTGAAGCTAAGGAGCCCGAGAAGACAAACCCATCTTATGCTATATGGGATGCTGAAAATTCCATGGTGATGGCATGGCTCGTGAATGCTATGGATGAAGAGATTAGTGCTAATTACATGTGCTATTCTACTGCAAAGGAACTCTAGGACAATGTGAGTCAAATGTACTCTGACCTTGGGAATTATTCTCAGATTTATGAACTGCAGCAGAAGATCAGCAACACTTATCAAGGAGACGGCAGTGTAACAAGGTATTTCAATGTTCTTAAGGGCCTATGGCAAGATCTGGATTTATTCAATGATTATGAATGGAAAAATCCTGCTGATTGTAGTCACAATAAGAAAATGGTGGAGAATGCAAGAATTTTTAAATTCTTGGCTGGACTTAATGATGAGTTTGATGAAGTAAGGAGAAGAATCCTAGGGAGACAACCTCTGCCACCACTCGGGGAAGTATTTTCTGAAATACGACGAGAAGATTGTCGAAGGAGTGTGATGATGAAGAAAAAGGAGGATGAGACTGTGGAAAAGTCTGCTCTAGTTGCTGCCAATAATCCTGCTCCTCATGCTGCTGGTAACACAGATTTGGCTACTGCCAATATTTCTGCACAGCGGCCTTACTCTAATCAAAGGAGGTTGGAAGATAAGCCTCGAGTATGGTGTGACTACTGCAATAAGCCACGCCACACTCGAGAAAATTGCTGGAAACTCCATGGAAAGCCAGCAAACTGGAAGAGCAACAAATCTGGACCCTCTGGCAGCAACCATGCAGTCCCTAAAGCCAATGAGGCTAATTACCTAAGTGCTGAGCAGGTGGATCATCTTATTCAACTGCTGAAATCTACTTCTACCTCTGGTCTTCCTACTGGTTCATTGGCCCAAACAGGTGATGACTCTAGTGCCTACTCCTGTTGCTTAAATCTTGCACCATGGATCATTGATTCTGGTGCATCTGATCATATGACTAGTATCTCACAATTGTTTAAATCTTATTCTCCTTGTTCTGGTAATAAAAAGATTAGAATTGCAGATGGAAGTTTTTCATCCATTGATGGAACAGGTTCTGTCCAAATCTCTGAAAAAATAGAACTCACATCTGTCCTTCACGTCCCTAAACTTGCTTGTAATTTGCTGTCTGTTAGTAAACTCTCACGGGATTCTAATTGTCGTGTCATTTTCTTTGATTCCCATTGTGAATTTCAGGACCAACACTCGGGGAGGATGATTGGCAGTGCTAGGATGATTGATGGACTCTACTACTTCGATGAGACTTTATTCAACAATAAACAAGCTCATGGTTTGAGTAGTAGTACTAGTTCTGTTTTTGTACGTGAACAAATAATGCTTTGGCATCTTAGACTAGGACATCCTAGTTTTCTCTATTTAAGACATTTGTTTCCTAGCTTATTTAAAAATCTGGATTGCAATTCTCTTCATTGTGATGTTTGTCACATATCCAAAAGTCACCGAAGCACCTATCAATCAAAAGCTTATCATTCTTCCAAACCTTTTTATTTAATTCATAGTGATGTTTGGGGTCCCTCAAAAATCACTACTAGTTCTGGTAAGAAATGGTATGTTATATTTATTGATGATCATACACGTTTGTGTTGGGTGTACTTGTTAAGTGACAAATCTGAAGTTAAAAAAATTTTCCAGGATTTTTATAATATGGTTGAAACCCAGTTCCAAACAAAAATCAGTATACTTAGAACCGATAATGGTACTGAATATTTTAACAAATTTTTAGGAACGTTTCTTTCAACAAAGGGTATTCAACATCAATCTACTTGTCGTGACACCCCACAACAAAATGGCATTGCTGAGAGGAAAAATCGCCACTTGTTGGAGGTTGCACGGGCCCTAATGTTTTCAATGCAAGTTCCTAAATATTTATGGGGTGATGCTATTTTAACTGCATGTTATCTAATTAATAGGATGCCTACTCGAGTTTTAAAATACATCACTCCCTTAGATTGCCTAAAAAAAGTGTTTCCTACTTGTCGGATAACATCAGACTTGCCACTAAAGGTGTTTGGATGCACTGTTTTTGTTCATATACCAACCAGTCTTCGATCCAAGCTTGATCCTAGGGCAGAAAAATGTGTTTTCCTTGGCTATGCTCCTAATAAAAAGGGATACAAATGTTTTAATCCTCTGACCAAAAAAATTCATATAAGTATGGATGTTGTTTTTCTTGAAAACCAGCCCTTTTTTTGCCATAACTATCTTCAGGGGGAGAAAAAGGAAATTGAAGATGAGTTCTGGCAAACCTCTAAGCCTCTTCCAAATATTTTCCTTGACATTGACATCCACTCTTTAAAGGGACAGGAAACTGGTACCTTAACTGGCGCAAATAATGGAAATCCTAGTCTACCTATACACGGCATACCTGATTCACAAACAGGGGGAGAAGTACTATCAAATATTCCCTCATCTGAGCTTCGTGTTTATACCAGAAGAAGAAATCATCAAATTAATAGAGCTCTTTCTTCAAATCCAGAACAAGGCCAATCATCATCACCTGCACGAGTTGGTCCTCCTTCACATACTCCAGGTACTTCCTCTTCTCCAGATCCCTTATCTGACAATTCTTCTGATCTTGACCTGCCCATTGCCCTTAGGAAAGGAGTTAGAACCTGTACCACACATCCTATTTCCAACCATCTATCCTATCATAGACTCTCCTATACTCATAAGGCCTTTACTTCAAATGTTTCTCATCTGTTTATTCCAAGAACCATTCAGGAAGCACTGGATCACCCAGAATGGAGATTAGCTGTTCAAGAAGAGATGGATGCACTAATTGCTAATGGTACTTGGGAAATTGGTGACCTTCCGGAGGGGAAAAAGATTGTTGGCTGTAAATGGGTATTTACAGTAAAATTCAAGGTTGATGGGAGTATAGAAAGGTACCTAAAAGGGACTCCAGGTAAAGGTCTATTATTTGGAGGACATGGGAATTTACAGGTTGAAGTATACACTGATGCAGATTGGGCTGGAAGTATCACTGATAGAAGATCAACTTCTGGCTATTGCACTTTTGTTGGAGGAAACCTAGTAACATGGCGCAGCAAGAAACAAAATGTGGTGGCAAGGAGTAGTGCAGAGGCAGAATTTAGGGCTGTTGCTCATGGAATTTGTGAATCACTATGGATCAAAAGGTTGCTGGAAGAATTAAAGGTTACTCATTCACTACCTATGAAACTGTATTGTGACAATAAAGCTGCAATAGCTATTGCTCACAATCCAGTTCTTCATGATAGAACGAAACATGTGGAGGTAGACAAGCATTTTATCAAGGAGAAAATAGATGAGGGAGTAATCTGTCTGCCATATATCTCGACAACTGAACAAGTAGCAGACATACTGACAAAGGGACTGCCGAAGAAACAGTTTGAAAACTTCATTACCAAGCTGGCCATGGAAGATATCTTCAAGCCAGCTTGAGGGGGAGTGTTGGAAAGTTTCAAAACTGTTTAGTCAACTTTCCTATTTTTCTAAGAGGATCTTAGCTGTAAATGTGTGAATATCCTAGAATATTTAGTTTCCTTAGAAGTTAGCATCTTTTGTTCTTTCCTTCTTTGGTTCTTTCCTTCTATCTCTCTGCTGTACATCTATTTATACAAATCTGTATCTATGTTTCAATTAATGAGAATTATTCCCACAAGAAGCTATCTCATTCTAGACTTGTATTTCAAGGTAAAAACCATTTGCAACCTACCGGTTTCTTCCCTCTCGGTAAATCCATCACATCCCAGGTCTCATTTTTCTCCAACGCCCGCATTTCTTCTAGAACGACATCCCTCCATTTAGGGACCTCCAAGGCCTCCTGAATATTTTTCGGAATTCCTGTACTATCAAGGTTAGAGATAAAAGCACGAAAGTTTGTAGACAGAGCATTATAAGATATGAATTTCGAGATAGGGTGGACAGTACATGACCGACTTGATTTTCTTAGAGCAATGGGTAAATTAGAATCAGGCGACTCCGTTTTAGACTTGGAAGGAGACTCTTGGTTACTTGGAGCTATCAGTGGAGCCAACGCTTTTGGTGCTTCAGGTGTGAGATGTTCCTTGTACCTTGATTGTGGCCTCTGTGAATAAACAAGTATCTCCTTGTCCTGTTGTTTTCCTACACCGCCTCTTGAGTTCAAGTATCCTTCTGTAAATGGCACATTAGAACAAGATGGTGTTGCAGGTTCAGTGTTTGGGATAGGCTCAGAAAAGGAGAGTTCAAAATCTAATACCCGACCTTCACTCAGATGCTCCCCCTGAAGGGAGGGCTTTTGGAAGTAAGAAGTGTTTTCAAAAAAAGTAACATCAAGGCCAATAAAAACCCGTTTGGTGGATGGATCATAGCACTTGTAACCTTTTTGAGTAGGAGAATACCCAAGGAAAACACACTTAATAGCTCGAGGGTCGAATTTATGCCAATGGTGGGAATGGACATGAACAAAGGCGGTACAACCAAACACTCTAAGAGATAGACTAAAGGAGAGGCGAGAGTGAAGGAAGAATTGCTGAAATGTTTGGAGGGGTGTAACAAAAGAGAGAACATGGCTAGGCATTCTATTGATGAGGTAGGTAGAGGTCAAAACAGCATCACCCCAAAAAATTTTGGGCATATGCATAGTGAACATCAAGGCACAAGCAACATCGAGAATGTGTCTATTTTTTCTTTCAGCAACCCCATTTTTTTGGGGAGTATTGACACAAGAACTTTGATGAATGATCCCATGCTGCTGAAAATAATCACCCAAAATAGTATTAAAATATTCGGTGCCATTATCAGTGCGCAGAATTTGAAGTTGTGCCTGGAATTGTGTTTGGATCATGAAGTAAAAATTGATAAACATAGAACGAACATCTGTTTTATCCTAGGTAAACCCAACAAACGCGAGTATGGTTATCAATAAAGGTAACAAACCATTGGGTATGAATACGATTAATGATACGAGAAGGACCCCATAAGTCACTGTGAATCAGAGTGAACGGCTTGGATGGTTTATATATGGATGGCGGAAAAGAAGTACGGTGATGTTTCGCAAGTTCACATATTTCACATTGAAAATCAAAGAATCCTTTATTCGGAAATAAACGTTGCAAATAGTTAAAATTGGGATGACCCATTCGAAAATGCCATAACAACAGTTCACTATCCTTGGAGACAGATGCAGAATCACAAAAGGAAATGGGACCCTGTTTTCTCACATCAACGTCCTCGAAGTAGTAGAGACCAGCACACTCCTTAGCACTGCGAATCGTCGTCCTCGATGATAGGTCCTGAAACAAACAATGAGAGGAAAGAAACTTAGCAGAGCAATTGAAATTTTTTGTCAACTGGCTAATGGATGACAGATTGCACGATAACTTTGGAACATGAAGAATAGACTCAAGTGTGATAGAGTTAGAGAGACGAATACTCCCTTTACCAACTACAGAGGAGAGGGAATCATCTGTATTTTTAACCTTAAGATTACCAGCACAAGGTAAGTATGAAGAAAAAAGGTGGTAAGAGCCAGTCATGTGATCAGAAGCACCAGAGTCAATAATCCAAGGAGTTTTTGAGTGAGAGGCAGTAACGAGGGTGCGTAAAAAATTACATCAATGGGCTAATGAACCAGAAGGAGTCGGCGTGGAAAATTGACCAGAGGGTTGGAGGCTAGAAAAAAGGTTGTAGAGCTGATCCAACTAGTCAGAGGTAAAGGCACTATTCGGAGTGTGGTTGACCTCGGGAGGGGGCTCAGCCTGATGGTCAGCAGTAGTGTGATAGGCATGAGTGCGATGATTCTGTCGTGGTTTCCAGTCAGCAAGCTTCCCATGGAGCTACCAACAGGTAGCCTTAGTATGATCGGGCTTATAGCAATGTTTAGACCAAGGTCGGCCTCTATTTTGTTTCAGCCTAGACCCAGCCAGGGAGCCTTTTGTTACCAAGGCAGACATTTCAAGCCTAGTGGAAAGAGAGTCCTTCAGCATCCCTTGATGCCGTTGCTCTTCACGCCTCACTTTCGAGAAGACTTCACGTGTGGAAGGCAGAGGTCGTCGACCAAGAATACGGCCATGAACATCATCCAAGTTGCGGTTGAGCCCAGCAAGAAACTCAAAAACTCTCTCAGTTTCGAGTTTCTTCTTGTAGCGAACACGCCAGAGCACTCCCATTCATCATTGAAGTTGAGATCGAGTTCCTGCCAGAGAGCCGTCATCTCCATGAAATAATCGGTGACGTCCTTCTCTCCTTGCTTCATTTGCCATAGTCGAGTCTTGATGTCAAAAATCTGAGAGGAATCGCGAACATTAGAATGTCTCGCGAACGGCGTCCCAAACGTCTTTCGCTGTCGGCAAGAAAAGGTAGGCCTTTCTGATGACAAGTTGCATTGAATTCACTAGCCAAGCAATCACTATGGAGTTCTCAGACGTCCATTTTTGTAGTGAAGCCGCTGGTTCGGTTGAGGCTGGCTTGGGTGTCGTGCCAATAAGATAGCCAAGTTTGCCGTTGCCATCGAGCACGAGTCGAATAGACTGAGCCCATTCACGGAAGTTTTTTTCCATTCAACTTCTCCATTGTGAGTTGAAGAGGCAAGAGAGAAAAGCTTCTGGAACCTATGGTGGAGAGAATGTCGGCCTTGTTGTTGGGACCTTCGGTCATGGATTGGGTCTAAGGTTCTGGGGAATTATATGAGTTGGACAGATGGTTTTTTTTTTTTTTTTTAAAGGAAATGGGGTTTCAAATGAACTTGGGTTACTGGTCCGCGACTTACTGGGGAAAGACAGAACCCCAAGCAGCCGAGATTTCGACCCAACCAAATCCAGGCTGAGAGTCGACCACCCAAGTAGAACCCGTCGATTGCTGTCTCCGAAAGCGAAGAGTTTCAGAAGGATTTCAATCGGTCGTGCTTGGTTTGGGAACGTGACGATCGAGTAGACACGATGATGGATGGAGGCTCGATTTGGAGATGGAACAACTCGAAGCAGACATGATGATGAACAGAGGCTCGATTTGGAGATGACTGACGAACCGATGATGTGCCAACGTGATGAAAGGGCCAAGCCACAGATCGGCAGACGAAACAATGATCGATGGTAGCACAGATCTTCATCGGCGATGGAAGAGCCCAGAGGCAATGAAGGTGAGAGGATGAGGGGTGTTTACCACTGATCTACAGAGGAGGAAACGATCAACAGTAGCACTGATCTTCGTCAGCGATGGGAGTTTAAAACCCAACAATCATCATGTATCTAATCGACGATGAATAGCCGATCAAACGTGGAACGATGGACAATGATCCCCTCAAAGACGGTGAGCTTCTCTGGCTCTAATACCATGTAGTTAGAAAGAATTTCTTCTGTATTTTCTATATCTTTTCATATACACATTCTAGGTATTTATAAGACAATTGGGAAGAAAGAAAAGGAAAGAGAAAAAATGGAAAGAATAAAAATCTTCCTACAAATCTTCCTACAATTTCTCTATAGAGAATAAAAATAAAATCTTCCTGCAATTACGCCACAAATTGGGAATTTCCACAAATATTTATCGCGAAAATGTTGGATGAGATCTCGTGTATAGATATTTTAGGAGATAGAGCAAATGTTGGTTGGTGCACTGAGGGCACCTTTTGCACTGACTGCATAAGCAAACATGTGGCGATGAAGGTCCAAAAGAACATAAAAGTTGCTTGGTGGGGCCAAGCGTTGTGTGAGTTGTTGATTCTTGCTGCGGTCCACAACCCCTGATGCATGAGCTATTAGCGGGGCTCTAGTTGTTATAGTTTGATGTGATTAAAAAGGTTCAAGAAATTAGGGAATATAATTTGCAAATTCATTATTTTACCCCCCAAAAAAAATCGCGTCTTCTTTGATAAGAAGAAGGTAGTTGTTGGGTGGCTTCTCTTTATTTGTTCCATTTGTGTCTAAGGCACATTTTCATTTGCTTTTATTATTGTATGTCTGCAGTTGTTTGGGATGCCTCCTATGTTGGAAAAGAAAATCAATGTTTGTTCGGTTCAAGGCTGACAACTAGCCTTTGTTTCCAATTTCACATTATTTGCACTTTATGCTTTTATATGGTGCCTCAAGGGTGATCCACTAGTCGTTGTTTGAAAGATCTTAGGCCTTAGCAATGAAATTACTCTTTTTGAATTATTAAATATTTACTTTTTAATTTTCTTAAGCTGTTATAATTTTTCGTCAGCAGTTCATCCTACTTTGCAGGTGTGAGGGTTTGATTATTAAAACACTGAATAGGAGATGCTACATATGAGCCTTCAAAACGGTCAAACAACTGGTTTAAATTGAAGAAAGATTATATGGAGATGTAAGAAATTATAATACTATCTTTTCATGTAGTTTCTAATTAAGCTTAATGACTACTAGTATTACTTCTTGTGCTCTGCAGTATAGGTGATTTGCTAGATTTAGTACCCATCACTGCTTTCCATGGCCGGGGGAAACGTACTGGTAATTATCTCCTTGAGCACTCTTCAGTTGAACCAAGTGAGACTTGCTTAACAATCAATATTTATATGTTTAAATATATAATTTTAGCCAAGATAATGCAGCCTTGTGTTAGATTGGAAATTGCACCGATTGCTTTAGGTTTATCAGTTTATGTATATTTCATGCTATCCTTCTTGTCTTCTTAATAGTCACTACTCTTATCTTGAGCTTGAGCCTGAATTGTGCTGATGGTATCTATTGTTTTTCTCAGGTGTTTATGGCACCTTTCTCCTTGCCTGCTATGACAGCAATAACGATGAATACGAAAGCATCTGTAAAATTGGTAAGCCACCCTCCCAACACGTGCATGCATGCAAGAAAAAAAAAGAATAAAGAATAAATCCATCACTACCCTTTCTTTTTCTTTCTTTATATTTATTTTTATCTATTTTAAAAAGAGAAAATCTCTGCAAATAATGGCCTCTGAAAATATGTTACCGTTGCTTGGTGCAATGTTGCCAAGTGTGAAAATGCAAGTTCAAGTTTAAGAGTAGTCATTTTGTAAAAATATTGCCAAAATTAGGTCTGTATATCCAGTTCACTCCTGCTTGCATTTGCATCCTGCATTAGCGGGACCAACATGATGGTTTTTTTTTTATTTTATTGTAAGGGTGTTTGGGGGGGGGGGGGGGGGGGGGGGGAGAGAGAGAGAGAGTCTAATGGTTATCAAGTTTCTCTACCTATCAATATCCCAATGTTTACACATCCTTGGAATTTTTTTTTGATGCTGGATAGGCACTGGATTTTCTGAAGCGATGCTTGAAGAGCGTTCTGCCAGTCTTCGATCTAAAGCGATTTCCAATCTGAAGGTTGTGTTGCTTCTCTTTCATTCTGATGGAACCACCGAAGCATTGTCTGTTTGTGGGGTTATTTGCGTAGTTTTTCATGCTAATTATAATATTTATGTCATTTCGGCCATACTATCACTATGCAGAGACAATCAGTCCAGATGTAGGGTTTGAACTTGCTGAGGTAATAATTATAATCTTGGTGTTTCTATCTTTTTAGATTAGTATCTTCCCCATTTCTTGTAACTTTTGAATTTAGCTTGTGTCTAATTTGCATATTTTTCTTTTTTTGTACTAGTTGTTAATCATTTTTATGGATACACTTTTCTATTAATTAAATATGTCATTATGTAATTAGGAAGATCCTGTTAGTTGAACACAAAGTTTTCATTTTTACATGAGATTTAAAATGCAACTCCTCTAGGTGTTACATGAATACTCTTTGTACTTGTGTGATGTTGGATACAAATAAATACTGTTTCATTGTTTCAAGTTACATGTTAGCATTACCTTTTTCTACCATCTTTACTCTCTTTAGCATCAAAGAAGTGATGCGTTTAGTATCACTGACAGACGCTTGTCATCTGACTTAAAAGCTTAAGTTGTTAGATGGTATTACCTATCCTCTCTTAAATGCCTAAGAACCCCTCGATACACATCTGATGTGGGACTCAAAACACTTGTATTATCCTTGTGACAAGCTCCAACACTTAGTCCTTGACAACCTTGTTAGCGGGACCCACCCTGCCACCCTTGGGTGCTTGGCATAGGCTTCGCCGCTCCATGTGCCATGAAGCTGTCCCCACCTGTAGTACCCTTGGATTGGCTTTGATACCACTGTCATGAACGGGTGCTTATCATTCAATCCAAAAGCTTAAGTTGTTAAGTGGTACTCTTACTGTTCCTTATATGCCCAAAAGCCTCCCAGTACACAGTGCACACCCGATGTGAGACTTATCACGTGTCATCCCTATGACAGGTGATGTGTTTAGCCTCTCTCTTCTTACTTACTGACAGATTTTGAGGATCTTTACACGCACAATTTTTTATTAGTAGGATATGTCTGGGAATAGTATGATCTATTCACCCAGGAAATCTTGCTACTTTTTTGTTTCTTGGGTTAAAAACATTTGTAGACTGCTTAGTTGGCACTTGGCTTAATTGTTCAAAATCTGGATCTCTGCAGAAGTTCTATAATGTTAATTCTTTGTTTAACCAATCAGGGTCACTTATAATCTGTGCGCTTTTGTGGCACTAAGCAGTTTTATTTTAGTTTGATCTACCAGTAAATTTATCCTATAATGTTAATTCCATCTGTATATTCAGGCATCTTGGGTTATTCTCTTTCAGGTATGGGAGGTGAAAGCTGCAGATTTGATTATTAGCCCTGTTCATCGTGCTGCAATTGGTGTTGTGGATCCTGATAAGGTTGAACAATTTTTCTTTTGAATTTGGTCATGTGTGTTTCATGGATTAGATAAGGGTGGATTAACTCTCTCCTCCACTAATAGTTATAAGATTAGTAATCCCAACCCTTCCCTCCCGGTACTATTAGTGAGCCCCTTCCTTTTTTATCCAAACACCGGCTTCACAAGTTCATTGAGACTAATTTATCCAATCCCTTCCCTAGGCCGGCAAACAGACATAGCTTGAAGACTTTAATCATTTTCTAGTATAAGAAGGATATCAAATGTGAAGTTGAGGGTATGCAAAAGGTCGGGTGACAAAGCTGGTCTTGGCTGGCCTCAGCATGCCAAAAGGATCATCCGCCCCTGTGGTGGCAGCCGCAGCAAATGTTCTTTCTTCTGATTTCATGCCCCTTTAGTTTTTTTAATTCTGTTTTTCAAGAGAGAAAAAAAAGTACAAGCACGGGCATGCTTGTTCCCAAGCGCACAACTCAACTCAACAAAGCGTTAAATTCCAACCACTTGGGGTAGGCTACTGGATCTGCCTTGCTTATCAGCTCTTAGGCCATATCCTTGTCTATCACACATCTCTCTCTCTCCAACCACCCCCCGCGGCCCCCCCCCAAAAAAAAATGTTTGTGTATTTGCACTCCACTTTTAGCATCCTGCACGCTACATTGTGAGTGCATGGGAAACTTGTTAATACATGGGATGAGTGCAGGCTATTTTATTTGCAGAATGCAAATTATATGCTGCCTTTTCCGTTTATCTCATTTCTTGCATTCTTGTTAAAGGGAATTTCTCTCCGATTTCCAAGTCTGGTTCATGTCCGTGATGATAAGAATCCAGAGCAAGCCTCGTCTTCTGATATGGTGAATGACAATTGTAGCTATTTGATTTTTTCCATTTCGTTTTACTGTTTTTGTGCTTATTTTTGTTCCTGTTGGTCTGAACTCTTCTTTGTCTTTTTCTCCTTCTTTTGCAGGTTGCTGAGATGTATACTTAATAAAAACATCAACGAAACCTAGATGGAAATGAAAATGAAAATGACTGAGGGAACAAAGCTTCCATGTTTCTCTCTTTAGAAGTGTTTTTTTTTTCGGTGGATAAATCCATAGCATCATTGATAAAAGATGTGAATATATCTCTTAATTTTTGCACCAAGGCCACGTTTGATACCTTTAAATGGAATGAACTGAAACGTTATTTGATGCGTGAATGGAATAAGTCATTCCTTAATTTATTTCATTCATTTGTTTGGTAACTAATAATTAACAATAGTAAGCATGTGTGCGTGTGTGTGTGTGTATATATATATGTATATATACGTGGATACATACATATAGTTATATATATATATATATATAACCATTTATAAATATATTTATTATATATATGTATGTATGTTTATGTTTAAGTTTATGTTTATATGTACATATTTACATATATAAATACATGCATATATATATATATATATTTATGTGTATATATTTTATATATATGAAGATGGCCCTTGGCACAATGTTAAAGTAGTTCCATTCTGACTTGAAGGTCATGGTTTGAGTCGCGGAAACAAAATCTCGGCTTATGGTGGATAAGACTGCTTACATCTAACTCTTTCCAAATCTTGCAGTGGCAGGAGTCGCGTGGACTGAGACTGCCCTTTATATATTTATGTAAATGTAATTTGTTTTGCCCTTCTAATCTCAGTCCTTTGGAATGAAACTCACTACTTAAGTTATGAGTGGATGTTTTTGCATTGCTCTGATTATATGTCTAGTCATAATGTTTGTTTAATGTTGCAGCCATCTAGAATTAAACAACGGGATTTGCAGCAAAATATTGGATTAACATTGGGCTAAGGACACGGATGCCAGTATTGGACATGGAAGGCAAATCAAAGTTGTTTAGTAGGTCAGATGTATGATTCTTGAGCTTTATCTTACAGTATGTTTAGATATGAATGTATAGTGTCTGTTTAGAAATGTTGTTTATTAGGTCTTAATTAATGATGATTTCTTTGCAGCCATAGTTTACTATGAAATGTTGATCTGGTTACCGACTGTCCTGCAACTGTTGTGAAATGAAACGAAATCATTACATGGAGAAAAACTGTTTAGATGGTGTGCGTACTTTGTGTTTAGATGGGCCTAGCTTGATGTAGAAAGAATGACCAAATGGTCAATATTTGGGTGGGACTCCATAGAAACAGGAAGCACCATTTTGCACGCGTTCTGCTGGAGGCATGTGCACCGAATTGGCACAGATAGTCCATGGAGTCTTTGTGTCCAGACTGTCTTAAGTTAGGGGATGACTCTTGACATTTTCCCATGGGAGCACAGATCCCTGGCCAGCATGAGATGGGAGATGGGACATGAGAGATGTGTCAGTGTCTGTCTAGTGATGTTTTGAATTTTGGGGATTTCTTTTTCTTTTTTAAGTCAAGAGAACATGATCAAGCCGATCACACTTAAAGTTGGTTTTTTTATAATTAATATTTAATAAATTAATAAATTTTAATAATTAATGAATTTTTACTTGAAAATAATATTAAGAGTTTTTTTAATAATTTAATTCGAGTATTATATGTAATTTTTTTATGAAAAATTTGAAAGTCGTTGAAAAGCTGTATATAAAATTTTGTGTTTTTTTATGTACCAAAAATTGTTAATATGTAAGAAATACTTATTAATTAATGAAAGTAAAAAAAAAAAAAAAAATTATCAATGAACTATTCTAGTAAGTAATAAATTTTTAATCTTTCAGATTTAATAATTTTAAGAGGGTTAGATTATAATTATTTTAAAATATTTGAGCAGAGTGTCGTGTAGACCAGTCCATTGACTGGATGTCCTTAGGGTCTGGCCCCCCTAACATTCCAACCATGATGACAGAATTTGTGAGAGATCAAAGTGTCTTCTTGTTGATATTTTGCAATGCTCAGCTGGATGAACGCGTTTGCTTTGCTTACTGACAGATAAAATTGGAATTTGCATACAAATATTTGATAATGACTGAATTCGAATATATATATATATATATATAAAGAATAATTAGATTAATTTTTTTCAAAGATGTAATGGTGGTTGATTTGACAAGATAATTCAATTGTTTCCAATAGGTTGGCCCCAGTGAGGCTGAAGAAAATAAAATAATTGGAAGTGTAAAGAAATTCTAAAGTCTTAAAAAGTATTTTGTACTGCCAATCAATATATAATAATGTTGTTGAATGTGTAATGGTTGTGTACCTCAAAATATATGCAATGTTTAACAAGCTAAGGGTTTGTTTTAATTTGTTTGTATTATGCAAGATGTCAATTTAATAGCATAGGGCATATTTTTTTTTAGAGGTATGTCAGATTGTGTCAGACCGTTCAATAATCTTTAACATAATATTTTTTTTATAAGAAAAATGTGAAAGTTGAAATATATATATATATATATATATATATATATATATGAAAAGAAAGTACGACTAACACAAGAATTCCAGAGTTGAGTATAAAAAAACAAGAACGAATGAAGAGAGAAAAATGCATTTATTCAAATAGATAGCACCCAGCAGACAAAATGGTAGAAATTTGGAGGAGATGATGATCTGACAACTTGCAACAAAGGCCAATTGCTTTCACCAATAAGAAGCGACTTTGAAGTCGGAAATTTGTGAATCAACCCATGGATGGGGGCACGATGTCTAAAGTTCATTTCTTTGAGTTGGGGTCCCCCTTTTTCCTAGTCAAATGACAACAACATCATATTTTGCGTTGATTTGCCATACTAGAATGCATTTATTTTACTTAAATTTTGATGATGAAGAACCATCTAATTTTGTTAAAATTGTTTCATGAATCGTGGTATCGATTTGAGACAATCGACACTGAAATTCATGTAGTCGAATAATCTCTCAAATTTACAATTACTAAGAGCATCAATTGAGTTTGTCGTTTGGATAAACAAGACTTAGTTAATTAGTATACGTTGATCCAAATAGTGTCATGTCCCCTTGGTACTCTCATAGAGATAGTCATAAACTCTAGATGGAAGCAACCCATGGATGGGGGCACAATGTCTAAAGTTCATTTTCCTAGTCAAATGGCAACAACACCCTATTTTGCCTTGATTTGAATGCATTTATTTTACTTAAATTTTGATTATGAACAACCATCTAATTTTGTTAAAATTGTGTCATAAATCGTGGTCTCGATTCGAGACAATCGACATTGAAACCTATGTAACCGAATAATCTCTCAAATTGAACTTGTCGTTTGGATAATTGATCCAAATAGTGTCATGTCCCCTTGGTATTCTCATAGAGATAAGGTGTCTTCTCGAGAACAACATGATTGTATTTTTTAACAATCTTGTCAAAAACTACTCTTAACAATTTTTGCCAAGACAACTAAAAAATGTGTCTCGTCTTCTGATATAAACACTAAATTAAGAACTAAAATGCACAATCTCAAACTCAAAAGAGATTCTATGTCTCAAAGATTGATTATCGGATCTAGTTCTGGGACACATCTTATAAGTTGAATGATACTTTGTATAGAATTAAAATTTGTTCCTAGTACTTCCATGCTTAGGACTCAACACTATTTACATTACTTTTACAAGTAGAACAGATTAGAGAGTTTATTTAAATGTCTAATATGAAATCAATTGGAGATTTAATTATTATATTTATTGATTTAATTTTTATCAAGCATGGTACATTTGACATTGTTGAAGTGAGAAAAGATAAATGGTGAAACCAATAGCTATTCTTCCATTGCCAATTGTGAGTTAACATGTCAATTATATAAATATAAACTAGTAGTTCAAAAGATTCCAAAGAAGCAAATAAAAAGAGAAGGAGAAAGAGAAAGAGGAAATTAAAACCATTTTTATAAATTAAACATCAGATGAGATGAGATTAATATATATAATCAAACATCACACTAGTAGTAGATCCTGATTCTGATTTGTGGGATCCACTCAACCCGACAAGTAGGGCTCTGAGCCCCTCCGGTTGTTGGCCATACCCACCTCCCAATCTCAACAACTCCACACACAGTCCACACTCCATCTCCATCTTCATAAGCTTTGATGTCCTCACTCACTCACTCAATCACTCACTCTCTCTCTCTCTCTCTCTCTCTCACACACACACACCCACATATCCAATTACTTTATCCTGAAATATTACATCCCACAATTACCTTAACTAACATCATAAGAGTAAAAATTAGTAAGTGAACAACAGAGAACAAAAACTCCACCCCGAAACACTGACAAAGAATCCTAGAACAACCTCTCTCTCTCTCTCTATCTATCTCTGTCTCTCTCTTCATTGAGTTAAACTTGGGCATTGGGATCCTTCTTTTCTTGAGCAAATCTCTCTGTACAAACGCTAGATCAGTTGCAGACCCAACTTGCAAATATCAACCTCACTAACCTTAAGTAGTATAAAATGGTGGATATAGTTATATTTATATCATTGTGTGGTTTTTGTAGTCATTGGAGAACGAGTCTTTGGTACTTGCTCTCTGTGGGAGATTCAGAGCCTTCGCAGAGACCTCTTTTCCTATTCACTCTACCACAGTCGTCAATGTTGGTATTACAAGCACTAATGTTGAGTAATGAGTCTTGGTGGTGGAGGAGATGGGTTGGTGGTTGTCGTGATGGAATGGCCACCGGTGGTGGTGGGATCTCATAAGAGTCAAGTGGTGGTGGTGGGTGGCGCCACTGAGGAAGAGGTCCTGCCAGCAGGAGGTTCTGGAGGAGTGGCCCTGCTTTCATCACTGCTTGCAAAAGCTTTCCCTTTTCTGGCAATGGCTTCTTGGGAGCAAGTGGAATTGTTGGTGCCTGAGCCTGTACGTGTAGTGGCGGCGCCAATTGGGGTGGTGGAATTGGGTCGATAACAGGTGATGAAACAATGCTTTCTTCACAATCCGAAGATGAAAAGCCATTGTTGGAGTCTAATCCCCTTCTGGGTTCATCCTCAATGCTTGAAATTCCAGAGAGTGGAGCTGTTTGTTGGAAGTGCTGCTGTTGTTGTTGGAGAAAGAGCCTCTGAAGGATGAGTCTTTGGCATTTGTCTTGAGCTTCATCTCTCTCTCTGATGGCTTTGGTGAGCAAATCTTTGAGATGGTTCAACTGATCATCTTTCGCACTGAGCTCCTCTTGAGCTTTCAGCCTTGTAGTTTCTAGCTCCATAGTAATGAGCAAAAGAGATTGCCTTAGCTCTTCCATGCTCTGTATATGTATCAACCAAATTAGACAATACCCATTATGATTAACTCTGTATTTGCAAACCAATGAAACCCCATTTTGCATATCTAAGCAGAAAAAAAAATAAAAAATTGATAATCTCTCTAGTACAGAGAACAATCCTTTTGTATCAGAAAAGGAGGAAGAAGAAGAAGTTTTCTACCTTTCCTTGGCAGTAGTAAGCCCAATTAAGAAGAGGACTGCGCTGATTATCCATAGTTCACCAATGGGTAGAGAGAGAGAGAGACAGACAGGGAGGAAGAGAGAGAGAGTGAAAATTTTGTGTTTGTAGGAGTCGTTGTTCTGGCTCTTTTTAAGGACTAATAATTGGCACTGTTTCTTTATACTACTTTAGCTTTTCTATTTATTTATTTTTTACTTTTATTTATTTTCTTGGAGAGGGTTGGACCAAAGCAGAAACGGCCAAGGGGCTACATATAAAAACCAAACCCTAAAATCCTATTAGCTTGTACATGGTTGGTCAGTCTTTTTGGACACAGTCGAATAGTCCATGTCTCTTTGCACACACTGAGCGCGGGGTATTACAAATCAGCGCCAAACGCGGGAGTAAAGACAACTCTCAAATATATATATATATATATATATATACATATACATATACATACATATATACATATACATATATATATATATCCCAGCGATATGGGTGTCTCTCGGTCCTGTTTGGCTGCCCAGAAAATTCAATCCATTGGTACACCACTTGAGGAAATCATACTCCCCAACATTTTTCATTTTCTTGTTCTACTGAAAAACCATCAAAATTTTATCATTTTTATTTCTAAGAAATTAAAAAAAAAAAAGTAATGATCTTGAAAATGAAAGAGCAAGGTTAGAGATACCTAATATATATCCCTAATTAAAAGTTAATGTGATGTGTTAGAATACGATGACTTTAAAAATCATATCTTGTGATATTATATCCTAATACATTAGATTGATGATGTAATTAGATATGTACATTGAACATCTTTCAAAATAAAAATACCACCAAAACACATATGTAAAATTCAGAATTTGTGAAAATCATTGAAATTTCAAGAATAATGTTATACGTAATAGATTTTTTCATTTCATTTTTCTTACTCCTATATATGGTAGGATCCATTATAATAAAAGGTATTGTTACTTTTAAGGTCGAGCTTATATAAAACAAGATACTTTAATTATTAGCTGATCAATGATTTTTTTTTTTTTTTTGATAAACAAGATATCCGTTTGCGTGTATCAAACTAAGTATTTGTTGTCCCCACAAGTTTTTTTTTTATAAGCAGGTTAGTGAAAAGAGTCTAACTCGAAAATCCGAGATAAGCCCCTTAGTTACGTCATTTAATGGTTAAAATATCATATTATTATATAAGCTCGAACTTATGATAGAATTATCTCTAGTAGTGACTCAAATTTTTACTTAAATTTAAAGTTGAATTTGAGTCTCGTGCTTTTCAATGATTACTTAAATTTGGGTTTATGAATAATTTTGCATTGATTTAGATTTAGATTTAGATTTAATTAAAATCATATTTGAATAACCATTAAAGAAGGTTTTTTGTGAATTTTGACTCAAATTTAAATTTGAGTCAAGATTTTTGAGAGATGCTTTTATAATAAATGCATATGAATTCTATCACCTTATTATGGATGAGAAAATCTGTTTTGTTTAATAATTTTAAAATTTTATCATTTTTATTTATAAAAAAAAATAAAGATGATGAAAAGGAGATGAGCAGCAGAATACCAATGTAAAATTCAGAAATTGGGAATCGGCCTCGAGTTTTAGCGTAAGATTATTTTGGAACTTTGGTTGCAAAAAATAGAGAGTTAGTTGCTTACGTTACATTTTGATGCACGTGGGCTGCTGACCCGGTAAAAAAAAAAAGCGGAATTTATAGAATTTTATTGACTGTTTTACATCTTCATTAGTACTGCTAATTATCCGGTTATGTTTCAACTTTCTTCAGAAGAATCATATTGATTAGCTTATTGACATATACAAATTGTTCTTAATATAGTATTAAAGTCGTATTAAAATAATTTTAAAATGGAAATTAGGTAAAGATTCTTTTACTTTTCTCTTAGAATTTCGCGAGAATTTTTTGTTTTATCTTATTAAAGAACTTGGTTTTCCATGAATAATCTAATTAAGGGATAGTTGGTTATTAAACAATGTGAGATGATAATATTAATCATGAGAAGAAGAAAAAAAGAAAGAAAGGATGTAATCTCTCTTTTTTGCTTGCATATATAACTGTGGGAAAAAAAATGTAATCTTTTTATTTTGTTTAAAATTTAAAAAATATAAAAGAAGAAAAGGAAACGAAAAGGAAAATACATGTTTTATTATGTAACTATAAAAGATAAAATAAGAATCTATTTATTTTAAAAAATTGGAGCAAAATGGGTAATGACTTATTCCCTAAATCTTTCTTTTTGTCTTCTTCTATTTTTGAAAGAAAAACAAAATAGATTAAATAAGAGTTGAGAGACTCTTCTTTTTTCCTTTCTTTTTTTTTTTTTTTTCTCTATTTTTAAATCAATTATAAAACGAGTATTCACAGACTCCCTAATCCTTTCGAGCTATTTTTCGTAGTCTCAAGGGTTAGATGAGGTATCCCATGTACAATGGTGTATACGTGGCAGTTCATCTCACCATTAAAACCATGAAATATTTTTTAATCATTTCCTTCTATGTCTTCTCACTTTTGGCAAAAAAATAAAATCAATTAAATAAGGGTCAAGAGACTCCACCCCCTTTCCTTTCTTCTCCTTTCCTATTTTTAAACGAATGATGGTCTCAATCCAAATGGAGTATTGTGTTTAGAGTTCATCATACGTAGAATTTTGTATTTTGTTAAGTGAAATTGGTTAAAAGTTTTTGAATAAATTACACTGACCTTTCTTAAGGTTTTTAATAATTAAACTAACCTCTCCTGAAAATTTTAAAATTATTCTAATTTTTTCTATTTTACATAATAATATATTGATACTTTTATCTAGACAATTTTTTATTCAAAATGACAAAATTGTCAATTTTATTTATTTATTTATGTGTTTTTTTTAATTGGACCACTTTTTCTAACTTTTTTTTAAAGATTTTTATTATTATTTTATATAAAAATAAATTTAAGTTTTTTGTATCAATATTTATTTACAAAATGAAAAAAATGGTTAAAATTTAAAAAATTGAAGAAAAAAAACACGCAAAGGGTAATTTTGTCATTTAAAAAAATTAACTATCTTTATATTATCATGTAAAGTAGAAAAGTTCAGTGTAATTTTAAAAATTTTCAGAGAAAGATTAGTGTAATTATTAGAAAATTCAAGAAAGGTCAGTATAATTTATCCAAATTTTTTTTTTCCCAATCCTAGTCGAAGAAGGGTTAGAAGTGTCATATCTAAGTTCCTTTAGATATGTGTCATTTTTTTGGTTTTTTTTGCAAATAATAATAACAAGAAATTTAAAAATACATGTGTTTTCGGATTGTTTTTATTTTCTAAAAAATTTAAAATTCTGAAAATATAAAAAATTAGTTTTAATGGTTTCCTAGAGAAAAAAGTTATTTCAACAAAAGTTTTCAATACACGTTTTTGAAAATATATCCAAACGGGGTTAAAATTCAAATGGGAGAAGTTCATTTTCTTTCTGTTTTCTTTAGTTCTTCTCTTTTCAAATGGAGTCATACCAATTGAAAATGAAGTGATTGAAGGAAATCAGAATTGTCACCCATTTATAAGGTAAAGAATACAAAGACCCGAAGTACTTGGAAAACCTTTAAAGAAGACCTGTAAGACCCAAAAATTACTCTGATACCAAATTGTTGAACAAAAAAGTAAGAGAAGAAATAAAGTAAACAAATTAATATATTTTATTGAAGAAAACTCACACACTATTATTATTTCGGCAATCTCTCAAGGCCATCACGCGGCCTTCTAAATTCTCTTGGCCACCACTCTATTATTTTTGTGGTACACACCTCTATATGACAGAGACCCACATATTTATAATTACACTGACTTAAATCCTATACTAATTAGGATATCAAATCCCATACAAACTAGTATATCTTATTTAATTATAATGAGAAAACTAACTCTCATTAGAATATTAGTCCAACTACAATAAGGACTATCCAAAAAGACTCCAAATATTATTAGGACTCAATAAACCAAATTAAGAAACTTTTTAAAATTTATGGGCTTGGTTTAATTGGCCAACAAGAACAGAGAGACTTCTTCTTATTACAGTAAAAAAAAAAAAAATTAAAATGACTCTTCACTCATTCAAAGCTATTTTTACTGCTTCTATATTATTTTTTTCAAGAATTTCAGTTAGATAAAATTTGAAAACATTATATATTGATTAAATAAAAGAGAACTTGTAAATTTCTAGAACTTAGCCTTTTGCTGATTTATTCATTTTTTGATTTAGTAGCTCTCTAGACATCAGAGCTTGTAGCTTGTAGAAGAATTAGCATACCATATGATCATATCCTATTATATTATAGGATGGTTGGACTTTCTTAATTTAACAAATACTGCATGTTTCTTAATTAAACAAAATCTTATTTTAATTATTTAAAATTAATTATATGAGTTCCATTTTACTTTTCTACTTTTAATTATAAGATTCATGTTCGTAACAGATCTTATGAAATTTTATGTTGGTTGTAAGTTTCCTAACATAACTTTTCTCTTTTTCTTTTAGACTTGCGACCAACAATGTCATAATATAAGATTGGAGGTAAGTGAAATGAACAACCTCCGTATCTTTCACAAACAAGTGAAAACCACTCTCACTGCTTACAAAATACTACAATTCTGACACGTGGGTCTCACCGGAATGTGAGAGAAATAAAGATTGTCTAAAAATAGAGACGCTTTTAACTCAATAATATAGATACTAAACATGACATAGATAGAATCAAATAGATCCACGCATATCGCATGTTGGATTTAGGCCATAGATTTAGGGAGGGAAGAACTATCCAAAAATCCAAAAATTAGAATTTAAGATTGTCTTTTAAAAAAATATGAAATAAATTTGAAAGGGGGAGACTAGCCACTGCTTTTTCTTATATATAATGATGCAGGGAAGTAGAATTGAACGCATGCCATTTATATAGTAAGGGAGTACTTGCACCACTTAGTAGGTCGACCTTGGTCTTGCCATTGCCTATATTAGATTATAAGAAAAATGAGTAGTGTTAATCTTTTTTAATCGAATAACACACTGTTTTCAAAAAAACAAGCAATAGAATTTCACAAATCAACTTTGGGCTCATTTTCCCTTTCTTTTTCATATACAAGTAAATGAACTGTATATTTTGTTTAAAACTATAGAATTAAGGTACAAGTAAATGACCTGTATATTTTGTTTAAAACTATAGAGTTAAGGTAAGTGAATCTAAAATTGAAACTAACTTGTCTCCAATTCCTGTATATTTTGTTTAAAACTATAGAATTAAGGTAAGTGAATCTAAAATTGGAACTAACTTGTCTCCAATTCTACGATGCCAAACACAACATAAATTTTCTTACTCAAAAATGCATTACAATGTCAATTTTGTACTATTTTTAAACAGGATTTTGTGAAGATTAGTCTAAAATTTTGTGCTCACATATATACAATTTTGATTAGACGCGTTTAAAAATCTTGCTAGATATAGGGAGACAAATTGACGAGCATTAAAATGTTGACCATTGAAGCCTTTCCATCCACGAAAATAATGTGATAGGCACCCATCATCATCATCGTCATCAACTCATGGCACCAATTTATATTTTTTTGGATTTCCTGACTGAAAAAATGCCTGCATGTGCACTTAGTTCTGAAAGACAAAATGGATTTCACAGTTTTCAAATGATCAACATGAACTCCATGGAAGAGTCAATGTCTTCTAGTTACATTAGTCAGAAAAAGGAGCTGGTGAACCAAACTTTCCCACCTATATTTGCCAAAAGAAAGGTGATGGATCCCACCTTTGAACAAAAAGTCCTCCTTGAACGACAGAATTTGGCTTCCATCGGACTAACTCAAGACTACTCACTCTTTTGAGGCCCAAAAAAAAAAAATCTTTTAAAGACCTTCATATCTTTACTTCCTACAAAATATATATACAATTGGACGAAGGATAGTGCTTGGTTTCATATTAGGTAAAAGAAATCTTCTACTACCTGTTTATGTGTTGTTATTACAACATGTGCTTTTTAATTTTTTTTAATTTTTTCTGTTTTGGTTAAAATTAAATAGTCACATCATATATAAGTGATTGTATGTGTGGTACAATAAAATTGTGACACGTATGTGGATAAGAGGAGGTTCCTACTCAATGTGAAGTCAAGCACTGTTCTTAGATGAATATCGTGTGATTATTTATTTTTAATTTTTAATTGAAAAATAAAAAATAAATAAAATTAAAAAATACTTGTATATTCTATACGTGACAAATTGTGGTTAAGATACGTACTTAAATAAAAGAAAATTCATCCTACTGTATATTTGCGGTGGAGGCACACATGGGCGGATTTGCGGTGGAGACACCTCCCCCACTAAAATTTCTAAAAAAAATTGGGACTAATTAGCAATTCTATAATTTTTTAGCAAAAAATTAAATTGCCCCCCACCAAAATTATTTTTTATGAAATTACCCCACTAAATTTCTTTTTCGATAGATTTGCTCTAGTGGTTGTAATGACAAGGGATAACTAACAAAGATTATTAAGATTTGAAAAATGTTTGAGATTCTCAATTTACTGTATATTTTCAATTATATTCTTAATGTAATATGTCATTATATGATATTTTTAAAAATCACATCATATAAGGCCAAAAGTTATCACATTAGGAAATAGGGATATAAATTAAATATCTATAGCAAGTAAAGTCCTTTATTTATATTTGCTGAATATTTTGTATGGGTTCTTCTCAATATTTAGGCTGGGCTGGGTAAATCAAAAAATGGGACATGAACATATGCGTGTCTATTTGAAAATTGAAATGTCTTTAGATTTTAAATAGTTTTAAGGAGCTTTGGTTGAGAGTTCTGTAAGTTAAAAACTATGGTAATTTTTTTTTTTTTTTTTTGATACAACAATGGAGAGGGGGAGAATTAAACTCATGTCAACTGCGTAGAAAATGTGTATTTATATCATTTGGATAAGGCCTCAGTCCTAACTAGGGTAATTTTTTTAAGAGACTAATTTTATTTATATTTAATTTTGTATAACTATTATGAAATCCGAATTAGTATTTTTTGTGAAAACAATGTAAAAAATCATGCACATAGAATTAATTTGATATAAGTAACAGTAAAAAATGTATAGAGGCACTTAGAAAGGTGAATTGGATGCATAAGTTGGGCCAAAGTTATAAATATATTTGCTTTTGTAAATTTTATGATAAAAAACTTTTAAGCTTTTTGTACATTCTAATTATTAGAAATACATGTAATAACGATTAATGTTTATAAATTTTATAAACTCAAAAATAATTTTATTAGTGAGTTTTAATTTGCTTTCACTAAAATAAAAATCCTGAGTCCGTCCCTGCACACACACAAACAGATGATAACAAAAGTGTGGCACGCCTTCAAGTTGCATATGTGGTCTTGCTATCTTTTCTTTCTTTTTTGAACATTCTCATTTTATATACTCTTTTTAAACCTACATTTGTGTGTAAGTGGCAAATGTAAGCATCGTATTAATTAATTATATGTAAGTTTTGCATCTTTTTCTAATGTTCTACCTTGGAAAATTTTCATTTTTTTAACCTAGACGAGTAAAAAGAAGTCACCCTCTTAAGTTAACCATAAGAAAAAGGAAGAGGAAAAGAGAGAGGAAAAGGAAAATAATTTTTTGAATTATATATTTTTTTGAATGTAATGATTAGAATGGAATGACACAGAAATGAAATGGACAAAAAAATGACTTGAACTAGAAATGGACTAGGAATGACCATTCCTTATTTCATTACATTCTTTTGTTTGATAATAACTAACAATTTTACTTGATTAATAATATTAAATACATATATGTATATATACACACATCCATATTTTTTATAATTATATGTATATTTAAATTTAAATATCTTATTTGTATATAATTATTTATGTATATATATGTATTTAAGTATATATTTACGTATATCTATATATACATATATTTATTTTTATATATCCTTATTCAATAGTTATATACATATATGTATATCAATATGTGTGTGTGTGTGTGTGTGTATATATATATATATTCGTATATTAATTTATTTATCTGTATATTTATTTACATATAGATATATATGTATATATATATATTATGTATGTTGGTATATACATATGTATATTTAAATAATAATATTAATTTATTTATATGCACAATTATTTGTATATATATTTATGCATACATATATATATTTTTATATTTATATATTTGTGTGTATGTATAACATATATTATATATGTGTGTTTTTATTGATTTAGTTTTGACTCTCATTTTATTGGAATAGATCTCATTCCACAGGTCGTGGGAAATAATGGTATTCCTATTTCTTGTGGGAATATGACCATTTTTGTTATATTGGAAGTACCAAACATAAGAATAGAATGGACTTGGAAATAATCAGTCTATTTCTGAGTCCATTCTAACCTACCAAACATGTCTTAAGAGTCTAATCTCATAAAGAAAGTCCCTTAAACAATTCAGAAAAAGATTTAATTATAGTAGTATAGTCCTAATTTAAAATATTCTCATTTTTATCAACTTACCTGCATCAGATACAATGCTTACATAGTGATAACTCTCTTACAAGCGATGCGGTTCCCACTTCAGCCAACTCCTTGGAGTTAAAGTATTCTCATTTTATATAATATATGCTTATATTAAAAAAAGGTAAATACTCTTTATATTACTTAGTTTATATTTTTGTAAATTTTATAATTAGAGTTTTATTTTAAATTTTCTGTTGCTCAATATTATTTAATTAATTGTGTAGAAAGTCTATTATTATTTAACATTTACATTATTTATTAGGAAACAAAGGTATTAACATTATTTTTATATATTTATTAGAAATTTATTTATGATTATATTAATCAAATTAAAATTTATTTTATTTAAAATTTATTTTTCTTGTTAAAAGACAAATAGAAAAAAAAAACTCAACAAATTGCTTTAGGCCTCGAGTTGTATTCAGTCCACTGACTTTGAGATAAAATTAAAATTGTTTATATTTGGCTGATTTAATGAACCGAAGTGGCATTAGTCTACCACGAGAGTCTCGTAATGAAGGTGTGCTAATATATATAACTTAGATTCATTGGGTTAGGATCAACCTAGTGAGATTCAAACTTGACATTGAAGAATCCAACTACTCAATTGTTGTTTTTCTTAATTAATAATGTTGGTGTGCATCCCATGTAAATTAGTGATATTTATTACTAATCAAAATCTATTATTATTGATATTTTTGCAAATAAATATTTTAATAATTTAAAAATGTTCAATGTTATTGTTTAATTTTAAAATTATTTTTCCATTTGGTAATGTCTATTTTTTTTATTAGTTTAATACTCTTATTTCTTTGAAAATCGATTAGTCTAATTTACAAATTCTTATCATAATTTATACGACTGATTTTATTATATAGTTAATTAGTAGAAGGTCTCTTTAAATAAAATAAAACGTTTTAACATAAAAAAAAAATTTAATTAATTTTTAAACGGTCAAGATCAAATTCAATAGTGTAGATATGACGCCCCGACATTCTCGATTGAAATCCAAACGGATCTTTGTAAATGATGAATTGTTTTTGGCTGTAACTTGCCCAGGCATAAAAAACAATCCAGACATCTATGAAGATGCAACATTATATGGATTAGTTTAAGATTTGAGAGTGAGTTTATGTTTTTGGCTGCAACTTGCATAGGTGAGAATGATGAGATTGTTTTTAATTTGTCGTTGGAGTATGGTTTTGGAGGATCCTTGGCAAGTTTGATCAGAAGAAATCGAGTGGAGATGGTTTTTAACTTGTTGGAGTGTGCGTTGATCAAAGGCTTAATCTAATCCATGAGTGCAGTTTCGAGTTGTGGCCTTTGACCCAATTTAAGAAAGCATCCGATGATTCCTAATGTGCCATAATACAGTAGGGTGTTGAACAATGATGGCACTATGATGCGTCCAATGCCTCAAAACTCCAAGAAATAAACTCCAAATTCAGAGGTTACCTTAATGTTGAACAGAATTTTGTGAAGACCTAAAAATGAATTCATCCCAGAGATATTTGGGTTGTTTTTTCAACGTAGAAGTTTCTTTATTTGTGAAAATTAGATTATTTTTTCTAGAAAGAACTGAAATCCGAGAAAGAAAATTAAATTAATATTTGTGAAAATTGTAGCAATATTTGCAGGTGTACTATATATGTGGCGTGTCATTAGTGATATATACGTGTAATTTGGTTTGTGTTTGGCCAACAAAGAATTTTCTGTATGCAAGACATGAATTTCTTTGTTGTTATTTGTTAGAAAAAATTTTAGTTGTGCATTCCTCTATTATTTTTCCCTTGTTTGCTTTTTTTTTTTTTAATGCAATTATACTTTTACAAAAATAAAAAAAGATGACTACTTAATGATAATTGACCTTTATTACTATAATCTAAGGAATTTTCAATTCTATTTATAGTAGAGGGGGCACATTTTGAGGTCTCGACTTAGGAAGAAACATGTTCTAAACGCGGTGTGTCTCACCTTTTTCTAAGAAAATAATAGTTTCAAACATTTAAAGTTTTAAAGGCTAGCTCGAATTCTATATTTGTAGAAGGACCAAAGTAGCATTTGTTGATGAAGTGAGAGATACTTTGGTGTGTTTTCACAACTAAGTCACCATGCCACTGGACCTTGATTAGCGTCTCAAATGTGGACTATAGTATGATGGTCGTACTATGATGCACGACAAATTTTAAGTGTCTTTCTAAGCTTGTTCCCAAACTTTTAGGCATCCACGTTGTGGATAGGTAATCGTGGAACTCGTAGTTCATAGAGTTCTTATAGAACTTATGCTTCAGGGGACACTATGCTGTGTCTGAAAGTTAGATGGCAACTTCCAAGTCCAATATAAGGGATTGGATCATCCTAATTCGGAAGGATTTCATTTAGAGTTTGTAACGCAGAACAAAATCATGAAAAAGAATCAAATACATCGAATTTCTTAGTAACCAAAAAACAATGGAACTCCTCAACAAAAAAGAAACTCTCAAATTTCAAAACTAGAATATTATTAATAAGCTGAAGAATAAAGACTATTTTCGGTTAAGAATACTACTAATCTGAATAGGAATTTACTAATTCTTTATATTAAACCTACTACAATTAGAAAATTAGAAAATTTTGAAAATAGAAAAATTCATAATAAATAAAAACTAGGGTTTTTTTTTTTTTGAGAATTAGAAAATAGATCAAATAAAGAAAACATAACCGCAAATGGAATCTAGTTCAGAATTTCTTAGATAAAATAATTTCAAATTTAAAACTTACAAAAAAAATAGAAAATCTAATTAAGTCAACTCGAAGACTTGAACGAAGAAATTTGGTTTAAAAATCGAAAAGTGGGACTTAAATAGTCCCAAGTTTGGTTTGTTTGGCCGTCTCGAATCAAAATAGGGTAGAGTTGGGTATGGGGATGTAGAGGTGACCATTTTCACTCAAAAATTGACTTTAATTTAGACTATTTGCATTTTCACTGCTTTAAGAAGTCTTTAGCCACTTGTTCTACATCAGTTTACTTAGAAAATCAACACTTAGTATATCCTCAGGACTTATTTCATACGCGTGCTCATTTGGGAGTACCACATTTTATGAAGCTCCTAAGCTTTGGTGGAGTTGGCGAGATGCGTGTCTCCTGGAGATTCGTGATCTCGTAAATGTAAATCTTGTCACTCTTATCAAAGGTTATCTCTATTGAGATGTCATTTGACATTTCGTAGAAGTGCTAACTATCTATAAGGATGTGACAATTTGTCATGAATTTTTCCCGAAGTTATAGATTGTCTAACTAATTTCTTTTTTGCTGGTGTCAACAAGTTAATTCTTTTTAAATGCTTGCTCTTATATATTATTTTTTTTAAATATTAATCCTAAATAAATGAGGATAAATTTGTAATTTTAATTTGGTAATGCAGAGTATCAGGGACCAATCTATATGCACCAGACTAAGTCTTTATAACCCATCTCACATACTTTTCACATGCTTGCGCATAAGAGTGAGACAGACCCCAAGAATTATTAATGAAAGAAATCCAATCTGAGAATCTAGGTTAATAAATCCTTAAACTAACCATCTAACATCATTTCAACTAATTTTTTAAAATTAAGTTTGTAAAATTACTATCATCGTTAATGAAGTTAATTAAGCCAAAATATTAGATAAAAAAGAACAGTACATTTAATCAAATAATAAATGTACTTTCCCCAATTATCATATGAATGTAATTTATCCAAAATACAATGAAAGATGAAACACGGGCGCCTGCAACTTCCTGTATTCTTAAATTTATGCTCATATTGACCCAATATATGTCACTTAACCATCAAGGCACCAAAACCCCACACACACACACACACACACACACAGAGGTATATAGATATATAAAGAAAATAAAACGCATGGAGCATGATAGGTAATAATTATTATAATAACAGTAACAGGAAAGACAAGATATGATTAAAATAATTATAGGAATTATGGCTGATATATTTAAATGAATAATTGAAAGACAGGTAAAGAACCACATGACACAGAGTCCCATGGAGCTGCAACACGTAAGGGGATATAAATCCTTGCAAAGTCATCCTAACATGCAAAAAGTGGAGACAGGATAAATCATAACAATATCACTTTTACGAACATACTGGTCCGCTCTTCTAAATTTACTGAATTTTCTAATTCTATGACACAATATATATATATGTATATATATACATACATATATATATATATATTTATATATTCAATTTCGATGGTTAACAAATAAAGTTTAAAAAATCGGTTTTACTATTATATTAGCATTAAAAAATAAGTTTGAGCATCATAAAAAGAAAAATTTAAATATGATGTGAATAAACAGACTCAAAATATTCTCTAATTAATCTATAAAACATATTTATATATATATATATATGCACACACTAATTCCGTTAATGTGTTGTAGGATAAATGCTAAAATAAAAATAATTGTATTTTAAAAAACATATATTTTTCAATATAAAACACGCAATAGGATTTTTATGAATAAAATATTTTTACCAATATCTTGTACATTTCTTTTGGCTCTATTATTTATAGTAATTAATGATCGTACTCATTTATATAATATAAAGGCCTGCATTTGTAAAATTCAAATTGAGTTCCACATAAAATAAGAAATATGACAGTTATATAATATAAAGGCCTGCATTTGTAAAATTCAAATTGAGTTCCACATAAAATAAGAAATATGACAGTTATATAATATAAAGGCCTGCATTTGTAAAATTCAAATTGAGTTCCACATAAAATAAGAAATATGACAGTTAGAGTAATACAAAAATGAATCTCACTTAAATCCACTTAATAGATTGTTCAAATAAAAACATATCTCTTTAAACTGAAGGAAACAAGACGACCAAAACTTCATATTTATATCAAAGTTTATATATACATATATATATATATGTATGTATTTATGTATGTATGTAGTACAGAAACTCCATTATCAATAGTTTTTTGTTTGTGAAGAGTCTTATCCTCAATTCTACGCTTAAGCCCCACCATATATGTCTTAGCAGTGATTCCTCCTCCATTAGAGACGTAAACCTGCGGCAAGACTATGATTTAGTTGGCAACATGGAAAACACAATTCTACTTGGAGCATAAACCAGCTCTCTCAATCAATTTCATGTTGCAATTTTGTGCACAAGCCATTGTCTTCATGTCTGTGCACCAAGTTCTTCAATGAATTCACATTTAAAAAAAAAATATTAAATAATCAATAGTGGTGGACAAGGTAATGCTTCTAATAAGTTTTTCTGCTTCTGACCTTTTGGTTTCAGATTTAGTAAGAGAGAAAGGAGAGAGAGAGGGGGGGGGGGGGGGGGGGGGAGTTAGTTTTTATATTTTCTCTCAATTTTCTCTCATAGTTAAATGAGATGAGAAGTTACCCTTCTTTCCTAAAAATAGCTGAAAATAAGAAAAGAAAAAGGGAAATTGACATATAAAATTGATTATTTCTCCCCTAATTTCTTCTAATTTTATTATGTTTCATATTTTTTATGAGTTTTGTATGACTAAGCACATTTAGTTTGGTATCTTTTCCTAATACTTGTAAAATTATTTCTTGTGAATTCTATTTATGTTTCAAAAAAAATGAGGATTTGGACAATATTATTTAATTATTTCGGCTAATGATTCTAATCAAAATAAATGTTATAATAATACTATTCACACTAAGAAATTTTGAAAGCCATAAATAAATGGATATTTGGGAAAATCAGTCCCTAGAGTGCTTCAACTTTGTTTAAAATTTTCAATTTGGCTATTAATCTGTCAATTTCTTTTTCCTCATTATAATAATATTACTCACACTAACACTGTTAGATTAGTCAAGTGGAACTTTGCCTATAGGTGGTACTTTCAAGTTGAACACAGACGGCTGCTCCAGAGGCAATCCTGACTTGGTTGGATTTGGATGGCTCGGACCAGTGACGGTTGAAGGAGGGGCCAAAGAATGACCTCTTTTTCTAAGTACAAATTGTATGGTAATCGTCTTTAGAAAAGTTTTCCCATCAGTTGGTCCAAACTTCACAATTTGATTAATACATGCAAATTGTACGTTTACGGGTAGGAATGGTTATCATCTTTCTATCGTTTTAAAATAGTTTCTCCCATCTCGTCTATTATTTTTCTCATTTCTGTACTCGTATTACACTTGTTTAAAATTAAGTTTTATTAATTTTTTAAAATTAAAATTAATTAACTAATATTATAAATAATATGTATAATAAATATACACATATTTTGATTTATATATGTTAAAGAACTTAATAAAATATTAAAAAATATTTATGCAAATTAAATATATAACTAAGACGAGTGCACTAATTACTTAAATTCATTCTCTTTCAAAGTCATGTGTCAAATTTTAATATCTTTTCACATATTTGTGGTGTCTCATTTATTTTAATATTTTTTTTCTCTTTAAAAATAAAAATATAAAAATGAATAAAAAATAAAATAATTAAATGAGTAACAGAATGGAACAAACTACTTTTAACTGGCACCTCGAACAAATCCTTAGATTCGGTTTAAATCTGATGACAGGACCCTAGATATACACTATTGGTCAGCCACTATAATGAGGTCCTAACGGCTAATACCCGTCGGAGAACCTAAGAAAATGATAGGATTGCCAACTTTTATATCCGTGTGGGTCCCCTCACCGAAGGAAAAAAGAGGAGAATCTCTGGATAGGGAGAGCTGGGTCCATGCCCCATATATATTATATTATAAAATCTATTTCTTTCTTTAGGTGGATGGTCAATTCATCTCATCTCTAAAATCGCACCACAGTTGGAATCCCAAGTGGACGTTGTAGAAAGGCTAAAGCAGCAACTCAAATTGATAATGACATTATCCAGATCCATACTGTATATAGATAGATGTGTATATATATACAAGTCCGTGATCTAACGCGGTTTTGGGTCTCGAAGTCTGATGCAATGATGGCTCATTTTGTCCTTTTTACTGTTGTCCCCGCGTGTGAGGGATGATTTGCTGTGCATTTCGGTTGAAATTTGGATTTTCTTCCGTTGGAGATTTTTATTAACTGTTAATTTGTAACCATGTAAATTATATTAATTTCTATAAAAATGAAACAGATTTAATTATATTTATTGCGTGGAGGCCTCTGTTAATAATTATTGAATATCGAGACAGGTTTGATCCGAATTAATAATTATTTAAATATTTATAAAATTTGAATAAAAATTATGATAAAATTAAAATTCTTATCATTCTGTTTCAAATTTTAACCAACGCATACCGCATTTTTAATTACACGTAGTGTAGAAAATTTTTTTATTATCTGTCAATTCTCCTGAATCTTTTCTCCGTTTTTTCTTTCGAAATTACTATCACGAGACCTCTAGACTTAGATTGTAAAAATACATAGGCAACTCGATTTTATAACTGTCTTATTGACAAGAAAGATTTCTACATCTACGTATATGACAGAGAAGTTCGTAACACAAGTTGGTTCCTTCCGCTTTCGCTGACCCGCACTACAAGAGGTAACAGGTTCAACCCTATTGTTATTTTATATATTTTCTTTATTAGTATCGGAGTCATAGGCTTGTGTTCGCTAATATATATATATATATATATATATATATATATATATATATTGTATGCATGGGTATTTATTACAACAAAAATCATGTATTTAACCCACACGATTGATTTTTAAAAGATCATTATAAGAACATCTTTTGAACGATCTACCATGGTGAATGTGTTCTTTATAAAATCAGTATGTAGACCTTAAAATTTCATGACGATCCACCGTTGAATCTATGAGAAATCTGAGGTTAAAGTTCTAATTTTTCATGAAAACACAACTTTAATATGAATTTTTGAGTTTTAATACGATCTGTAAAATCTTGGTTATTATGCATGAAATTTATATCGAATTGTTGCTTGTCGCGAGAGCTTTCCAACAATATATGAAACACAATTTTTCATCGAAAAATGAGTGAGATATAAGATCCCAAAGTTGTATAGTAGCCACGGCCAAACTTTATTTTTGGAGAAGATGAATTACAAGAGATTACAACTCCCACTCTCGATGGGGTGCGTGGGAGCTCGTGTATCATCTTCTGGAACTTATTTTTGACACCTCCAGAGAGTAGGCCTCACTCACTGAATTTGTAACCCCGTGATATATTTTTTGTGATTTTTTCGCTTCTAGAAATTAGTTTTAATTAATTTTTATTACCTAAAAGTGTCAAAAATGTGTTTCAATGTTTTTTCAAAAATTTCAAAGAGCTATATTTGAGATTAAAATCAAATATCAGTATTTAATATATTGTTGGGGGTTCATAATATTTTTTGGTGAATTTGTTTACCTATTTTTTATATTTTTGGGGTTTTAAAAATTAGTTTTTATTCCAAAAATTAGTTAAAAATTTCAGAAAATTTATTTTAAATGTGAAAAATTCTTGGAAAGGCTCTAAAAATTAGGAACAATTATATTATGTGTGGATAATATTTTTAGGGTCATGTCTGGATCATTTGTGAATTACTTATCATATGGATAATTGTTTATTGCATCATTATTGTATAATATTGATCCTCATTAATTATAAGACCTAAATACTCACCCCATTGTAGCGAGGTGTGGTAAAATCATCCATCAAGACCCATTATATTGTTATGCATGTAGATATATATTGTGATTGGATGAGCTTATTTAATTGATATTCTAATACACGTGTTATTGTGATGTATGAAATAACAAAGTTAATTTTGTGATATATGAGATATTGACGCGGCATCCCTATTTATTTTATTATTTTTAGTAGCTTGATGTAATAGGTTCATTCTACAATATAATAAATTTTAAAAATGTTGTATTTATTTATGAAGCCTTGTAAGGGGATGTGTTTTCGCTACAAACTCATATGTACATAAATTACCTTGACATGATGTACTAGAATGTCAATTGGGTTCAAGTAGAGTCCATGCACTTTAGAATATGTGCACTGATTATTATTGTAATGTGGATGAATTAAATTTATTTTAATTCAGAAATTATTATGTGGATGAATTAAATTTGTTTTAATTCAAAATTATTTTGCTTTAAATTATTTAAAAATATACTTCTATTTACATAAATGGGAGATGATTATGAGCCTAGCAAAATTTTTGATCTCATGGTGTATAATAGAATAATATTTTTAATTGAATTTCTGGTAGCAGAATAATATGATGAATGTATCCTTAAATGTCACCATGTGTACTATGATAATAGTGAGATAACCTAAGTAAATGTGAATACCGACTTGACCAACATAAATGCTTAAAATGACCACATCACATATATAGCATATGTGTAGACATGGATTAATAGGAAACATAGTCCAATACCTTAATACATAGAAGTTTGTCATAATTAATTAAATTATTAAATACACTTTATTATGTAGAACAACATATAAATAAATCTCATTAAAAAATTGTTTGGATTAGTTTCATAACAATTATTGACTTGCCTTTGATGAGTAACAAATTCTCGCCATATAGTAACTTGGCTCGCATTTAATTTTTTTTAAAAAAAAAAAAATTACATGACGCTACTTATTTAAATAAAAATATTTTTTAAAATAGCGTGTCATTTTGAGACAAAAGGTAGAGCGCCAAGATGCAAACTCTTAAACTAACCTTGTCGTCTTGGGTGGGCCAAACAGCTTTTGGGCCGATGTTTATAAACAAGGAAAAGTTGCTAGCTAGGGTGGAGCTAAGAGACTTGTGCCAAAAGTAAGCAAGAAAATCAAGTATCGTATGAGCATGCATGACAGATAATGAGATATAGAATGAGTTGTTATTTAAGAATAAAAGGGATCATTTTGCTCGTTGTTATACTGAGTCAAAGTTGACCATTTTATTCAAAATAGAGAAGAGATTAAGTAAAAGACATAAAATGGCACATAAAAAAGCATATTAATTCTTTTGAGCAACATATGGCCCCTTATGATAAAATAATTGGATATTAGTGTTTGACTATACGTTTGGTCCACCTCCAATCCAATTGATTTTTGTCTTTTTCCCATCTTTAAATTTCAGTCTTTGGGACTGAATGGAACTATTTATTCTTTGTTAAATACTAGTTCAATGTAGATTGATTAGTTTGATCTACCCCATGTTAGAAGCAGCTTCATTATATGAGTATGATAGTGAATCTATCTCATTGGATTATTTGATAATTTTGGACATATCTCTTGATGGTTTTCCACGATGTTATTTTTTTGAACAATAACATGGACACATTAAACTAAATTGGATGAATAGATTAACTTGAGAAGACCTGTTGGGGTTACTTGCAAAAATCAGTCTATCAGTGTGTAAACCCTATTTGATTGAAAAGGCCTTTAAAAAACCTCATTTGTAAGGTAGATTGACTCATTATCCACTATAGTTAATCTTACTAGTATATGCGAACTCATGGTGTTATAAAATTGGGCACATAGTAGAACCTCTTATTTCCTTGCTTTGTTACTCACGTTATGTTTGCTCACTTAACTCAAGCATTAGTTGCTTTCAGTATTGCTATAAATATTAGTTGCTTTAAACATTTGTTAAGAGATTGAGTGTCGAAAATGAAGAATTTTGAAATTCTTCACACTAATTGTAAGCGAAAGTACTTGTCTGATTACTTCAAGACAATTAAGTGAGAAAAATGAGAAAATTGGATTTTGTTTAATACAGTTGGGTCGATGATGGCGCAAATATGTTTTGTGTGGCCTATATCCTTAACCAAGTGCCCTAATAGTCAATTCCTTTAAGATTGAGAATGGTGAAAAGCCTAATTTGGAGGACATATCACATTTTGGGGTTTATGTGATTTGTTTACTTTATTTATTATTTTTGTGAAAACTTGACCCTAAATTTTAAAAATTTTAGCTTTTTAAAATATTCTTTTTGAAAGTTTAAAGGGCCATTGGATTTTTAATTGAACACCTCAAGTTAAGGAATGACTAAATTGAGTTGCGCAATGAAAAAACTTTAAAGGGTCTTTAACTTTGTGGGTTAATAGAATTTATGGAAATCACACCATCTCAGCGAGAGTGGGAAATTATTATCTCATTCTAGAGTCGCTCATAATATTTTGGATAGTGGGAGTGACTTGCTGTCTAGTGGGAGTGTACCATTAGTTGAGATTGTATCACTAGAGGAAGATTCTTAAAATCCTTAATTGTGTATAAACAAATTTAAAATCTTTTCTCACTGTCTTTATGAGATTGAAGAGAGAAATTTGTACTATTACTTCATATGTTTAAATAAATATTGCTTCTTATGTGGAAACAAAAGTTTTCTATACTAATAGATGTATGGATGGCTACTATAAGTGATAAGTTGAGCTAAATTAGCAAAGAATCAAACTTGGAGAATGGTTGATTTCCTTTTATGTAGGATTGATTAACTAGTGGTTTTGCCCTATCTTTTTTGAAAATGACCTATCCCAAAACGGATATTGACTATGTACAGAGATTCTCCCTCGTAGTGAGAATTGTCTCCATCCACCTTATTCTAATGATTATCCAACATGTTAGATCTTAAAAGCTTTCTAGATGGACTTAGAAATTATCTCTTCCATAGAGAATTAGATTATGATTTTTCGTGAATCAAGTTTTGGGCTTCAAGGTTAATGAACAAAAAGTGCAAAGCATGCTTGCTCAAGTGTTCCTTTGTGACCTAAAGTAATCGTCTATGCAAATTTGGGCTTTAAGGTTAATGAACAAAGAGCGCAAAATCTGCTTGCTCAAGTGTTCATTTGTGACCTAAAGCCATCGCCAAGTGAGTGGAACCTTAGATTTCATCAAGTAATTGGCTTCACAATGATCAAGGAAGCCACGGGCGGTTCAAAGAAAGTATTTTGATCTATTTAATACTTGCTGACATATATGGAATAAGTTGTCACCACTTGAAGGTGATTGTCCTGTATTGAGGAAGACATGAGTGAAGTAGATTATGTTTGGATTTGAGTTCCATGGAGATTGTCTTGAGGGATTTCTCATTTTGTCTTGAGAAATCTATAAGCAATCTTGTTAGCACGATCCTAACCTATTGATAGATCGATATGGACATACTTTAGTTTTGATAATTGCAATTGGACTAGTAGTGAAAGAGATATTTTGTGAAAATTTCTATTTGAGGGCAGTTGAGATTCTGAAGTGCACTAGGATGTGTATTCGATTATTTTTGCAGCTTTTGTTAATGATAAAATTATTAGAGCAGTTTAATGTTTTGCTTATATGGATTGTCAAATAATTAGAGCAGCTTAATGCTTTGCTCGTATAGTTGGTCAAACTATAAGAGCAACTTCTCATTGAACTTTAATTAATTGGTTTCTTTGATATTTAAGTGATGAAAAAAATACATGGTTAGTCGTTGTAATTGAGGTAGTAGTTTGGTTGTGGAGATTCTAGTAGTGCCTTAACATAATGTCGTATAGGCAGGATGATATGTTTATTAGTTATGATTGTATAGCAGCTCTAGCATATACAAGTATTGCGTTCGTCGTAGCTTTATCTCACATCATTAATAAGCTTCACGAGCTTGAGGGATATAAGTGCAGGCGATGCCTTTCTCTTTTTGTGGTATCTTTTGGACTTAGGATCCATAAGGACAAAACTGTGCAGACTCGCCACTAGGCTAGAAGTTTAGGCTCATTAGTGGGCTAGTAGACCAATAGCGATAATGGAGGAACCAAATATATTGGCATTATTTTTCACTATACATGTATGAGATAGAGATGCGCAAGGGGAGGTGGTTTTAAGCCCATACTTAGTGATGTTTTATATCCTGTATTTACTAGTTGGGTTTATTTTGAATTTGATATATTGGATACCGTGTGACATTATTTCATCATTATATGATTTTGTATTCATATTGAGATTATTTTTTTGATGTTGTGAGCATACATGAAAGATGTCAACATATTTTGATTGGCTCTCTCACATGAGCAATCGTATTAGCGCTTAGATAGTGAGAAAGATGAGACATTGAATTCTGGGTTGGTGAGAGAATTCATCTTTATCATATATGTCGCCTTAACAATGAGGGTCAAGATGAGATTCTTTTAAAGAATCAAACATGAAGGTTGACCACATACCTCATGTAACCTGAAAAAAGCCAAATGTAAACTTTCAGACTTGCGCTAGGAGAGCGATCAGGTTGGAATGTTCGAGTTAGGTGCTAAGATAGTGACGAGGGGTGCTAAGATAGCGACTAGACTAAAATTCATACAACGTACATTCTTATTTTTATGAAATTGAGATTGACATACCCAATTGAATGGAACCTCCGTTATAACATACATTACATATTGTATGTACTATTGATGTGATCTTTAATAAAGAGAGTGACTGAATGTATCCCTACTTCGTTACTGTATGAGCACTAAGAACCACTTTGAGTTCCACTATGCCCTTTGTGACCTAGGACTACGTTATGTAGAGAGAGCTTGATGTTGTTATTTTAGCATGCTGCTAAAGGACCATGATTGATGCAGTCCGGCTGGGCATGTCTAGGAAAGCAGTTGAGTTCAATTAGATTAACGTGAGTAACTAGGGAAGATGGTTCTATAATACTCTATTGTGTTGTGACTCGTTGCCTGGTCGATCTGTCGGTTTATGTGTTTATCGATGTGATCATGAGTACAATACATATTGGAGGGTTTAAGCATCGCACTGAGATTAGTTCTCGTGAGAGATAAGAGATGTTGAATTTGGTGTAACGGAATAGTCTAGGGCATAGACGAGATTATTTGTTTGTTTGTAGTGAGGTATTATGTTGGTATGATGATAGCTTGGTATAGTACTCCTACCCTAATCTTTCTTGTCTGGTCGCATGATCCATTTCCTGTGTGTGGAAAGTGATGTAAAGACCTTAGTACTCACCTTATGTGGATGAGTGGAAGATGTTGGATATTGAGACGGGCTTGAGCTGAATCCATAGCCATTTGGGCATTCACAAGATTTAAATGAGAGTTGTGATAAGATTAAAATTCTTATCACTATCTGGTTGGTTTCGAATTTCAACCAACGCAGATATATACTGCGTTTTTAGTTACGCAATGGGTGTGAGAAGATTTGTGGTTATCCATCAACTCTCTTGGATCCTCTTTCCGTTTTCTTTCTAAGATTCTTTCGAGGTTACTATCGCGAGACCTCTGGACTTGGATTGTGAAAATACATAGGCGACTCGATTTTGTAGTCGTCCTATTGATGAGAAAGATTTCTACATTGACGTACATGACAGAGAAGTTCGTAACACAAGTTGGTTCCTTCCGCTTCCGCAAACCCGGACTACAAGAGGTAACCGGGTTCAATGCAATTGTTATTTCATATATTTTCTTCAATAATAAACACTATTTTGTTGAAGGATACGGTGATTCAATAACATTATTTATTTATTTATTTTTAAATATATATAATTTAAATTTCTATAAAAACAGAAGAGGGAAGTGAGTAGAGATTAAATACCATTGATTCTATCAAATATTATAATTCTTTTTTTAAAAAAATTTATTGTCTAAAATTAAGATTGGCACTTATTGTCAAATTTTTATTAGGAGTGTTGTTTTTTTATTGAAAGAGAAAATCTAGCTCGTCGACTATGGACTATTAATCTTTTTAAATATTTTTTTATAATTTTAATTATTAGAGAGATAAAGTAATTATATATGTGCTTATATATTTTATTTATGATATTTTTTTATATTTATGTTTATTAATTTTATATAAATAAAGTCAAAAGTATTATAAAAAAGAAAAATTACGATAAGAACAAGTAGAGGAAACACAATTTTTTTAGTTCAAAAGAATATTAGAATTTAGGGCAAATTACACTGACATTTTCTCAGATTTTTAACAATTACACTGAATTTTTCTACTTTACTTAACAATATATAAATATTTTTTCCAATCAATTTTTTTTTAAAAAAAATGACAAAACTGTCTCTTTTATTTATTTGTTTTTACATTTTTCTAATTTTGAATAATCTTTTCTAATTTTTTTAAATAATTTTATTATTTTATTTAAAAATAGATATAAGATAAAGTCATATATATATATATATATAAGGAATACTTTTTAGTTAATAAAAATATTACTGCAAAAAAATCTGACCAATAGTTGAGATGAGCTATTTTCACTGCATGAGAAATAGGAAAGAAACCTTGAGCACTGGTATAACATCGATAGAGGAGTTTAGTCAGTAAACAATAATCACTAATAATAATAACGGATTTAGTAGAGAGATGATAATTTGCATGCTTTTAAATTAATCATTTTTCTCCACTTTATAGTTGAGAGTCTTGTCAAGTAAGGAAACCCCGTTCACCAATCCTCTTAAGGAACCGTGCTTTGGGCGTGTATCCTTTGCCTGAATGTAGGAGGACATCGTATGTAATGTATACAGTCTCCAACTAAGCAATTGGGTTGGGCCTTGACTGGTTTAAAGTAGTCTAGTAGTCCGAGTTGTTCAGTTAGATTCCTGACAAAGAATATATTGTGTCGTTCAGGATGGATGAGCTAAGCTCTTGTATTGTACCAGGATGACCTAACCTTCGGGTCATACTATGACTTATAGCAAGACGAATTAGTGTCAGTATTAATATGATCTGAGGTGGGCTTGACTGCACCGGCAGATCTAGAAAAACTTTTGGGTGAGCCTACAACATTTTTTGGGGAGAAATTTTGTTTCTTGTAAAATTTTTGGAGATGCTAGATTTACATGTTTTTTTTTTTTTTTTTTCAAAATTTGAAAGGAAAAAATTAGAGATAATTTTACATATAAAAAAATTTACAAAATTTGAGAGTTGATTTATAATTTATCTCTACATAAAAAGTATGATGAGAAAACTTTACATAGAAAGTAGAGAAAATTATAAATTTTTGATCTCTACATTGATTTATTATGAGAGGGTTGATTTGTTTATAAAAATAGGTCGAAATTGAACTTACTTTCTTTACTCTTTATCCTCTCAACAAATGAACGGAGTGCATCTGAATGCGTTTTAAATATTTCTAGTTTATGTTCGAGTTGATCCGCAGTATGTTGGTACATCAGTAAGCATGAGAAATGTGAAGAAATTCTTGCATGATCAGATTCATAGATTCAATCTGTTACCGTGTACTATCACACGTAGTATTTATACTCATACTGTATAGCTTTACCCTAGAATATGTCAGTATTATTCCCTCTTGTATACTTATATATAGGCTCTTTGTACATGTAATATATACAGTAAATACACAAGTTTTTAACCTAATCTCTCTCACTCTCTGTCTTTACTATTCTAATACAATCAATAATATCATGTCATATGGACATGCTATTTAATTTTTAAGAGACATAAATATATTATCTTAACTACATGATGAGATGTCCTTGGCGGGCTTCAATGACCCGGTTCATGCAAGAAATGGGAGAGAGTAATGCAAGGTGGTACACAAAGTGGTGTCCCTGACATTAATGAACGGGAGATGGTCAGATGGTGCGTTTACGGCTATACACCTCTTTCACTGGTCCTTGCATTTAACGGTTAATCAAACCCTTCCAAAAAATTGACGGGAGCTTGTGTGTTTAGGACTGTCCTCCTACATGCACCTCTGATAAATCAAATATATACCATGCTGTATAGATTTCTGCTATCAAAACCTTTTAACTAATGCTGAGGACTTGGAATCAGAGAAGAGCTCAACAAAGATCATTTTGGTATGTTTTCCACCAAATCTTTCAGGTTTTTAGCCCCCAGTTTGGCACTGCAGCATGGACACGATTTTTCATTTCTGCAGGCAAAGCATGTCTAAGGTGCTTTTTTCTGCAAGGAAAAAATATTAGGTGCTCATGTGATTACAGATTTTACCGTTGAAAATAGTACCCAAAATTCACTTGATGATGTCAAAAAATTGTGTTTATGCTGCGCCAATGAATGGGCACTTAGCTTCACACTTCTTTAACATTTATCGAGTCCAGCATTTATAAATTTTTACCCATCTTCTACCATTTGGCTTTATAAATGGCTGCACCAGGGATTTTAGATCCTGAATAATAAATCATTAGTTCACGATCATCAAACACTTGTACCCATTCTAAGATGAACTTAGCAAACAAAATAAACCAATCTTTGACCCTCCCTACCCATGTATATTTTTTATTTTTTTCTCTAACTCATGGATTTTTTTACTTATTTCTCGGATCCATGAAGTTTTTTAAGGTATCTTTAAAAGACGCTTTTAAACAATTTTTTTTTGTCCAAACGTGTCTCTTTAAATAATGATTTTAGAAGAGTCTTTTCAAAAAATGGCTATAGAGACTTATTGTCAAAAAAAAAATCTGTTATCCGAACAATATGAATTTGGAAAAAAAGTAAGAAACCGAGTGGAAATAGAAATTTTGTTAAAAAATGACATGGGTCCAATCAAAAACTCAAAATAAACCAATCCATGATCATTTAAAAGTACTTCTCAATTATCATTGAGAGATGACAATTGAAAATGTTAAGGAAATCAGTTAGTGCTATTACAATAAATCAACAGAAAATACCGCGTAAAAAAGAAGTTCATGATCTACAAACAACAAAACCATGAGTTACAATAACACAGAAAGACGAGGAAAGTAATGCATGGCTATACACCTCACTGATAGGACTGTCCAAAATACACTAAGCTCATTCTAATCTCCGCATTTTAGTATTTAGTGAAGCTTCCTTGTAGGACTGAACCTTCTTAACTTTAACTGCTTTGCGTGATGGTCTTCGAATAGAAGTTCTTTGTGATTCTTTAACTTCAAATCTATGGTCACATTTTTCATCTTTCTCTTGCTTTTTGTCAGATGAACCCACTGAAGTCGGACCATCTTCATGCATTGGACTGCCAATTGGCCCACCAACTGGAAATTTAACATACTCTATCTCAAACAAGTTCTCTATAGCTTCCTGCTGTTGGGATGTAGGCCTAGCAGATTGCCTTCTTAAACAACGCCTGAAAGGAATAAGTGGACATGATACTTATTCTGTTGAGATTGAGGAGATGATGATTGTAGACACACACACAAAATGAAAGAAAAATGGTAATAACAGTGGTTACATGCATACAGGATAGAGGAAATCAAACAAAAACAAGGTGTTAGATTTGGAGAGCCCAAACTTAGGCTCAAGGATTTGAGATGCATCTCACAATAGTTATGTTTATGAACAAGGGCACTTTGTGTATATCTAATGTGATACTTATAAAAAATGTGATGACTGCAACAACAACAAAGAGAGCATGACAAATATCAAATCATATCCCAAATAATGTTTCTTGTTGGGATGAAGAAATTGGTCCCCATTGCACATCAATGGTGGTGTGTCCACGTCTGAGTCCATCTCCCCTAACAAACACATTATCCAGCAACAAGGTTGCCAAGACCATGGAATATACACTTACAAAGGAAATATGCATTACACTATAATAAGAGATGTGTAAACCAACCATTTGTTTTCAACTCTCTCTTTCTCTTCAACTAGTTGAAATGTAGCTGAAGGGCCCATAGCTGCAAGTTATCCATTATGTGCCATATGTTAAAAAAAACAACCAAAATAAAATCCGTATATTCAAATGCATTTATTTTAGGCTCTGAATTTACATTTACTTCTTGTGGGGCGCCTTCTCTGGCCATTACGAGGTTCGATCTCATTATCAGATTTATGTTCTCCTACATCATTCTTTCCTCCCTTGGAGCCACCAATGTAAAAAAAAAAACAATGTGTCAGTGAAAGAAAGAACAAGAATAGGTCCAACAAAAATAGCAGATAAATCACAGAAGAGTTTAGCTGAAAAACCAGAGAGCAATTCTTTGTACTGTTCATCTTCGCTTTCCCCTCTAAAATCAAGAGCTTTTATATGTTAGTCAACTGAAATTATCTTGGTGTTCAACATTAACTCAGGGACCTATGTTAAATAAACTTTAGCTAATTAGACGGTTAAGTAGCTTAGTGAGAGCCTGTATAAAGAGGTTTATCTTTATTGTCTACTGGAAAAGCATATTGAACTACTATTTTGGGGATGAAGGGAGTAAATAAAATATTCCAAACGGAGTGTTCCTGTCATTACAATGAGTGCACTTCCCCCCCCCCCCTCTCTCTCGCTCTCTCTCTCTCATAACATATCACAAAATGTACTATGCATGCTTTTTAAGTTTACATGACCAAAGGAGGTTATGTTCTTTTTTCTTTTTAAATCTTTATGCTTGTTGGAATTTGGATTGGATCCATCTAACTTATGATCCATGGAGCATCCACATGGGCTTATCAATTAGTTGGATAACAAAAAATGGGGCCCCTAATCCTACGAGGTAAACTAGAGTCCCAATCAGGGTCGGGCTTTATGAAAGGCCCCATAGAGATATGTGTGTATATTAATAAATTTAGACACAAGACATATATTTAGTTACAATATAGAACACAACCATATCTCTTCTCTCATGTAGCATTTTATCCGGGGTAACCATCCACTACCTTGGATTTTGAGTATATGAGAGACCCTAGTAGCTTCTCTACTGATAAGAAAAACTCTGGTACAAGTGTAATAATGTTAGCATATCTAAAGGTATGTCAGACTAGCTTCTTAGGTGGACATTTAGGTCTATGCAACATGTGAGGTATGTCAAATACCATATTTTTCATCAACTCTCCACATGGCTAAGGACAGGGATGCAAAATGGCAGAAGGTAGGGTTTTTCATTTTCACATAAGCTTTAAAAAAATCCAACCATGATCTGCGCAGTGGAATCCTACTAGACCACTGTAAACTTATCGGTATCACATGTCGGAACAACATAAAGATGGCAACACATTACACAGAGGACGAAGAGAAACACTGAAGCCAGCAGGAGCAGTTGGTAAAATCCATATGCTATTAGAACCTTAAAGAATATTCGTAGAATATAGAAGAAATAGACTAGCAAAATATTGGCCAAAGAAACTTAAATATTACAAATTTTAGTTTGTTAAGAAAATAAACTAATTGCAAGCAGTTTGGTTGTCAGGGACACAAGGCAGATTATGATTGGTACTATAAGAAGGCAGATCGTCTAGAAAATGGTGATACTGTTGATCTTTAAAAGAATTCTGACAACTATAACAATGGTCCATGGGAATCTTTTGAGGGTTTTGACTTTGGCAGTGAAAAATGAATATCCAAACTAACTCTAGCTTTAGAATTCACTCTCTTCTTTATTGTTTGATACCTAAGAAGCACGGACAAATGGACGCAATATTTTTTTAAAAAAATAGGACACGGATAACTCGAGATGCATAATAAAAACCTAATATTATTTTAATTAAAATTGGCATAAAAATACACAAATCATTACAATATTATTAAGAAGTTAAAACAACAAAATCATTAAATAAAAATATAAGAACTGTTTCATTTAATTATCAACATTCATGATCCAAGTTCCAAAATAAATTTGCTAACTATGACATAAAACATATACCTATAATCAAAAAGAAAGTAGAGAAGAGAAGGAGATAAAGAAGGAAAAAAATCCCCCAAAAAAAAAGCATCCAAGATGTATTCTCGCATGTTTGAAATTCGAAAAAATAAAAATAAATTAGACACTCGTTTTTTACATGTCTGACACGTGTTCAGGATGTGTACTTGTCTAACACGTGTCTGAAATTGATACATGAGTCAATAAAGTGTCAGTGTTTCACAACTTCATACGAAGCAACGTGCTTCTCATCCCAGTTTTTTTTTTTTTTAGGGTGGACCGTCCTAGCTTTTTCAACCTTGGAGCAGTCCACATGCCTCTTAGTTTCTTCAAGATGGCCCGATGATTATCTTTTCTAAGATCTTTTGTGGTGCATTTTTGTATCTCTATCATTGACTTCCTTCTTTCATTACCTCGAAAAGCACTATTCCCACAATGTCTCAGTTATCCAAAGTTAGGTTATGCCTAGATGCTGACATTGTCCTACTGAATTCCCTACTTCAATAAGGGCCTTCATGGTGTCACATCATCAACCGTAATAAAAAAAATCTCACCCTTTACGATAAAGAAAATCTTTCTTTTACAAGAACTAAGATTCTTCTTCCATTCGCAATCCTCAAAAATGAGAATTAATCTTTTGTTTAACTTAAAATTTTTTTAATACGTCCATATCAAATAAGACATAATATGAGGTTCAACAAAGAAAATATCTTAAGTAATTACCCAAGACAATATTTTCTCAAGGCAAACTACAAATGGGCACAAAAGACAATATTTTCTCAAGGCAAACTACAAATGGGCACAAAAGATAACAAGGCCTTAAGACAGGCCATAACAGAAGGCAAAGAGAATTAGTCAAAGCCTTGGCCCGTGAACGCAACTAGGATAAGCTAGTATTGCATCTCTCTATCTCTCCCTGCATGTTAAATGGACTCAATTACATAAGGCTGCCTGTGTAGTGAATGTGTAGGATATGGGAAATACTGCAAGGCACGAAGGGATATGGTTAAATTGTGTAGATGGACTCAAGTACAAACGGCAATGGCTACATTGTTAAACTAAAAGCTCTTTTTTTTTTCATTTCAAACCTTAAGTGAAATGAAGTACCTTTTCCATTTGATATTTGTTTGTGAAACCTTCACTCATTTTGAAATGAATGTTTGAAGTAACATGTTAACAGAAGTAACCCACTAAAATTCAATTCACGAGGGTCGTACACATATCTTCTCTATCTCAAACAAATAAATTAGCATGTCCAAATCATATCCAATATCGACACCCATCTCATGTTGTGTCCAAGACAGGTACTTCGCCTCTTTGACGTCCATGTAATATATAAGTACTCCCAATGGTTTGTCCCAAATTTCCAGGTTTCCACAATATGTCAAAATCCACAATTTTCTCATGCTATCATTTGCATTATAAGAATAAAAATCGAAAATGAGAACTGACCTCCAGTTTCTTGGCTTTAAGCAAGGCATCCTTGCACACGATCTTGTGCTGTAGTTCTTTTAGCTATGATGAGCAATCAGGACTTAGTTAAAGCAAAATACAACATGAGCGGAAGCATTGCATAAATGAATGGACTTTAATTTCTAGTGACTAAGCTTACCTTCTCTTTACCTAAATTAAGCTCCTGCAGAATTGATACATCAAGTGTCAGAAAGAATTATGACATAATTCTCAAATGACTAGTATAAATGCAAAATTAACAGACCGCTACTATATGACTATTTGATCGAGCAAGATTCCAATTCTGCAGCTGCAAATTCTGGAGACTAATTCGCATTTTCTGCAGCTCGGCTCCACTCAATTCAATTATTTTACTGTCCAATCAAAATCAAGGAAACCCCGATACGAAAACAAGGGAAAAAAATTGCAAATAGGAAAAGAACTTAACAATGAAAGGATACTTCTTGTCTGCAACAAGTTTCATCAATGCCGTGTTTTCCTGGTTCAAATATTCAAAAAAGAAATCCCACTAAGCTAATGGTGACTATCGCAAAGAAAATAGTAAATAGAAGCTTAGTGGGTGACTGTCACAAAGAACATAGTAAATAGGAAATGAAGACGACCCAAACAAGATTGTACCTGGAGGAGATGGTCAATGTACTCCTTAGCTGAAGAAGCAGCCGGCGACAACTTGTCACTGTGGATAGAGGATTTTGGCTGCGGAATAGAGTTGGTAATATCAGAGAGCCTCTTCCTTACTATGCTTCCGAAAGATGACCTCTTCACCATCCTTTCCCCTGTAATAATATCAAGTTGATCTACAAAACTCCAACTCAACCTCAAGAATTCAACTGGGCACTTGACAAACGAGATTCAAAGAGAGACTTTGTGCAGGAAAATTACACCCAGAAGATATGGGTTTTTGGGATGGGTCATTTCACTTTTCAAAAAAGACATGAAATTACATCAATGAACAGAGGAATCCCACAGATAAAAATGAGTTCTAGGCAGTGCGTAAAGATCACCACACAAAAAATTCAGACGACGAAAGATATATATAAGCCACAACAGTGTATTACTCCCACAGTCCCACTAAAGAAGATAGAAGCAAAACCCAAATCTCTCTCTCTCTCAAAATTCCCCCTCTCTGTCTTTCTGTTAAGGAAGGATTCTGCCAAAAATTGAAAGAAATTGAATGAAAGCAACGGAAAGTAAAAGAAAGAGAGCCAAAGAAGAAAAGAAAAGGCAAAGTAGATTGGTTAGCGCCTTGGAAATTTAACGGCTTCCCGAAGCAGTGTAGATGCCTCCTCCGAACCTAAATTTTAAACACCGAACCGAAGTACCGAACCGTGCTTTCAGTATGAACAGGTCTGTTTGGCTGCGGGGAAATCTATTCTCCCGACTTGAATTTTAAATTATCCTGGAAAAGTGAACCTTCTTTTTTTTTTCAAAAAGATTCTGGCCGATCATTTAGGATTGGCAATCACAACTTTAATAATGGGTCACACACATAATAAAAAATAAATAAATTTATATTCACGTTTAGTGAAATTTCTTATCATTACACTAATCTCTTCTAAAATTTTTAAAATTATATTATTTTTTTTTTATTTTACTTGATAATATATAAATATTTCCTTTAATTAATTTTTTTCTTTAAAATTGTTTTTTTCATGTTAATTTTTTAAAATTTTAACAAATTTCTTTTCATTTTTTAAATAAATATTGATATAAATCTTAATTTCTTTTATATAAAATAAAAAAATATATTAAAAAATATTTGGTCAAAATTGAAATATGCAAAAAATAAATAAATAAAAGGGACAATTTTACCATTTTGAATAAAAATTTTGACTAAAAGGAGATATCTATATATTGTTCCTTTCATGTTAATTTTTTAAAATTTTAACAAATTTCTTTTCATTTTTTAAATAAATATTGATATAAATTTTAATTTCTTTTATATAAAATATTTAAAAAAATTGGTCAAAATTAAAAAATGTAAAAAATAAATAAATAAAAGGGACAATTTTACCATTTTGAATAAAAATTTTGACTAAAAAGAGATATCTGTATATTGTCAGGTAAAGTAGAAGAGGTCGGTGTAATTTTAGAAATCTCAAGAGATGTTAATGCAATTATCAAAAATCTTAAGAGAGCTTAATATAACTTATCCTCTTTTTTTTTTTAAAGTAATCCTAATAATTGTAGTTTATACATAAATATGTAATGTGATTATGAATAAAGCAATTTTTGTTTAAACATTTCTAATTTTTCTTTTTTCTTTTTTTTATGGAACCAATAGTAATTGAGTATTATAATTCATGTATTATAATTAATTAAATAACACAATTAAAATATTACAAAATAATAAACAATGAAAGTCTAACTAACCTAATAGAAATAAGAGTCTCTCAAATATAAACACTGGATAAAGAACTTAACATAATTTATGATTGAATAAAAATAAATATTGATATTTTTTAAATAAAAAAGTGAAACTTGAACACAAAACATCAAGATATTTACTCAATTATTAGCTTCTCAATAAAATTAATCTAGCCACTTTATCAAAAGTAGGAAGTTGGCTTCTGTCACAAGCAATATCCTTTTTCTTTTCTTTTTTTTTTTTTGTTGCGCGCGCCGCCCGCCTTCTTACTACATTTTTATTGTTCTGTATAAATTTGATTTTAGGATAGAGCCCCCCCTCCACCGGGAGAAGGTGCCCCCGGTTTAACAATCTGAGGCAGTTTGGTCGTGATCATGACAGTTCACTTATCATCGTGTGGTTAATTTGTGAGTAATATTTTATTATTTACTAATATTTTTTATTGATAAAATTTATTTTAATTATTTAATAAGTTTAATTAAAAAAAATTAAATTATTATATCCAAACATATTTTTATAATTTTTAACTCTAAAACTAAAGATGCAACTCGAATAAGCCGAACTCAAATTATATTATGTCCAAACTTAACTCAAGTTTTAAAACTGTCAACCCGAACTCAGTCCAAACCTAAACTTGAACCCGAAAACCCAACCCGAATTAAAATTTATGAATATCGAATTCAACCCAAGTCCTTCCTGAACCCAATTATTAATTCTATTTTTAAAATTTTATTCATGATTTCTTTAATAAATTACTATCTTTTTATCTTTTTTCTTATTTTGATTATACACTAAAATCTTTAATATTTTCTCAATCTCTCCTTTTAAAAGAAGCCAAAAATTATTAAAACAATTCCTTCAACATAATTTAATTTTGAAAAAAATGTTCAAGATCAACAAGTTTTTGAAATTACAAAAATATAAATAATAATTCTTGTAAGTAAATCCTACAAATCTAATGATAAATAACTAAAATATAAAAAATATAATATATAAAATATTAAATTCGGATTTGAATTGGACTCAAGTTTTCAAATTATTAATCCAAACCTAATCCTAATTTAAATCGGACCTAATTTCTTTGTCTAAGCTTAACCAAAATATAAAACATGAAATCTGAGCCCAAAAAAATTTGGGCAGGGCTGGGTTTGAATTCGGATTAGTCCGCCCAAGTTGCATTCCTTTCTCAAACTGAATTCAAATTATTATATCTAAACACATTTTCACAATCCTTTAAAAACTAGAAATACATTTCAAAAATATTTTACAGAATCAAATCTAAATCACTACCCAAACGCAGACATTTTAGAAAAAGAAAATGCAATTCCTCATTGTTGAATGTGGAGCCAGGGCAGTGTAATTTTCAGCACAAAACTTGGCAGGCAACAAAAGCATCTCATTTCATTACATATAAAAATATAGGATAAGAGTGTCAGTACTAAACTGAGTTAACTATCACACATCATAAGCGGCTGTTACTCCCAACACCATCTCAAGTGCCAGGGTAACATGCCCCCCAAACCCGACCCAGCAACAGCAGGACTCACATGCAAACTGAAAATTTACATATCAGCAGGTAGGAATTGTTTTCAAATACAAGTAAATACAAAATTGAATATGCAGCATGCCACCTCAAAAGTACTGGGACCAGCTAAGTTCAATATTCTTCAGAGGCTTTGGTAAATGTCTCAATTCCGTAACTCAACCAAAGAAAAAAAAAAAAGTTGACTGGATTTGAAGTCCATCTCTAGGCATCACCTTGTGGGTTTGAACTGATTTCCCCCCTTTGAATTTCTTCCTCAAAATTTCCTAATGCCATGGAATCTACTATCTACTCAGATAATGTTTCAAATTTCAACATTCTATTTTTAAATGTTTGGGAATGAAACACTTATACAAGGAAAATTAAAAGTAGCTAGCAGGTTAGTAGGGTACCTACTTAACAGTAATCATTTGTTGCCAGTGCCTTGCAGAAGATATGAACCTTTACTACGGACCTGCATGGTAAAAATAAATAAATAGTAACGCAACAATAACAGTAACATTACAAATCATCAGAGCATACATAACATACACAAATAAAGCAAGAGTTTATTGCACACCTTTGCTGCATAAGACCTCAAATCCGTGCTCGTGATTTGGGATGAACAGTTTCGAAGATAAACACCCCACATTGCATTTATAACTGGTTTGTCTTCTAAGATGGAATTAGATAAAAGCCAATTCTCAGCCAGAACCAAGTAAATATACATTTTGAAAAGATCACAACTTTTGTCTTTCACATTAATTGAGATGAGCAATCTTAAGATATCTTCTGCATCAGTAACCTGTAAAGAAGAAACAGAAAAATGTAAATGTAAATTATTATTAACTTGGCCAAGGAAAAGCAAATTGAAAATTCAGGAAGTGTATCTAAAAGGTTAATGCATTCAATTTGCTATGGATTTTGAGCTGAATTATACTAAAAATTACTTTTAACAAAGTTTTGTTGCACAAGTAAGCCCTTTTTGTTACATTTACTCATGTTTCCAAATCACGTGGACAACATGATGAATACTTGTACATAACTTGGTCCCACACCCCGTGTAAAAAGAGAGAGGGACGGGGACGGGGACGTGGAGGTGGAGGTAGAGAAAGAGAAGAAAAACAGCAGGGCCTTGGGAGCTCCTTGAGCTCAATCCGCATCCAAGTAAAAACGAGGTGTGGGACCCAGTATATGATGCATGCTAGTCTCATATGACGCATGCTGCGTACAGCTTGATTCATTTATGCCAGCTTGGATAAACAGCAGGGCCTTGGGAGCTCCTTGAGCTCAATCCGCATCCAAGGTGTGACCTTACTGTTACACCAAAGACCTGCTGGGATTCTTTTAGGGTTTCATGGCTTGGTAATTAAGTCATGGGATACAAAAATTGACCTCACCCTCATGGCCTTGAGGCTGGCAGATACCCTCTTGGCCAGATTTAGAGAAAGAGAAGATGTGTCCTGGACACATAATGCCGTCCTCTGGGAAATGCATCAAGTCCAGAACATTCTGCTCTGGTTACATTTGCCCAGCTGGTATGTTCAGGTGGCCATTTGAATTTGCCACATGTCATGGCCTTGCCAGTTGGCTACTATACGCCTGGACCTGGACCTGGACCTCTGTATATACTGGCCAATCTGCCTCATTCGGACAATGTAAGCTGCAAGTGGACTCTGAGGCTTGGTGTCCCTCAGGCTATAAATCATGCCCCCTCGGCCCACAACTGCCACTCTCCCTGGGCCATCTAGCTCCATCTCAAGTTTGAGCCCATGACCCATACCATCTGACATTTATCTCCTCGGCATGAACCTTACCCAACCTTCTACAATAATCATTCACCTTTGCATACGTAACTATGGCTTTCACTTGCTTAAACACAATGACGGAGTTGCATCTCTACCCTAGTTAAAGCGTTTCGCACTAGCTTATGAGCGCAACCAGCCATCCTCTGATGTTTCTTACATAGAAAGCATGCCAAGCATAAGGACACAAAATTGCTAATATATTCAGGCCAGTAAGCTCCAAAATAGTGATAAATCCCTACTGTTGTTATTTAAGGAATACACGGTCGGAACAAAGGAATCAAACACACAGAAGTGGAGTAAACTTTTCTAACATCGACCTTCACCTCAGTTGGAAACCATTAACATTGCTGGAAATAAGTAACTCCTATATTTAAGTATGGCGCCATATTATTAGCATTGGTCAAAGGAGGGAGGTGAAGGCGAAACCTTTTCAATTCTTATAAAGTGAGGTGTAAGTGTGAGTTAAGAGAAGAATGTTGCGCTTCAATTCCAGGCAATCATATTGCAAAATGTATAAGAAGTCGTCACATGACTAACAGTGTAGATAATGAAAATTGTTTTCTTTAAACTTCTGTAAACAAGCCATGTTCAGACAAACAATTTCTCAGTATAAACTTTCAGCAATTCAAAGTAAGACAGACACAATCATTTCAATCAGCAATTTCATACTGCAAGTTATGATTTAAGAAAAGCTATATGAGAAATTTGTAGAGTGTTCAGTCTCAGCCTAAAGGTATCGGATTAGCAGACGAACAGACGAATCTGTATCCAGTATTACAGACGATGACTAATCATTTTACTTATTATCAAGCCTGAATTACTGAATTTGCTCTTTATTGGACTCATTAGTGCTTGAGGAAAGTTTACAAATTTTAACCAACATAAACGCGCTTCACTTCTGTAAATTTCCTTTTAGGAATTTTTTTTGTTGATAAGTATATTGCAATTCAAAGTGCCCGAGGGGCGCAAACCCATATTTACAAGGAAAAAGCCTCTACAAAATACACTTTAGAAAGCCCAAAAAATCCACTAAATTGCTTACATACAAAGGATGGGCTTTTTTGGCCTACAAAAGCAGTAATCTCAAAATGCCGTCTTTGAAAACAAAAGAGGGATGTTCCTACAGTTGAGAGAGCTTGATATACATTGTTGGCCCATTATCTAATAGTTCAAACTTTTGGAACAATTGGCTGTCCAACATGGTATCCGAGACTTGGTTGTGAAAAGTCTTGAGTTCAAGTCTCTCCATTTGCATTTATTACTCATTTGCATTTGCATTTTCTTTCTCTTCTATCTGCATTTCTTTGCCTTTTCCACGTGCGAGTCCAGGTTCGCACGTGAGGGGGAGTGTTAAGAGAACTTGATATACATTGTTAGCCCATTTTCTAATAGCTTAAGCTTTTGGAGCAATTGGTTGTCTAACACCTACTCCCTCAAAAACTCTCCTATTTCTCTCTCTCCAAATACACCATATCAAGCACAAGGGAGACATCCTCCATGCCTTCCTCGCCTCCCCCTTCACCCGGCCAGTATAACAATAAATCGTTCAAAGACGCCGGCATAACCCAATCACAACCAAAAATGGAGAGCAAAAAACCCCAAGCATCTCTAGCCACCAGGCAATGAAGAAGGAGGTGATCAATGCTTTCCTCTTCCTTCTTGCATAAGCAACATCTATTAGCCAAGTGAAGCCCCCTCTTTTGCAAGTTGTCCATGGTCCATATTGCCCCCCATGTCGCCTCTCACGAAAATAAAAACCTTAGAAGGGACATGGGAATGCCATATCAACTTCCAAAGGAAATGACCCTCCTCCCTCCTCACCAATACTTGCTAAAGGAATTAACTGTGAAAATCTTGGAATTGTCACCTTTCCAAACCAAAGCATCTTCCTTACCCATCACCACCTTCCTACTCCCCAAGACCTCCAACAATCCGGAAACTTCCTCCACTTCCCAATCAAAAAAATTGCTTCTAAAATTTGGTGACCACACCACTTACCTACCCACCCAAAAATATAATCCACCACCTCCACCCCTTTGTCAAAGGCAATATTGAAAAAATTGGGAAAGCTCTCTTTCAAGCTACTTTCCCCACACCATTTGTCCTCCCAAAACCTCACTCTTCTTTCCTCTCCCACTTCCAAGCAAGTATGCTGCTTGAAATCTTCTACCCCTCTTTGAATCAGTTGCCACAAGCCACAACCCAAAGCTCCCACACTTAGTAAACCAATTCCCCTCCTCACCCCCATATTTCAAGAATTTTATTATCCTGATTATATAGATGAACACATGGGATTATTTTTCAAAAAAAAAAAAATTAATAACTTTGGATGTTGTGTGAATATGATTTGGTTTTTCTCTTGGGTGGCTACAAAAATCCTTCTCCATTATTGATCCCTATTAAAAGGAAAGTCTTTTGTTACGAACATAGGCTATCAAAAATATATATATATATATATATATAGAGGCCATCAAAGCTTTTTGTTTCTCTTTCCCCTTCACCATATATACAATCATTAATTTTTGTTGATGTCAAAGCACGTGCATATGTATTTTCTATGACTTTGCTAGCGCTAAATAATGTAAACAAGTGGATGACATATCCCTAGACATTAGATATGATATGTATCCTTTTGGAGTCCATACAAAAATATTACTGATTAGAAGAAAAAAAATACAACAATATCAATGTACAAATTTGTTCCTCAAGATCCCTTCTGCAATCCATCTAATCAGTTGTTGACAAGAAAGGGATATAAATGTATAAAGAAGCACAAACAAACTCTCTCTAACAGAATTTTACAAAAAAAATAAAAATAGAGAGCAGAGAGAGGGAGAGGGAGAAGGGGGATGAGATAGTCCATGACGAGAAATAAATTTAGCCCAATTAAAATATTTACCATGGTTGTTAAAATCGCAATTCGAATCGTAGGATTGTACACTTGTACGAACCATAATCCTCAAAACGGTCCAAATCATGTAGAAAATCGTAAGTTTATAGACTCAGTTGGCAAAATGATTCGGATCATGTAAACTCGTAGGATCCCGATCCATTTTACAATCCTGTTATAGGGCTAGTTTTTTATTTTTACTCCCGGGCCTGTCTAAAGCTGGAATGTTTTAAGCCCATTAATTCCATCTACAACTCTACACATCTCCTCTGTGATCTCTGAATCTCTTCAAATGGGACCATGGCTTCCTCAGCTCCTCTGCGAAGCTTCTAACAGCAACTCTACAACTTGGGTATGCTGCTCCTTCAGCTATTTTTCAGGTTTGTAAATGCAACCTTTTCTTTCAGCTCTCAGCTATTTCATGCTCTGTTTTCTTTTCTTAATTGCTAATGTTTGTTTGATTTGTGCAGGTTTATATAGTGGCTGTTTGAAGCTGTTTTATTGTTTCTAATTTGCTGATTATTGAAAATTTTCCGGGTACACGACTACATGTTCTCCTCTTCTTCAATCTTCTTCTCCTTCAGTTCTTCTTGTTCTTCAAATCTTCTTCTTCTCCTTCTTCAGATCTTCTTTTTACTTCTCAGTTCTTTTTCTGTTATTTCTTCTTCTCCAGTTCTTCTTCTTCTTGCATTTTTTCCCCTGCCTCTCTATTTTGTACATGTTTTCTTCTCTCCAGTTCTTCTTCTCCTTCTTCAGTTCTTCTTATTCTCCTAATCTTCTTCTCCTATTTTTTTCCTCCTGCATTCTCTACTTTCTACCTCTGTTTTTTTTCCTTGCTGCAACTTCTCCTACCAAACAACAGTTTTGTTTTCTCTTTCTTTCTGTTTCTTTTTTCTTTTCTTTTTTTGCTTGCTGCAACGTTTTGTTTTCTGTGTTTTCATTCTGCATGAATGCCTTCTCTGCTTTCAGAATTTGATTTAATTTTGATTTGTTTCTGTAAAGTGTAATAGATATTTTTGGAATTTGGATAAAACTCTAAATTTTGAATACATTGTTGTTTGGGTGAAATTGTGGATATCTGCATATTTCACATGTTTTTCATCGCATACAGCCATTCACTCATTTATTTTTGCATCTAATGGACTTGTTTTATGTCTATTTTGAAGAATTCTGTGCTTATACATATATTAGTAGTTGTTTTTTCCTCATTTTGTTGGATCTTACTATCCTTGATCCGATCCCGATCCTACATACCACCCAACAATCCAAGGTGGGATCCCGATTTTAACAACCTTGATCTTTACATCAAAGTTAACTATCATGCTTCATGTTTTCTAGTGCAAATGCTTTGATGCATATGATTCAAGGCCAAGTAGAAAGTAATTCAATGATTTCAGATTTGAAAAAACATACAATGGAAAAGAATCATTTTTTACTTAAAGCGGTCAAATGAAATCTGAATGAGAAGATGCAGAGAAATTTGTCAGGAAATTGGAAAGTTCCCATAAGATTTTATTTTTTTCTGATAAGTGAAACTTCCCATAAGATTTTGTATATATGCACACACATTTGAACTGCAATTGCACAAAGATATGGGTTACCTTTTTATCAAAACAAGTGGTAAGGATTTGAAAGGCCACTGCACTCCTGAGGTGCTTACTACGTGCATCTACTCCTGAAATGCCCTCCACAATTCTTAAGCAGTTCACATCCTTTGGCACTCTGTATTCACAACATCATATAGTCAGTAAGAATCAGAGACAGGAAAGAAAAAGAAGCATAAAAGCCAAGTTAAATGGTTAAAATGAAAAAAAAAAATATATTGAGAATACACTCAAAAATTTCCTGGTAACAAAAAAAAAAGATGCAATTATTTAATTGTTCAATGACCATATGAAAGTGGCAATATATTATTTTCTTTCTCATATTGCAGAAGCTAGATAGTTGTAATGTTTCTATTACTAGTTTGTCACATTCAACAAAAATTACCCATAACATTCTTTGTATTATAATAGTGCATTGTTATAGTCTGTTAATATTCCTACCACAAGTACTAAACAGTACCAAAAGAATTGTATACATATTGCCACATCCAACGAGTCCTCACAGAAAATTGAAGTCTTTCGTATATGTTTCTAGCAATGACTAACGAAATTTTTCTCAGCAGAGACTACATTCATAGAGTAGAGAAGAATATGTTCAATTGTTAACATTTTACCACAGCACTTATGTTACGTAATAGGGGTTTATTCTTCTTTCTCACCACCACAAGACTGCGCAAAAGTAGACTAACCTAAATCAAGATCAATCAACTAGTGCTGGTGCTTAATCTCATTATCAAAATAGCAAATTAAGGATTTTGGGAGTAACCCTTCTTTTCCCCAATCACCAGTATGAAAAAATGGGTGAAGTCAACACAGGTTATATGACCAACTGTAAATGAGACAAATCACATTATTTGTTTTATTTTTTGTCCTATATCATTTTCCACGACTTTCCAAATATCAGCCATTAATACTTACCACATTCCAGCATAATTTATCCAAATATAACTACTGTACATAAGAAGTTATAACAGATGCAAATGCAAATCAAATTATCAAACCACTTATCAATAGAACAAAAGCAGGTGCTTCTGTGCAATAAAATCCATAAAATAAAATAAAAATGCGACTTATGTTTAGATATTTTACACAGATGTAAAACCAAGTAAATCAATTATATCAAGGGGCAACCTGCTAGAAAGAGATTTTGCTACTTTCTCACAACTGGTATTCCACTCATTGTCTGTAAAAGAACTAATAGCTGATACCATGCATTCAAATAAAATCACAGACAAGCCTAGTAGCTGTCGATCTAAGAAGAGACAGATAATCACAGCAACCAATTCTTCTGCTTCTGAAGTCGAGAAGATTGCATATGTGCTCCTGCAACGAAAAATGCCACACCAATCATCAGAATCCCCAAAAGATTAACAGTTTAAATCCATAGATAGCTATCTACAGCACGACACTGCCACTTTTGCTGTCAGTTTTAATAGTAGTTGCAACTTGTAATATTTGCAGGTTCTGATGTTTGACTAATAAATCAACCACTTGAACACCCACTATGCCAATAAGACAAACACCACTGAAAGTATTGCACAGACCACTAGTTCCTTTTGCACACACCTTACTTGAAAACAAACAGCTACGTGTTTGATCCAAGCTCTAATATTTTGAGGTGGTCCCCCACAATCAGGATCTGTACGACAAGCTTGAGTCATGAGAAACCACTAACCACAAAGGCAACAAAAACTTTGAGAATTTCTATTAAAACAATCCAGATATCTTCGTATGAAGCAAAATTAGAAAAGAAAAAAAATCCATAAATAAAAAATGGAACAGAGCAGATGCTCTTCAAAATCTCTTGGGAAGAAACTGCATGAATCTGAGTATATTAGATGAGCCAAAATGCTGGGAAAAGAGCCAAGAAGTGTGTGACAAAACTCAAAGTTATCAAATGAAGTGTGCAATCGACTTTAGTCAGAAGCATTATATTTTTAGAAAATGAGTTACACTTATAATTTGCGAATCATTAATATACTTATACAAGGATCATTATTTTCAAATTAGTGTTACAACGACACCAACATGGCCATCTGCATTCCACAAGCCACTTCAAGTCGACGCCAAAAGGACTGCTAGCACATCTACATACCAAAAAAATGCTAAAATAATGGTACTATTGTTGCATTGTTAGAAATAAATTTTAGCTTCTGATAATTATTAAAATGCATTCGTTATAAATATATGACTATGACATTATAAAAAATAAAAAAACCAATCAAGTTGAAAATGAGTTCTTTATTGAGTTCACTTCGTGCACCAAGGACACCTCTTGTCTTGCCTTTTTGCTACACTAATGTGCACTTGCAGTTCATTATGTACCAAGTTTGCCACGTTAGACACAGCAAGCCCTGTCTTAGTGTCCTCGTTAGTAATTAGATAGTATATGATCAACTTAAACTTAATTTCTTATCCAAACCGGTAATATATAAATGTATATATGTATAAAATAAAATCTGGTAAAGACAAGTATAAATTCTCTCTCTTTTACTTTTCCTGGCTACAGTCTAACCCTAAAGTCCAACATAGAGCTGTCTCAGGTGAATGCAACATGCAATGATATGTGGCTCAGTGAGATGAAGAACACAGGAGATAAGAAAGTACTTTCACTATGACTAAAGATCAATTAAGAAAAAGAAAAGCAGATTAAAATTTATCTTTGATGCTTAAGAAAAAAATTTCACAGTAAAAATCCCAAACCTATTACACACACACACATATATATATATATATATATATTTCTTTTTTGGTAAGTGAAGTGAGTATATAAAAGTGGGGGGCACAACCCATGTACAAAAGTGTGGGAACAAAAAGAAGCTAACCTTTACAACTCAAGTCATCTATAAAGTCCAAAAAACTTTTTAAAAAAAAGAGCCCGAAACACTCCTACACGTCCAAAAATGAGAAGTATGTAACAATATGTCCTTTATCCTGTATAACCGACCTTTGAAATCTTCAAAAAATCTTCTATTCCACTCCATCCATAAACACCACACAAGGCAAAGAGGAGTTGCTCTCTAGGCTTGCCAAGCTCGACCCCCACCTTGATCCCATTCCAACACCAAAAGAAATCAATAACTGAGTTGGGCATAACCCATACGACACCAAAAAGAGATAAAAATAATGACCACATCTCCCTTACAACCTTGCAATGAAAGAGGAGGTGATTCACAAACTCACCCTCCTTGCACATCATGAACTTATTGACTAAGACCTTCCTCCTCATTTGAAGATTATTAATAGAGAGTATTGCATCATGAGCAGCTGTCGATGCACAAAAAAAATGAGACTTTCAATGGTGTTTTGAGTCTTGACTCTACATATATCCTTCCAAGGGAATAACACCCTATTGCCAGTCCAAAGCTCTCTAAAGAAAGATTTCACCGTAAATTGGCCCTTCTTATCCGGGCTCCAAAAGAAGCGGTCAGCCAAAGAGTCCCTTAATTGAACAGCATATAGTAACTCAAACAACTGGAATATCTTTTCCAATTCCCAATCTTGCAAGTTCCTGAAGAATCTCAAGTCCCATGACGTGCCATTGGGAGATAGGACAGAATAATCTGAGACAAGGGCTACCATTGGGAAAGAAGACAGCATAATTTGAGACAAGGGCATCACTAAACCTATTACATATATGTTGTCCTCTCCCATCAACAGTCTGCATTTTCCCCAGTTGAGAATTTCCAAAATTTATTAAAACACTGAAAGAAAAGGTTTAAACCATACTCTATAACAGATGGACTTTGAATCTTTCCACCAAATGCTATCTGTCTGCAATGTATTGTGCATGAAAGAAAAAAAAAAAAAAAGCAAATTGAAGATGTTAAGGAGCTTACCTGTCTGGTCATTTTCCATGTTGGACGAAAAATTGGATGGTGAATCCAATAATAAACCATAGATTTCGAGAGCTCTTTTTAGTTCAGAATAGTTGGGTAACCAGTCAATTTTAATCTGCATTACATCGACCAGATTAAGCTTGCTGGAAGATTTTTAAAAATAAAATGGCAACTTAGAGAATACTAACCAAAGAAACTTGTAACTCAGCTTAATATACGCTACAAGAAGACATTCCTACAAACCATTCTCAATAAAATAGCTATAAAACGTACTTATCAAAAATAAATTAGACTAGAGATAAAGATTACCTCATTTTTAGATGAGAGGATAGCACACCAAAAGTCACATGCAGAGCTCCTCAGCACTTCCTTTGATGAGTACAACACTGACAAGCCAGATAGGAAGGACAAGATGAAACATCAGGTAACTATTCAATGAGCGGAGAGGATTCGAAGAACAATCCACTTACTCAAATTAAATGTCCATCTTGCTATGGATTTTTCTACACTATTGCATGAATAAACCAATTTCAAGAGCCAGCCATCTACCAATAAACTTTCAAGGAAAGTTTCACCTGGAAAAACATAGCAAACATATAATTGAAATTTAAACTTCAATAATCATTTCGTTTCTAACTTGTTAGAATATTTTACAACAAAACTCAAGTTAGAGCAAAACTGCAAACTGATATTTCAAGGAGAGAGAGTAGGTGATTTGCTTTCTTTGAACAGAAGGCAAACAACCAAAAAAACAACAAAAAAAAAGAGAGGCAAAAATATAAACCTTTCTCGATGTTAAGTTCAACCAACGAATTGAGATCATTGTTCATGAAAGACTGCAAAAGAACACAAGTTCCAAGCTCAGGATGTACCAACGGTGGAGGAGTTTTCTGCAAGTTACACAATCATATTATAATTTTATCCCACCTAAAGGATGCCTATAAAATTCTCAGATTATTATGTTTTTTTTTATCAGTAAGATTATTATATACAAAGCATTATACTCCAGTTAGCTCCTAAATAAAACCTGATTTCCAAAAATTTGTAGACCCCAGAAGCAGATCTCATCCTCGCCACTTATCTGTCCCATCTACACAAAAATGTTCGATTGTGTGGTTATAAAATGCAATAAGTAGTACAAGAACAAAATTACAAAATAAAAAAATTACTTCTTGTTGGCACTTCTCCACACAATGAGACAGTTCAGCCACTCTACTGTCCTCATCCTCATCTGAATTGTAGCTTTTTCTAGCCTTTGCCCGCTTAGCTTCCCTCTCAATGACTTTACTTTTCTCTTTGTAGTAATCGGTCAGAAGATCATCCAAACCTATGACCTTCTTCCTGGTAAAATATAAAATCACGTGCACTTCACCAATAAATAAATAACCCAATATCCACAATTCAAATACAACACTCCAGTGTTGAACTCACGCTCAAATTTTGGGGAATCTTGCTGCTTCAAAAACATCGTATAAAAAGAGGAGGGGTGGGGAGGGAGTGAATAGTCTCACCATAGAAGTGATTTATTTAGCAAAATGGAAAAGTTGGTTCTTTAATTAACGCAACACACACGCATAGATATGCATACATAATACATATATATTATATATGTTTAATTTACACAATTATACACAGAAAAGGTCCGACTGTAAAAGCGATTTCCTCCAAATTTTGTGCAACGTAGGAAACTTGGTTCGCTAATTCACGTAGTGGACTTCACAAAAGGAATCAACAATGTAAAGAGTAGTTATTCGAACAACATATAAGACTAGATAACATGAAGTGAATTACACGATAAATTTCAATTCTGCAAGCATCAAAACCCTAAATACCCCAACTTCCAAATAACATGAACAGTAACAACAACAAGGCATAAACCCTAAATACCCAGTTGTCCATTTTAGATAAATATGAGAAAAAAATCTGTCAAAAAAAGCACCTTTTCTTGGTGGAAACAGGGGAACTAAGAAGTGGGTCTTCTGACTCGAAATCAAGAGGTCCATCCAAGTCAATCATCCTGTTTTCTCCACCAAAAAACTCTCTCTGTCGAAAGTGGAAACAACAATGGTGGCTGTGGAAATTTGAGACACAACACAGGCGCCAAAATTACGGAAGTTCGCTTATATAGCTATGCTTCAAAATGTCATAAAGGGTCTATTTGGGGGCCAGACCGGATTAATCAAAGTAAATAATACTGAAATTAAATATTAAGATTAATTAGTGTAGTAATAATATATATATATATATATTTTTGTTTAGAATAAATAAGACTGAACTAATTAGTAATACTATCGTCTGTGTGCTTGAGAAGTCATGATTAAAATTAGATTATACACAAAATGACAAAAATAACCTTGCATATTAATTTATTCTTGTATTCAGCTCACAAAAACTGTTTGGGGTTTGCCATAATAGACCAGCGACCCTCATTCAGAATATCAGTTTACCAAAGTTACCGGTTCAACTTCAAACATATCTTTTGGACACAACTGCCCTTGGTAATTTCTGGAGTGAGGTAGATTTCTCATAAAAGATAAATTTTATTATGGATCGGATTCATTGACTTGGTATGTGACCCTATCAATCACATTCTCTCATGTAAAAAAATATTATTTTTATATCTCTTAAAAGTTAAACATCTTATTCAAATAATATTATATTATTGATCGGGTTTATACAAAGTCAATGGATCATATCCATGTTAGAATTTCTCATAAAGATGCCATTCATTATTTTAATATTTTTTGTGAGATTTATATTTTTTTCAATCCCCTTATTGGATTAAAAAAATATTATTATACTTTTTAAAAATAAAATAAAATTTATAATTTCCTTCTCTAATCATTTTCAATCTTTCCAATAATTTTTTTTTTACTACTCTTTCATGTTCTTGCCTTATCTAATCGTTGGGTTCCATCACGATTTTCCATTTGTATGCAAAATTATCAAATTGTCCCTTTGCTGCATAATGTGTCTAAATGACCTCTAATATATTCAAAAAAAATTTCTAATCATCATTTATCATTATTAATTAATTTTATATCACTATAATGAATATTTTATATTTTTAACTATTTATTTAATATCAGAAAAATTATACGATGTTACATTATGATTGCACCATTTTTTAGTTGAGAGTTTATAAATCAAATTCATGCAATTTTGACTCAATTATCTTAGCAGTGATGTTTTAATCTTATTTTCAAAACTCATGTTATTTCTAAAAGACACTTATGCTTTTTTGTCAGAAGAATTTTAAATTAAAAAGACTTCATTGCAATATTGGAGCATGTCTTCAAGTAAAAGGCATCTCTTCTCTTAAAGAGGCAGCACCTATTATTCAAAAAAAAATCCTTCATTAGAATTGCTATATAATTATTCTAGAACCACAAATTGTCAATGCCCAAAAAATTTCATATCTATAATACTCTATATTATTGAAGAAAGGATACCAATCTAATGCCTCATGATGAACTTACAAGCTTGAGTGATGCAAGGGTATGCAAAAAAATATAGGGTTCTAGGGGAAAGATGGAAAGAAGCCATACTAATCTTGTAGCTCAAGATGACAACAAAGCTTATAAAGCCAAAGAATAGCATTGGGAAAAATGTAAAAGAAAATCTCAAAATTGTATACAATTGTAGAATTTCTAGGTTAGGTAAGTTTGAAAAATTATTACATATTAATTATAGCAAATAACAATTGAATCTATGATAATGTCAGTTTTTTTTTTTCGTTTTCTTTAATTCATAACCCCTTTCATCCCATATTTTGAAACCTTGACCTCTAAGTGTAAACTCCATGTTTTGCTCTGCTCCCATTTCCTCATTTTAATGAAAAAATATGCTTCAAATTAGAAATTGTTTTCAAATTTTACAAGGTAAAACACAATATGCAAATAGGGAAAAGTGACAGTTATCCTAATTCTCCTTTAAAGGGAACAATACTAATGAATTTCCAATGGTGAAATCATGATGGTAAGTTGGTACTTTATTTCTTTCTAAGTATTATTTGTTTTACTTCCAAGTTCAACTCAACTAAGGCTTTCTCGAGTAAAGAACTTTTAACTCAACAAACCCAAACTACCCAAAGATGGCTACGCAACTCTTATATCCCTAGTTAATTCTATTTAGGGCCATACTATTTGCATCTTATTACATCGATAAAGGGTCAAATGAAAGTGTTACAATATGTCATTCGAGAGTGTAGCTAAGCGGTAAAGACATTAAGAATAAAATTTAAGTATGTCGAATTCGGGTTTTTTCTGTGTCGATTATTGTCAGTTAGAATTTAAAGGATAGACTTAATTCTCATGAGAAAGATAACTTAGTCTGGTATGCATAAGTTGACGTAAAATACCTCATTACCAATTCATAAAAAAAAAAAAAAAAAAAAAGTGTTACAATTAATGTCCCTGCATCTTATACAATCCCTTTATATCTTTTGCATACAATTGGGTTCTAAAAGGTAAGAACATCTAGAATTGTTGTTGTTATTACTACACGAGACCCCAATTTTCTTCACAATGGGTGCAAATTTTTTTTTTTTTTGCATAAATACTTTAAAAAATAATAAATTTCACTTACCTCCCCCATGGTTTGGCTTTATTACATCATGACTCGTTTTGTTTTAAAAAATTGGTAAGAACCTCACCTACCGTAACTTCTGAGGGATGAAATCTTTTGATATTTAACGTCTAATATCCTTCAATGATTGAAAAATCTTTAATACCCTAAAAAGTAAAAGAAAATGAGGAAAAGACCCGATATATTCCTTTAGCTATGTAGGTAAAAGACTTATTTGAATTTTTTACAAAATTCACGCGAGTTTTTTTTTATTTAATTTGACACAAGCGATTTTTAATTTATTTATCAAACCCATGTGATTTTTGACATACGATTTCAATGTCAATTTTTCAACAAAATCACATCTTCAAGATGCGAGTTTAAAATCGCATCTTGAAGTTGTGATTTTAAACCAAGAACAATTTGGGTTGACTTCCACAAAGCAATAAGGATTTGGGAGAATTTGGGATGACTCTCAAATCCTTGTTGGTTTAAAATCGCATCTTAAAGATGCACTTTTAAAAATTATATGAGTTTGATAAATAAGTAAAAACTTATGTAAATTAGGTTAAATCAAAATCAAATCATGTGTGTTTGGTAAAAAATTCAGATTTATTCTACTCATGGCAACATCTTCCTTTTTGTAATCATATATACGAGAAATTTTATTCTCACTCTCCAGTATACATTTATATTTCATAAAGTATACTTTTAATTATTAAAATAATAATTTTTTTAAAGCTCAAATGTTCATTTTGGAGTGGGAATAGTGTCACAAATAGGAGACAAAAATAACAGGCACAGAACTACAATACTTTTGATAAGGTAGAAAACAAGGCAAAGTGGAGAAGAAAGCTTTTTACCATATTCTATTCAATTAACCAATAGCCCTTTAAATAGGCAATACATCAACGAAAAGAACTGAAAAATAGCAACAGCTTTTAGACCACTAACACATGAAGAACTGAAAAATAGCAACAGCTTTTAGATTACTAACACATGCTCTGTAACACTAAAAAACAGAGACCACTAACACATGATCTGCAAAACAAAAAACAAATTGAGAATATCTCTAAAGACTAAATCCACTCATCCTACATCTAAGGACCCACGTGAAAGACAAGTTTGACAAATTCATAACAAACCCTCCCTTAAACTGATGTTTTCAAACATTCAGTTTAATACATAATTCAGAAAAACAGCTTTGAAGTCCCTCAAAAAACCAGCATACAAACACCCAACAATTCTCTTAACTTCAGAAACGAAGGCAATTTGAGAGGCTTTGTGAATATATCTGCAAGTTGATCTTCACTTCTACAGTAGATGAGCTCAATTGTTCCAGCCTTTGTAAGATCTCTCAGGAAATGAAATTTCACATCTATGTGCTTACTTCTCCCATGTAGAACAGGATTTTTGGAGAGTTTGATTGCTGAATTATTGTCACAATAAATTGCAGTAGGCTCTTGTCTCTTGAAATGAAGCTCTTCAAGAATTCTCTTCAACCATACGGCTTGGCATGTACATGAAGTTGCAGCAACATATTCAGCTTCAATGGTTGATAGAGTGGCAATTGACTGTTTCTTTGATGACCATGAAACAGCCCCTGAACTAAGGATGAAAACATAACCTGAAGTACTTTTTTATCTTCTTGATCCCTTACATAATCACTGTCAGTAAAACCAATCAAGTCTGACTTCTCTCCTTTCTTGTAGAACAGCCCATATTCCTTAGTACCTTACAAGTATCTAAGTATCCTCTTGGCAGCTAGTAGATGCATCTCTGTCGGACTCTCCATGTATCTGCTGATGAGACTCACTGAATACATTATATCTGGCCTTGTTGCTGTTAAATACATTAAACTTCCCACAATCTGCTTGTAAAGAGTGCCATCAACCTTCTTTCCTTCATGATCTTTATTTAGCTTCAAACCAAACTCAGTTGGTGTATTCACTGAATTGCAATTTTTCATCTAAAACCTATCTAAAATTTCTCGCACATACTTCTTTTGAGAAATAAAAACTCCAGTAGCTGATTGAACAACTTCAATGCCAAGAAAATAATGCAGCATTCCAAGATCAGACATATCAAATTCAATCATCATGGACTTTTTGAACTTTTCAAACATAGCCCTATCATTTCCAGTGTAAATTAAATCACCTACATATAAGCATACAACAACCATCTTTCCACCATCTTCAATTTTAATAAAAAGAGTATGCTCATATGGATATCTTCTAAAACCTTCCTTCATAAAATAAGCTTCTATACGACTGTACCAAGCTCTTGGAGCTTGTTTCAGCCCATATAGAGCCTTTTTCAACTTATACACCTTATGCTCATTACCTAGCTTCACATAACCAGGAGGTTGATCAATAAATACCTGTTCTTGTAAGTCTCCTTGTAGAAATGCTGATTTCACATCCATCTGGAAAATAGGCCATGAATTTTGAGCTGCCAATGCTATCACCAATCTGATTGTGTCATGTCTTGCAACCGGAGCAAAAACTTCTTTGTAATCAACACCAAATTCTTGCTTATAGCCCTTGGCTACCAATCGTGCCTTGTACTTGTCAACTTCACCAGTCTCCTTCAACTTTGTCTTGAAAACCCACTTCACCCCGATAGTATTTTGCCCTTTTGGAAGCTCTGTCAACTCCCAAGTATTGTTTCTCTCGATGGCCTCAATTTCAGTATCCATAGCCTTCCGCCACTTTGATTCTTTGACAGCCTCCTTAAAAGTTACTGGATCACAGTCTGAAAACAGGGCAAAATGAGTGAGTGGATCATCAGAGTGATCAATTCCTGTTACTTCATAGTCTTGCATCCATCCCGGCCTTCGCCTAACGCGTTGAGGGTGTGAACTTGCTATAGCATCATCCTGCTCATTATGTTCCGCTGCTGCTGGTGAAGTTGTAGCTGCTGGTGAAGTTGCAGCTGTGGTGAAACTGCTGGAACTTCTTGTTGATGAGGCTGTTGTGTTTCTTTTTCATTTTCACCATCAAAGTTTGTTGGGATTGTCTGTCCAACACCATTGTTGCACCAAGACCAGATTTTATCTTCATCAAACACAACGTCACGGCTAATGACAATTTTCTTGGTGATAGGATTGTACAATTTGTACGCTTTTGATTGATCACTAACACCAAGAAAAATGCATTTTTCTCCTTTGTCATCCAACTTTTTTCTCTTTGCATCCGGAATGTGGGCGTAAGCAATGCACCCAAAAATTCTGAAATAATCTACCACTAGTCTTCGTCCGCTCCATGCTTCCTCCGGTGTCATATTTTGGATAGCAAAAGTGGGGCTTCTGTTTAATACATGAATGCTCCAGTTAATTGCTTCAGGCCAGAAATTTTTTGGAATGCCACTCCTTGTCAAAAGACTTCGCACCATATTCAAAATAGTGCGATTTTTTCGCTCGCAAACTCCATTTTGTTGAGGCGTGTATGCTGCTGTAAGTTGCCTTTTGATTCCATGGAGTTCACAAAAATTTACAAATTCTTGTGAGTTGTATTCTCCACCACGGTCAGTGCGAAGAACTTTTATTGGGCTTCCAACTTCTTTTTCAACAAGCACTTTAAAATTTTTAAAGGCCACAAAAGCTTCCGATTTTTCCTGTAAAAAATATGCCCAAATTTTCCGACTATAATCATCAATGAAGGTAATTATATACCTTTTACCTCCATTAGAGGATGGATTTATTGGCCCGCAAAGGTCGAAATGCACCATCTCCAATGCTTTCTTTGCTCTCCATGAGTTTCCTTTTGAAAAAGGATCACGATGTTGTTTGCTAACAACACATTCTTCACAAACTTGTGAAGGACTTGAGAATTCAGGAAGGCCAGTCACCATATTTTTCTGTTGCAGCGTCTTTAATCCACCAAAGTTTAGATGTCCGTAACGAAAGTGCCATAACCAAGCTTCCTCCTTCAATCTTGCAGAGAAGCATGAATGAGTAGTGTTGTGGAGATACATTGGAAACATTCGGTTGGCTGTCATGTTGACTTGAGCAATTAAGCCTAATTTTTCATCTTCAATTCTACAGACGCCGTCTTTGATGGAGATTTCATACCCCTTTTCTTGAAGCTGGCCAACACTAAGTAAATTTGTTCTCAAATCTGGAACAAAAAGAACATTAGAGATTGTCTAAACAGAATTCCCCTTGGTTTGGATGGATACCTTCCCTTTTCCCCATGACAGAGACTCTAGAATTGTCACCAAACTTCACACTATCACGAAAGGATTCATCCAAATCAGAGAATGCAGATTTTTCTCCACACATATGATTACTGCAACCTGTGTCTAAGTACCACAAATTTTTTTGGGTTTCCTCCTTGGTATGACAAACCATCAATAAAGACACTTCTTCTTCCTTCTCTACAAAATTAGATTTTTCTCCAAGATTTTTATTTAAATTAGTACGACACTCAGAACGATAGTGGCCATACCTATGACATTTGAAGCACTCAACATTGTATTTGTCTCCTGACTTTGGCTTGTTGGCAGTTGAGTGGTAGCCTCCTCGACTTCTTCCTCTTCCTTGAAAATCATGAAATTGATAATTTTCAGATGTCTGGTGTAGATTTTTGCGATCCTGGTTCAATCTGCCTCTTCTTCGTCCTCTATTTGGTGTAGAAGAATGATTGTCAGTTGAGGCCTTCAAAGTTTGCTCCTCTTTCTCCTACTGGTTAATTTTTTGTTCATGAACCTGCAATGAGCCCTGTAGTTCCTCAATTGAAAGTTCATCAATATCCTTAGATTCCTCTATAGAACAGACAACAAAATTGAATTTTGGTGTCATGGATCGAAGAATCTTCTCAATGATGGTAACATCCTTGGTCTTGTCTCCGTGAATCTGCATCTTGTTTACAATTCCCATTGTCCGAGAAAAGTAATCTGCAACTGACTCTCCTGATTTCATTCGAAGCATTTCGAACTCAGATCGAAGAGTTTGAAGCAGCTGCCTTTTTGCCCTTGCTGAACCTTTATACTTCTTCTTCATAGAATCCCAAATCTACTTGGAGGTGTCTTTACAAAGAATTGTCTCCAAGGTAGAACGATCAATTGCTTGAAAGAGATAGTTCTTTGCCTTCAAATCCTTCAGCTTTAGTGCTTCCAATTCTGTTCTCTGCGCCTCCGTCAACACTGTACCGTCTGCTGGTTCTGCTATCCCAGAAACAATCACCTGCCAATATTCTTTAGAGCGCATGAAATTTTCCATTAGCATGCTCCAATGATCATAGTGACCATCAAAGCGTGGAATAGATGGTTGCACAAAATTTTCAGAGGCCATGGATGAATTGCTACGGCAATATATGGAGTTGCTGCTACACTCTTTTTCACTCAACCAAGCTCTGATACCACTGTCACAAATAGGAGACAAAAATAACAGGCACAGAACTACAATACTTTTGATAAGGTAGAAAACAAGGCAAAGTAGAGAAGAAAGCTTTTTACCATATTCTATTCAATTAACCAATAGCCCTTTAAATAGGCAATACATCAAGGAAAAGAACTGAAAAATAGCAACAGCTTTTAGACCACTAACACATGCTCTGAAACACTAAAAAACAGAGACCACTAACACATGATCTGCAAAACAAAAAACAAACTGAGAATATCTCTAAAGACTAAATCCACTCATCCTACATCTAAGGACCCACGTGAAAGACAAGTTTGACAAATTCATAACAAATAGGACCTATACACATATACGCGCTTTCTACAAATCACTCTCATTTATCTAACAAAATATCTACTTCAAACGGCTTAGTGTGCATGGAAGATTTGCAGTACAATAAAACATTACCTGCATTAAAGAGTTCTTTTTATCATTTAATTCTAAAAGGGCTTTGTTTATGGGCAAAATTTACAAATTGCTATCAGTATCAAAGAATACACTGCCATGGCAAAGAGTACCTTTTATCTCTCATGTGAGCTCTCTATTGGAGGAAAATGGGAAGGAAGATACAAATGGAGTTGGGGTTAAATGGGTTGCTCGTAAAAGGAGCTAGGCACTTTATTTTTTAAAATTATTTAGTTGTGTCAATTTACCATCTTATCTTTTGACCATGAAACATACTTAACTCCAACTAACAATAGAGGAGGATCCTGTTTATTTTTGAAATGAGTCGAATCTGTCAAGTATCAAGAAAGGTCAGTAGAATTTACCTATAAAAAATTATAAATTTGATTCATAAAGTGAGCTTAATTGTAAAATTCTACTGTTGGCATATATATGAGGTAGCATTTTAAAGCCACTTGTGCATCAAACATGCATCCATGATTCAAATGTAGAAGTCTAAATTAAATGGGTACAATCTTTCATGGCTCTACTGAACCCATTAAGAAAACATCCCAAGTAACACTCCATCATGATGCAACAAGTTGTGTTTCACTTGCACATGCCCACTAATACTTGAATAAGAGTCTAGTGCTTGTATGATTCTCTAGTGACACAAATGGTTGCCCTTATAATATTTCAACATCCCAAACAATGTGCCAAGAAGTCAACAACTATATTGAATTGGCCAAATGCTTGTCCACTCGATTTTATATCATTTTTGGAGCTGAACTTTATTTGAGTTTGAATTAAGCTGAATTTTGTCAACGTTGACAGAGATGAGAGAAACGAATGAATTATATATGTATATATGTATTGAGTGAATCATATTACAAAAGGAGACTCCTTTATATACAGGAACTGAGATGCTATACAATGTAAGAAACTATAGACGAGGAAGGAAATGAAAAAGGAAACAGAATATACTAGAATAATACTAAAGCCCCTAACCCTATTTATAGGCCGTAGTACACATGTATAATACATATATCTAACATCGCCCCTCAAACTTAAGATGGGAAAACCGAAACCCGCTTGAGTTTAGAAACTAAATCTTGAAAACGTCCAGGAGGGTGAGTTTTAGTGAATATAGTTGCAACCTGTTCAGTTGAGGAAACCGAAAAGAGATGAACAGTACCATGACGAAGGAGTTGGCGAACGAAATGATAGTCGATCTCAATATGTTTGGTACGTTCATGAAAGATATCATCATGGGCAATGTGGATAGCACTTTGATTATCACAGTGAAGAAGGGTAGCAGAGGCATGGGTCAAACCCATGTCTTTAAGAAGCCAAAGGAGCTCTTGAGTGGCATCAACAAGGGCACGATATTCTGCTTCAGTGCTAGAACGGACAGTGACAGTCTGTTTCTTGCTTTTCCAAGAAATTAGAGAATCACCAAGGAAGAATCATTAGTGACCTCTTCATGTTCGTCCATGCTAAGAATTAGAGATAGACCATCTCTCATCATATCTACTTCAAACGGCTTAGTGCGCATGGAAGATTTGCAGTACAATAAAACATTACATGCATTAAAGAGTTCTATTTATCATTTAATTCTATAAGGGCTTTGTTTATGGGCAAAATTTACAAATTGTTGTCAATATCATAGAATACACTGCCATGGCAAAGAGTACCTTTTATCTCTCAAGTGAGCTCTCTAGTGGAGGAAAATGAGAATGAAGATACAAATGGAGTTGGAGTTAAATGGGTTCCTCGTAAAAGGAGCTAGGCACTTTAATTTTTAAAAGTATTTAGTTGTGTCAATTTACCATCTTATCTTTTGACCGCGAAACATACTTAACTCCAACTAACAATAGAGGAGGTTCCTGTTTATTTTTGAAATGAGAGGAATCTGTCAAGTTTCAGGAAAAGAAGTATAATTTACCTATAAAAAATCATAAATTTGATCCACAAAGTGAGCTTAATTGTAAAATTTTACTGTTGACATACATATATATATATATATATATATGGGGTCGCATTTTAAAGCCACTTGTGCATCAAACATGCATCCATGATTCAAATGTAGAAGTCTAAATTAAATGGGTACAATCTTTCATGGCTCCACGGAACCCATTAAGAAAACATCCCAAGTAACACTCCATCATGATGCAACAAGTTGTGTTTCACTTGCACATGCCCACTAGTACTTGAATAAGAGTCTAGTGCTTGTATGATTCTCTAGTGACACAAATGGTTGCCCTTATAATATTTCAACATCCCAAACAATGTGCCAAGAAGTCAACAACTGTATTGAATTGGCCAAATGCTTGTCCACTCGACTTTATATCATTTTTGGGGCTGAACTTTATTTGAGTTCGAATCAAGCTGAATTTTGTCAAAATTTGAATTCAGGATGAGCTTGAGTTATGCTTGGATCAACCTAAAAGCAAAAATGTAGGTGGTCTTGCTTATATAAGTGGTATTTTTTGGGAGCTACATGGTCAGTTCTATAAACTTATAGGACACTCCTGCCAAAAAAAGTTCTCTTTTTTCCTTAGTAATCACTTCTCATAATTAGTTTCCCAAGCCCTGAATTGCTAAACATGGCTTATAATTCACCTTAGAATGAATTCAGTTTGAAGCTTAATCCCATAATCAGCTAATTAGGGAGGTAATGATATTTGGAAGAGCTAAATTTAGGCCAAGTCCCATTTTTGCAAGCTCATCTTCAATTGACCTTGATCCATATCAACCATCTTTTACTGGTAAACCCCAATTAGATGACATTTTTTGACCTTTGCATTCATTAGGATCTTTTTCTTGTCCATTTTTCTCTAGAATAATACGATCTACCATTTAAAACAAAGAGAAATACTTGGTATAACGAATTGTGTTACCTAATTATTTACATGCCGATGTGTCTAAGGGTATTTTTAAAATCAATAAATGTATTTTATTTTTTTTTTTCGTTTAGATTTTAAGACAGAATTATAGTAATTCATGTCCCAATGACTCTTTTTAGGTGGATGTAATATTACCTTTTAACCAATTGAAAGCCTTTTCATTTCAAATAAAATGGAGAGGTCTCGGGTCCTCACATAACTGGTTCTTCTTGGCTTAATATATATATATATATATATATATATATATATATATATATAAAGAAACCAATTGTTAAAGAAAGTACCCATGACGCTAAAAAATGGACCTTGTGCACTCTCTTTAGCATAATTTAACAAGTTAGTTTATTTGGGTAGGGAGCAAGTTGGTTTGAAGGATGTACTGTAAATTTGGAAGTACTGAGTTTAATCCACCACATTTACGATTTTTGAGATTTTTGGGCTACCTCTTAGGTAGAAAATGGATTAGTCTAAAAAAAAAAACTCAGATATCACTTCTTTTAACAAAAAATAAATAAATAAATAGTTAGTTTAAAGATATAGACGGGGGGAAGAGCAGGACCCTGATTCATGACAATAAAAAAATCAGTATTAGAAAAATATAGATGGTTTCCTCATTAGTTTTCACTCAAAAAGTGGTCTTCTTCAAATAATCTTATTTTAGTTAATGAATGCCAGTTGTGAGCTAATTTGGGTTTATTTTTGTGCAGTGCACATTACTTGATTACAATGTTTGACCTTGAGTTGCACAATAATCAATAATTTCCAATAAATAACTTGGAGATTCCTTGTACAATTTCAACTGATACAAATAATGAGATTAAGAATTTGTTGAGAAAGATGTCCTGAATCTTGAGTCCAAGATGCATTTTTAAAGGTTGAAGGGTTGATATGTCTGAATTTTTGGCTGACCTATTTTGATTTATTTTACAAGTTTTTTTTCCGGTAGTTATTTTACAAGTATCTTGATCTCATTTATATGGGATTGTTTAGGATTTTATGATATATATATATATATATATACACACACGTGTGTATATATAATGAGTTATACTCATTTTTTTTACTCTCTTCACAATTAGTGGGTTCTTTTTTTGCTCTTTTTGTCCATGAAGGTAATAGTTAGTAGAACCAAACCGGATAATGAATAGATAAAGGGACCAGTTAATGATTCAAGTTCAATTGGTGTTCAGGTTTAATTAGTTTTATAATTAATATATTAAAAAATATATAAAAATACTAAAAATTAAGAAAATAATAAGAAAAAAATATTTTTATTATCTAGTAATAAATAACAAATTATTGGGATAATCATTGACATGTCTTAATATATATGTTTAAGATATTTGTATATCTAATAAAAATACATGCAATAATGTCTTATTTCTTCCAAATTTTATCATGTGATCATAAAAGAAAAGAGGTTTTGTGAAAAAAATAAGTTGTAGATGTTAAAAGAAATTGGCGCAATAAGTATTTTCCGGTTCATATCTATAAATGATAAATTAATCAAACGAACCGATTTAGTACTTGGTTGGCAGTTGAACCGACTGATTCGGTACAATTTTGATAACTATGAAAGAGTGAATCACATAAATGCTGTATTTTGAGCAATTTCTTTGGATTTGTTTTCCTTATTGTTATCATTTATTTTGTTGATTGTCGCAAAAAAATAATAATAATATTTTAAAAAATTTTCAAAATAGTATTTGCCTATAAATGGTAGGTAAAATATGCTTGTTTCATGTCATCTGAATCCACAAGGATGTGACCAACAAGGCAATTGAAACACTAGTGAATTTGAAATCAAAATAGTGCACCACTACATGATCATCTTCCTTTTTATTTTTTGTATATATTTGAAGATTTGTAATAATTACTGATGTTACAAAATGGAATGAACTATAATAGGAATAAGGCATGCTTACATCATGTTGATTTTGGTTTTGATCCTGCTTCAATTTTTCAAATGGTCATAAACTTGGGAACCCACCACCATAACCATAACCATGGGTCATGCCTTGTTTCTTCTCATTACAAACCAGTGCTCTTCACAAAATATTACTGTGTGTGTGTGTTTGATTTTGACTATCTTGTCTTGTGTGTCACATAAAGACAATGTTACCGACAGGGAACATGGCAAAATTCAATTAAGATGGGTAGCTTATTGATTGATTAAATAATTTGATGGTGACAACTAACATCCTAGTGGCAAAAAAAAATGAGAGAATGCCCATGGTGGAATAAAAATACAAGATAAGGGTTGAGAGTGGAGACGAATAGGAAGTCCCAACATAAATTTTCATTATACACTGAGAAGACTTTGGTCTGTTGTAATTGTTTGAATTCCGCTCATCTGATTGTGTATATATTACACTTGTTTCCGTGTAATACAAGCATCTTTAGATGTGCAAAAGTTAGGCCCTTAGGATTGACGATAGCATGCCTCATCGTTTATGAGTAGATCTCAAGAATAATAATAGTGAATTTCAATCAATTGTACATATCAAATTGTGACCAACTCATTGAAAGTTAGATATGTATATTGACGAGTAGTTAAGTTGGTAGAAATGAAATATCTCAAACTTAATCAATCCATGTAAAAAATGATAGATTATTCACATTCATACAAATTAGAAAGAGAATATTTCGTGTTAAGAAACTGAGTAAATACCAAATTTTAGTTGAGATTCTTTTTCTTTTTATATTAGATTCCTTTAATTTTTTGAACATATAGTAAGGCTATCCGTAACACATTTTCGATATATTTTAAAAGAATAGGAGAAATATTACATTGGAGATATCCAAATCCGGGAGACTAAAAGTCACTCTCATTCACGTGGAGAGAGAATAATGGGAACCCTATCCCGTGAATTAGCTTTTGAAAATGAGATATGAATGAAATTATTGAACACATGAAGTGGAGACTATATTGACAAAATGTGACTAATGTATTAATAAATGTAGCAGATGCCAACCCACTCGTGACTCCCTACAGTTGGACTTAAACAAAGAAGTATAATGATACATGAATAAGCCAAAGCACAAACATACTTCAAAGGTATTTTGGAAGTATTTTTTGTACTTTTGGAAACAATTTTTTTGATTTTCAAAAGCAAGAAAATAACCTCCAAAATGGTAATCAAGTGATACCTAAGACCCTGTTTCATCTTTCAGGGTCTTTGGCTTCCATCTTCATCTCTTTGTCTCACTCCCCACATTACCAGATGACAAACCCATCTCTGTTTCAGCTGCCTCTGCTTGCTCTCTGAACTTCTTATATATATCACCTTTGTAGAATTCTCGAGTTCTCGCCACCAAAATCAATGAAGTAAGTGCTCCAAAGCACGCAACACTTGCCAAAATTATAAAGGAAATCCTATAACAATGAGTACCAATGCAGATCAGTTCCTTCACAGATGACCTAGTCATTCCCTTCCTTGCAAGTTCCTTCACTGCCTCTCGATCATATAGAGGTCCAGTGAGCTTCACATTTAGTATATATGAGCCAAGAGGACTAGCCAATTGCCCGCAATTGAACAATGTTGAGTAGTATTTGAGGCCAAAGAGTTCAGATATGATTGCAAAGATTAGCGGCAATTGCGCACCAAATGAGAATCCAATGATCACTGAGGCTACATAGACTGAACCAGGGACCGGGAAGGCGATGAGAAGGTAGCCTATGGATGACAAAAACAACACCAGTGTCATCATAAGGGGCCTAGGGAATTTGTATTTGGCAAGTAAAACTTCAGAGACAAAACCAGCGAAGATTCTCCCAAAGAAATTCCATATGCTTAACAGCGATACGAATGATTTTATGGTTTTTGTTGGATATCCCAGTGACTCTCCAATCTGACCCAAGTTGTCCACAGCAGTTAAGCTGGTACCAAGTCCACAAAATGTTGCAAGGAATAAAATTAGCATGTCTGTGCTCAGAAGTGCTTGCAAAATTGTGTAGTCTTCTCCTCTTTCTGGTTTATCAAATATGTTAGCAAAACAAGATGTTTTTGACTTCTCTTCTATAGAAGATGGCTGCAGTGATGTTGGTTTTGACTCCTCCATGGATGGCTGTTGGATTGTTATCTTAATAGGATCGGTGGGTTGTTTCTTTTGGTTCCAGAGGACTAACTCTTCTCTAATGGCAATAAAAAGAGGGAAAAAGAGCATGGCACAAACCACAGTGGCACTGCCAGCATAAGCTGCTTGGGAGAAAGCTACGAGTTTCTGAGATATGGTCATGGCCATGATAAACAAAGCAAGACCAACTGATACATAGAGAAAATGGAAGAAGACTCTGGTTTCATTCGGCTGCCTGACAACATCCATTGCCCGGATTGTGTAGACAAACACGACCGACAGTGCCGCTGGAAGCCAGGCAATGAGAAGGATGAGAGATTTAGAATCATTTCCATAGACAGCCAAGTAAAGTTGGGTCATGATAGCTCCACTCAGCCCTGTGAAACCCTTCAAGAGACCCAACATAATGCCTCGGCCCTCCGGGAAGTTTCTGACAGAGGTGACAAGAGCTCCGGTGTTTGCAAAGTTCTGAGAATTGGCTCCAATGCATATGTACAAGCACATATGCCAAACTTTTGGCTTGGCAATTTTGCCGGTGACGGCAAGCCATATCATGAAGTAGCCACAAAAATTCATGGCAGAGCCAATTAAGAGCACAAACCATGTTGGAGTAACCTCAGCAATGAGGCCTGAGAGAACCCCTACATTAGCTCCAAGATCTTTGAAGAAACCCAAGAGATTCAGAGTGGTTTGGTCATATCCCAGAGATGCTTTTATGTCTTTGGAATAAACCCCAAAAAGATAAGTGGCTCCAGCTCCAGCCATGATCAAAAAGGAGGCAAAAAGTGAGAACCATCGGCCATGAACAACATGTACTGCAAAACGAAACACCTCACCACCTCCCCAGCCACCGATGGCAGCCCTGATCACTGGTGCCTCACCCATATAGATAAACAAACACCCACTTTTCAAGATGAAAATTGTGGAAGAAGAGGGTGAGAGAAGAGAATTTATAGACCTGTGATGTGAGGACTAATTGGGTTGAGATTGGAAGAGATTCATTGTGGTGGGTCGGAAAAATGGTAGGCAGAAGAAAATCAGGAGAATGAAAAGCTAAAGATCTTTGAAATGATTAAATTGAGAGGTAAGAGGAAACAAGCATGGAGATAAAAAAAGAAGCTGACATAGAGGCAGAAAGAGTTTGAGATGATCTGCCAATGCCATTAATTTAGGAAAGAAGAATTGGGGCAGCCATATGCTATTTTTGAGAAGCGGATGTGGGTGAGAGTGCGTTATTCAAAAAGTCACCAATAGATTTTCTAAAATAGTAAAATGCAGGATAAGGATATCATTGCTTTATCGTTTTAAGAAACTTGTCATAAATTAGAGTTTTTTTTTCTCCCACCCGCATATGGTAAAATGAGATTCAATACGTTACACCAATAAAACTTGATATACCAGCTGCAACGCTTTTAAAGCACAACACGCTTATATGCGCGTATGTACTAGTTATAGTTGATATATGCCTTCTGTATGAACATATGTGTTTGCCTAGAATCCTGCAAAGTGTCTCTGCCTTATTTTCCTTTTAAGAGTTTATTCTTTTTTCTTTTTCTTTTTGGTGTAGATTATATGGACTTAATATAATATTGTTTCATAAATTTTTCCCAGTAATATTTAAGTGGTCATTTTCCCAGTATATGTTCTCCACTTCTTTTATTTTCATCTTCATTTTGATATATTCTTCAAATTTGAATATTGGTCTCATATTTTAATATTTTCACTCTAATTATACCAACCTTCAAATTATTATTCATTATTCAAATTTCTAATTTTTTATTTTGAAAAAAAAAAAACACATACTAATCTTTATATTTTGGTATCTCTAATCTATGTCGAACTCATAATCTTCAAATTTATTTTCAAGTTAAAAGTCATCTTTGTAATTTTAACTTCGAAAATGATGTGGAGATGGATGATTGTAATTGTGTTTTTCCAATGTGTAATCCAGACACTATTTCTAATTAAGATTGGAATGGACCGATTAAGTTCAAAACCATTCCTTGCGATTTTTGTGATATGTGTGTGTGCAGTTGCTGCAGCGGATGGAACGTTGGATTAGGTAAGGACAGTTGCTTGTCGCAGAGAAGGGAAAGAAGTGTGGAAAGCAAGGAGATGAATCAAGAAGACAATTTGAACTGTCACAGTGATGATGTCAATGACATTGAAAATGAGGAATTGTTGATAGTAAGGAGATCGAGAGCTACTGGTCAGGTATGTCTAACAAAAACGTGGCTTACACCTACAAGGAACCACTTCTTACGAGGAGGATGAACACCACCTCCCAGATTGCCATTGTTGGTGCCAACGTTTGCCCCATTGAGAGCCTCGACTACGAGTCAGCAAACTTGACTTGTTCTGTGGAATGGTGGATCTGGGCCCTAAAATTAGGAGGGGCAAAATATAAAAATTAGAATTTTAAGGAGTCTGTTGTAAAAAGATGAAAATTTTTGAGAGGACAATTTTTAATTATTAAGAAAATTTATTTAAAGTACAACACGCACATATGCTCTTTTATAACCCCTGTCTCATAAAAAAATTTCAAATCACATGGTTTTGGTTGAAAAAAAGGCTCCGTAAATGGGTTTTACTATCGGACAAGTATAAAATATCAATGTGATCCGATGATTTATTCTAGGAGTTACAAAGTTAGCATAGAAGCCAAGTATATATAAAACAAATTAATCTTCATTGTTCAGTCAGATTTGGAGGAAAAATACATCTATATTTCCCCCATTTCACTTTGACCCTTATTGTTTAGAACATGTGGTGGCTGTGATTGAAATGTCAAATGTGATGAAAGATATAAAATGACCAAAGAATTTACCTTTCTGTTTGAAGATAAAATCAAATTTCAAAACAAAAAAAAATACACTTTAGTTCTCTTGTAGTCTGATATAACGATACTAACTTCTGTTTATTTTGACAAAATATCTTATAGTACTATTTTAGTTATAATTATAAGGACATTTTAAATAACAAGAGGCTAAAGTAAAATCAAGCCAACCCACGAGTGTAAATGTATTTTTTTTCCTTCTTTTTTTTTTTATTTTTTTATAGCGAATACCATTTCAGAACATTACTGGCTTATTAAGCATAGAGTAGACTGGAAAAGTGTAATGTTGCAATTTGGGAAGTGGGATGGACCCATCAAAGTGGTCTGGCAATCACTTGGGCTTGTTAAGGTCAAAGTTTTAATGGCTGAGGATTATTGATCCACCAATGGCTAGACATTATGTGGAGAAGGCATGGTTCATAAAACCATGTCCCAATAATTTTATTTTAAAGTGGGAATATTATAATTGTGATAATGAAATGAGGTTCTCCAAAATGTGCAAGTGAAAGAAACTAGTGGTGTATCCCTCTGTAAGGAATGTTGAATCTGATGACCAGTCGGGCTCAACCTAGGGCAGGTTTACCACGCACAAAAGTAGGAGAGGAGAAAAATAATGATTAAGCTTTCTGAATCTAACTCTCTCCACCTCCAAAAACTTGGTAGTGATCAGGTGGGGCAAAGCCACTCAATAATGATCACTAGCATTTCTTCTCCTCAATTATGTTCTGTTTTCCTTTTGTGTCAATCACAAAAATGAAATTTTCTTCTTTCTGTCCCGTCCATACTGTTTTGTATTCTGATTACTTTACACTAACACTATATGCACATTTTTTGTATAAATAATCGAATAAAAAATACAGAATAGTACCCAACAGAACCGAAAGAACAAGACTGCAGTCGCATTGCATTGAGAGGGTGTGCTCATTTGCTTGTAGGAACTGTTCCACCAACAAAATTTTACCAAATGTTAAGACTCTTGAGTGTTGCTTGGGATGAATAAAAATCCAAAAGGGGAAGAAAAAAGCAATAGAACACATCAAATGAACCACAAAGATAAAATGAAAAAATATTGCATGCCAACCTTCTCCCATCTATAGAATTGGCATGAGCCAGACAGAGATGATCGCATGTATTAGCCACAATCAAATCCAGGTGCAAAAAGCACAACCCCCACCAATCCACTGTGCAATGCCAATTTGGGTAACAAAAAAAATGCACACACCCACCACTTCACCGTGTAAGAAGTCCACTATTTCATGATAATAGTTATGGACTTAGACGACTTCATCAGAAATGGATGATAATTTTGTATAATAGATCACGCCTTGATAGCGGGCTATTTTCCACACTCCATTGCAGTAGATAATGAATCTATAATCCTCTGAATCCCGAAAGAATTGCAATCAGACTTAATGTATCTATGATAGTATCCTTCTTCCATGATTTGATATATCCCCTGAATGCCAAAAGAAATAAAATCATACTTTGTGCATCCGGACTTGCATCCTCTTCCTAAAAATACTCTTTCTGAAGAAACATATCAAAGAACTAGGGGAAAGGGGATCAGACTGCACAAATAAAAAAACCACCGTGCCTAAGCACAGAAAAAAGGAATATGAAGATTACCATAAATGTAATTTATGCATACAGGTGGAAGGAAGATGAACACCCACCCCTTGAAAAGTGGTCAAAAGGTCCAGGCCTAAAATTCATATTGCTCTGAAAGATGAATACAAGGTCTTGCATTTCCGCTAAATATTGTAAAATATGAAATGAAGTTCTATGAACTGCCATCCAGCTGCAAAATGTGACCTTAGAATGAAGATTACCTTTCCAAAGCCCTTTCCAAGGGAAAAGTATTTTCCATTGAATCCACTAGGGCCTCATAAAAGGAATTCGCTTCAACTTTTCCATTTGAAATCCTCCAGCTAATATCATCTACTCCTTTCTTCCTCCAACCATAGAATGAACTTTAGCTTTCTAAAGCCCTTCCCAAGGAAAAACATGTTCCATTGAACCCACCGGGGCCTCCTAAAAGGAATTCACTTCAAATTTTCCGTTTGAAATCCTCCATCTAATATCATCATCCACTCCCTCCTACTCCCCACCTCCACTCTGTATAGCACCTTTTAGGACACCACTTACTCCGACAACAACACCGTCCCCCCCCTCCCCCCCCCCCCCCCCCCCCCCCCCAGAAAAAAAAAGTCATTCAAGGCTCTTCTGAATTACATATCCCAACTCATTGAGTCCCCAACTATCCTTTGATAGATATTGTAGCTCTACATTCAGGCAGCTATCCTTGGGAGGCTGATTTGTAGAGACATTCAATATATCATGAGGAATATCAATAATGTTAGATTTCAAGGTTGTATGAGATCAACCAACAGAGTGGCTCATTGGGTTACTGCAACCTGTTGGCTGGTTGGTGTTAGTCCCCCGGAGCTTAATCTGCTTGTTATCTTTGAATGTCTGTCTTTTCACTTTGCTTCTTTGTTTTGTTCATCTTGATTTCCCAGATTAAAAAAGAAAAAAAAAAATCGGTGTTTGCCTTTTCTATTTATATAGCATTTAGGTTTACGGCTGAGATAGTTTTGCTTTGAATATAATTCATCATTCATAGAATTATGTTGTGGAGATGAATGTAGTTCCTTAAAAGTTGAGCCTTCTACCCTCTTCATTTGCACTCTTTTCCTGTTAGGGGCATCATCTTGTATTACTCCTTAGTAGGAATGGCAGAATTATTTTGGTAGATTTCTGTACCTACCTACTGGCACTTGCCAAGGTTCTTAGAAAACCCCGGTCGGGCTAATATAGCATCAACATTTCATAAAAGATTTGATGTCATAACCAAAATATTATCAAACCTTGATGGATCATAACTTGATGCACTATGAAAATCCCAAAAAGATTTTGCTTGGAGGATAGGTTTCACAAGATTGTTAGCACATGAGAGCATGTTGATTTCATTTTTTGCTTTAAATCTAAATTGTGGAGAATGTTATGAAAGCTTCCAACTTTATTGATTCTGAGAACTGAAGTTTCAATTACTTCTCCTATGACTTCAAAATCGCCCTCTAAAACACACAAACTGTGTCACTCTTTTCTCTAGGACTCAAACCATGATACCTAGCAGTGTAATTCTCTGTTTTCAAATCTCTATTTTTTCCTTTCACTTTTTTCCCTGGTTACTCTAGCAATCATGTGGGGAGTTTAACTAAACCCTGAATATATTCCAACCACAAACACTTAGTTTCAGACCCTAAGATAGTCACTATCCCAATAGCCTTAGCATCTAGAGTTTCCTGTAAAGTCCTACATCAGTTTGGCAGGGAAGCAAGCCTAATGTTTCCATCATATCTACACAAAGAAATATAACTTTTTATGGGAAATTCACCAAAAAGAAACTCATGATTTCCTCCCCGAAAGAAAAAAAAATGGTGATATTGTAAAAAGAAGAAACATCGCGACAAAAGAAGTCTGATCGTTGCTATATTTGCCACCAGAAAGGCGATTATGAAAAACAGTGTCCCAATAAGATCACCAATTTACAAAGGCTACGGAGAAGGAAACAGTCCAGAGATTCATATAAATTACTCAAGAGTCTCATATTCAGTAAATACAACGACTTTAATAGCTTAGGCGAAGCTAATCATTTAAGGAAAATTAAATTGTGGATGTTTAGGAGGAGCTTCCAATAATGTACAACCTGGTAAAACCCAATTACCTCCCTTGGAGGGTTACTAATGTAAAATGTCGCTAATGCTCCATTTCATTGGAGAGGAGTGAGGAAGGAAAAGGGGAGGGATGGAGAGAGTTTCTATTGTTTGTTATGAAGGAAAGGAAAAGTTAAGGAGGCAAGTCACTCCTGAGTCCATCATTTCCTTTTCTACCTAAAAGTGAACAGTGAAGGCGGGGAAAGGGGAGAAAGGAACATTTTCCTTGTATTTTTTTCCCCTTCAAACATTGTTTTATGTTAATATGTAATTGAATAATGGTAAAATAAAGTAACAAACCTTTCCCTCCTTCCTTTCCTGAACCAAACATACAAAGAAAAAGACAGTTTTCTTTCCCTATGACTTTCCATCACCTCGATCTTTGCTTCCTCTCAATTTGACACCCCTCTTACCAAACAACCATAAAAGATAGAATAATGATGCCTATTTGATGGGTTTAATTTATAAAAGATTGGATGGGTTAGGGTTCAAGATGGTGCACAACAGGTCATATCCATTGAGGAGGAGTTAAAATAGGCTTAGATTTGAAAGTGATTAGTTAAAGGAATTGCAGAAAATATGTTGATGCAAATCCCAAGAGCAACTAAAATGGGTTTGGAGTGTTAAAGGCCTAAAACGTAGAGAAATAAATTCAAACCTAAAATTAGAACAAAGCTACAAAAGCTAATAAAAAATCTGAGTTGAAAAAGTACATAAAAAATCGCAGGCCGTTGGTTCTTTCCTAACCCGCTAGGACTAGGACTTTGAAATTAGAAATTTCAAACTTTAACCAATTAGGAAAATCTAAATCTACAAAAGGTAACACAAAATATGCAACTAAGCTCAGATAATGAAAATTAAAATAAAAAAGATCATGGGCCACAACAATATCCAAACCACAAATGTTAAATTTTCAAAACACCATTGATTCAACAATAAACAAGAAAACATAAATAAAATTATAAAACTAAACTAAAAGCATACAAGTCTAAAACAAACATGAAAAAAAACTTGATATAACTACCATGGATATTTTCCTTCAAACCAAAAAGGCTTTGTGGCGGTCATGGGGCCAAAAATGGGGCTGGGTGGGAAGCTTCACCCTAGCAAGTAAAAGAGTTGAACCTAGCGTACCATTGTTAAAGCCCAGAGGAATCCATGCACTGCAAAAGGAAGCAACCTATGGTTCGATTTGAATTCTCTTTCTAGCCGGACGTTCAGTTTCACTTAACTAAAAGATCTGTTCTTGAATAAACTAGAGTTCCCTTGGACCTAACATGAAAGCATATGTATTGTCATAGGCATCATCTCACCTTCTATTGTCATATAAACAAGGACGGCCTAAACTGATGTGACAAACAATGAGAATTAGGACAGCACACCATATGGTGTCATTTAACCAATTGCATCTCTATCCTTGGACTTCAAATGGGGTTTCATCCTTTGTTTGAGCTTAATTTCCATGAGGACAAAGACGGGATGCCACCATTTCTATCTTTATCATCTCTTTATTTATTTATAAAAGTCTGACTTGTTTGAAAAAAATAACTGATTGCATAAGGGAACACCTCTCCTGAACATTCAGATTAAGGGTATATAAGCCACCTTATACGGTTTAGTATGGGTTTCAGCCTTCAATCCTAACTTTTACACCGCATCTTCATATACCTTGGCCCGATTGTGTTTTAAAGAGCATTTCCAAAGGTAGGACCCATCATGTTAAAAGGAGCAAAAGAAAAAAAGAAGAGAAGAATAGATTCAAGGGGATCTTCACTATTGAAAATTTGGTGTATCGAGAATGTGCTTCCAGGTTGGTGTTGTATGTGCAATGATGCATAGGAGAATTTTAATCATGTCTTGATTTGTTGTCTGATTGTTAGAGTATCATGTATGTTGTTTTCCCTTTTGGCATCTCATGGGTCAAGCCGCCTTGATTGGTTTTTGAGCTGGATGGTTGCTGGCAAGGGAGTTGTGCTAGCAGAGGAGTCTGGAAGCATGGAATAAGCATAGCTTCTTGATCGCTTTGATTGGTTGCTGGCATCTCATGCATGGGTCAAGCCGCCTCTTGTGGTGTGTCTAGAAGGAGAATAAGCGTACCTTTGACCGTGAAGAGCTGCTGGTCTGCAGCCTAAAGAAATTAACATTAAGTTCCGTTCAATTTTGGCTCTCAAGTTCTCCGGTAAGTTCCCTGAGTCCTTTTTTTTTTCCTTCAGTGGATTTCATTAGTCATTTGATCTTTTCAGAGGGAGCATAGTTTTTGTTTGCTACTATATACTTTGCATCTACCTGGACTGCACCCCTTTAGTACCTTATGTTTTATTTATTCATATTTTTCCAAAAAGAAATGGTTGTATAAAATTTGAAACATTGTCATACTGAGAGAACTTTAAAATGATCCATACCATCAGATAAGGCAAAATATGGAATTTTCATTATTGGCCCCATTCTCAATGATGAACATTACTTCAAATGCTATGGAACACAAAATGTGGCCATTCAAATTCCAAGGGACTCCAAACACACATTAACTATACATGCCTCAATTTTTGCATATGGTGCAAAATAGTTCGGTATCATAATTCAATCCCAAATTATTTTCAACTGGACTATGCAAGGCAAGCAAAGGAAATAATTTGTAGGCGAACAAGGTTCACCAAGAAAAGGGGAAGGACATGGATGTGAGTGGCAAAGTGAACACCAGGAAGGCAGCGAACCACAAAAAGCCTTTAGTGAAGCTTTCTTTTAGTTCTGTGGCATTTGGACTTTCCCAGCTTGCCCTTTCTAAGCCCTCCATGTGTAGGAGCACAAGAGCATACAGTTGCCTTCCTTGGAAATGGACCCTGTTTTGACTCAATTTTTAATTGGTAAAAGTTACAGGTAGCACCAACTGAGGATGATATAGCTAAGTCGCAAAGAAAAATTCATGTAAACAACCTAAAGTAGTTGGGACTCAAGTCTTTATTGTGGAAAATTGTTTGTCATTTTTGTGTTGCAATTCTCTTTCCAAAATAGTTGGATTAGTATTAGGCGTAGGACTTTCGGTTTATACATGAAGATGAGTTGAAAACTCCTTTTTAAGCATACGCTTGCAATTCTGAAGACCTTATTCGTTGAAGTTCATATCTATAGTGCTTTAGAATTGCATGTAAAGAAGGTCAGATTCACTTATGCATTGCATTGTTCACACAGTGAATGACTTATCCTTTGATTCGAACTTGGTGCTGTATTTAATTGGAATCATAAAATCTAGTTTTGACTATAGACTAAATTGGCTCAAGGAAAAGACATTAGTACCCTTGAAACTTAGATTGGTTTTTTGTATATTTGAGTTTCTAAACGAATAGCAATCCAGTGGCTTGCTTGTTCGAACACACGTGTGCTCGTTTGAATGCACTCATCTGGTGAGTGGCTCGTTTAAACATGTGAGAAGTTTGTTCAAATGGAACAATGATTAATTTGACGTAAAATTTTCCAGTAGCTTCCTCCTTTGAACACACACCTTATTTGTTCAAATGTTCATGTGCATCGTCTATTTGAGCATCTGTATTTATGATGACGATTTTAGAGTTGCATCAAATTGTGGTTTCCTAATACAATAGGTTCCATTATTGTTATATATAGAAACCTAGTGTTTCTACAGTGGCTAATCACATTTTTGCACTTTAGAAGAGTGATTACTGATTAGTGCTTATTCATGGCTTCATATAATCATCATATTCTCTGTAAATTGTGTGCCCAGGTTAAGTCTATACTGCTTGAGAATGACGAGTTGGTGAAATCTCTTGCATGCTCTTGGATAGGCGTATAGCACAAACACAAAATCATTGCAAGGACTTGAGCACAGCTTGATCTGTCCACTGTGGATTTGTAATCGTAATGACTAGTATGAAAGCTAATGGGATTGCTCATTACATTTGAGCAGGTTAGTTCTTGGTCTGAATCATTGTATGCTTTTAACTTAGTTTACTTGGTCTGAATCATTGTATGCTTTTAACTTAGTTTACTTTGTTACTAGATTAGGCATCAAAGTGGGTTTTTTACCTTCCATTTTGAAGGGTTTTTTTTTTTCATTATAAATCTTTATCTTCTATGTGTATGATTGTTTATTATTATCATGGATGAATCTTACAACTCACAGCATACTAAATACTTCCATCAATTTTTTTGATTATCAATCGTTTCACAATTAAATAAGGAAAATAATATTTTCACTACATATTTTACTAGATAAGCTCCACTTTTACTATTTTGCTCAAATGAAATTACATAAATGTCCTTTCAAAAGGTGGATTTCATGATTTAAATGCAAGGGAAATTATGTAATTTCATTTTACTAGTGTATCACCTTTGGTAAAATAAAGGGTGCTAATATCATTTCCCTTAAATAATTGTGTTGTCCCTTAAATTTAATTAGTTTTAATTCTAAAATAATTCACCACGTTTATCGTTCTAAACACTAAATATTAACCCTCTTCAAACTTCATTCTTACAATCCTATCAAATGGATGATGTCAAATCCACATTTGACAACTAATTTCATATCCCCTCCTTATTTTGTAATAAAACTTTACCAATCAAGAACAAAAAATCTAATAAAACTGAAGAAAGGAAAGAAAAAAGTAGCATCATCAGTGTTTTATTAGTTTTGCTTCTTTCTGAAAAATTTGAGAATCAACCCAGCTAAGCCACATGGTTATGTCAAGCTCACTTTACCATAGTTCTTTTTCTTCTTCTTCTTTCTTATTTTTTTATGTAGTTGTTACTTGGTGCAATGCAGCAATGATAAAACCTAAAGTTGAAAAGGGTTAGAGTGGGTCCGAGTATGAGGTAGCCATTTTGTGCATATAATGGCGCCAGGAGATAGGCCAGTACCCCGTCTTTCCCTCCCAATCATATTGACAGCAACAATACTTGTTAATAGCTTTTCTTGGTTTACTCAGGTGCAAAGTAATTAAAAAAAAAAAAAAGAGATATTCAAGATTATGATTTCTTCTCTTTCTTACATTAACAAAACAAAGCCACAATAAAATTACTTAGAACAGCTCAGCATACCCAATGTTTAAGCATAATGAGCAAATTATTCTAGTTCCCCAAGGAATTAAAGAGAAATTTTACCTGACTCTCGCAGATTAACCCCAATTGACCGAAATGATTTCAAGGTGGGTCGCACAGTGGCGTCCCGCCATAATCCAGCCATAAAAATACAGATTACGTTCTGTCCGGCCATATAATATTGAAAAAAATAGCTTATCAAGAAAAAATTGAAAATTTAATTTACTTTAAGAAAAATCAATCAAGATGATGACATAGAATGTGAAACCCTAAAACCGATTGAAATCATTTGAATCAAACAAAGAATTGGAAAGACGAAAAATAAAATGGCGCTGTTGTCGAACTTACAGGCTCTGATACAACAAAAGGTTCAATGCTGCTCCATGCTCAGGGCGGGGGCGGAGGCCGACGCTGGTGTGAATCATGGAAGTAGGTTGCTAGGGTTCAAATTGCTAGCAAAATTAGCAAACCCTATAGTCTGGTCCGAGAAGTTGTCATGAATACCGTCACTTTCTTCGATTTATCACGCCATGCATGTAAGGCTCGCTCAGTACTAACTTGGCTCGTTCAAAGTTTAAATTCGATAGATGAGCGCATGCCAGTATGCTAGCGGTTATGGGCCATGGGCCTTGGGCTGGTGGGCCTAATGAGAAGAAAAGAAAAAATATTATTTAAAAAAAAATTCTTTTTTCAATGATGTGGCCACAAAGTAGAGATATTATTCGGTGTGTTTGTTACATTTTGTAACAATATGTTCTTTCAATACCATTCTATCATATGTATTATGTTTTATTTTTTTTAGTGATCAACAATCATATTATACATGACAGAATATTATTAAAATAATACATTATCATGTTATCACTGTATCAATCACATTCAAAAAAATTTCCACAAACTGAAACAAAGATAAGGCTGTGACCCACAACCTGTGAGGCTCATTTGTGGTGGAGCTTAGCTTATAAGAGAAATGTACCATCTCTATTGCAAATTGAATAAAAAGATTTCTAATTAGTAGAACAAATATATTACTATATGGAGATGGATCTTTTCAGATAGGCCAACTTGTCTAGTAAAAAAAAAAAATTCTAACAAAATACACTTTTCCAAACGGGCCCTTATATACTCCAAAACAGCATTGTGACTAGTTACCAAAGGCCAAAGTTTAAATGTATAAATGCCCAACCTTTAGACCATGATTTGGTTAGTCATTAGATGGTCCATTAAATTTGGAGTAGTTGGGCTTAGTTAATTGCCCAACTAAGCCCATATAACATTGGCCCAAGTTCACTATAAGAAAACCAATAATGTCATGAGTGGGTCAGAGAATGGAGTTGATAAACTGTCAAAATTCTCCACCTTAGCAAGTGGGAGTGGGATAATATAAAGTGATGAACTATCTTGTGACACACAAGTCACACTCATGAATAATAGACTACACCATAGAGATTTATTGTTTGGCCATTGGCACTCTCTTCTCTTTTCCTCCCGCCTGAAATTTTATCACATGCAAACATGGCCATATACCCATACTGGTTCCCCTTGTCATAGGCAAGTCCAATTATCTCTCGACTAATAATTGATCACATCACATGCTCTCTCTCTCTCTCTCTCTCTCTCTCTCTCTCTCTCTCTCTCACTCACACACACACACACACACACAAAAATATAAACTTTGGTTCCCATGTGCCTATACAGCACACACCCCCCACAGCAGTAGGGACAATGTCCTAAAATTTTCAGTGCTAATTAGGGCCTTCTCATGACTTTTGGGGTAGGGTAGAGAGACCCACACATTCCACTAGTATTCAATTTGGGGCCAAATTTAAGGATTTGGATATATATATATATATATATATATATATATATAGCTGACTGGGCAGGTGTATTTTGCTCACTGATCATCTGCCAAAGGAATATAATTTAGACAAAGGAGGGGCCTCCATTGGCTATTGTTTGATTGGTCCCATAATTGTCTGGACTAAGCCCTAACAGTTTCTCCAGGCCAGAATTGGTGGGGCTGGACAAAAAGAACTGCTGGTCCACGGTCCTTGTAATACAGAGAAATAATTGAATGAGTCAACTTCTTCAGGGAGCCTGTCTGTTTCCCACATCTACCAATCCCCCAATAAATTGGATTAAGACTGAGTTTTGCAATGAAATTTGATATTGGTGATTTGGAGTCGCATTCAGATATTTGCAGTTCTTGAAAAGGTGTGTTCCAGTGTATTCAAGCATTGTTTTTGTTACAACACTACTCTAATTGATCATTTATATTACAGAGATCTATCAATATATATTTTCTATTTTTTTTCTAAATTCTTAATAAAAATTCTATTTGTAAGGCATGGTACCAGTGTAACCATATACTTAGATTGAGTCTTTAAAATTATATATATATATATATATATATATATATTGTGTGTGTATATAATTTTACTTTCACTAAGTGGAGAGATTGTTCAAAGTCAATTAAAGTTTAATTATCAGACTCTTCTACATCATTGGTAGATAATCAGGGGAGCCAGGAGGGGCCATGACCCTCTAAAAAAAATTTTAAAATTTGATTTTTTTATTGTTATTTTCTATAAAAAAAAATATTTAAAAATTAAGAATTGTTCCTTCAAAGCTTTTTATATTTTTATAAGTGATATCTTTAAATTTCAAATTTCAAATTTTATATTTTTGCTCCTATGTAATGGTCTATTATCAGTCATAGTTTTTATTAGGCATTTGTCTAGATGTCTCAGTACAAGAAATTTATGCTTGTCTAAACCCAAACAACTGGAGTTGCTTGGGTGCCCAATTCGCAAAAACATACTGTTGTCATTAGTCAAACATCATATTTTAATACATAATTAACTTTTATTATTATTATTATTATTATTTTGTTTTGTTAAGAGTTGAATATATCTACAAAGTTTGAATATGTGAATAAATTATGTGAAATTAATGAGTAGATCGAAAATATCCCAAATATTAAAATTGTTTGTACCTGAATCTCTTATATATAAAATAACATTTTATTCTATTTACATACAGATAAAACCAATTTTCTTAAAAAATTATGTTAATATTAATTAGTCTCTCAATCAACTGTTTATCTCATGTTATCAAAGTAAAATAAATTACATTTATGACCTGTTTAACGGTCATTACTTTGAAGTTTTGTGTGTATGTCAATGTTACTTTTTAAAATTCTATTATCTAAATGAATTAACTTTCATTTAAGTGCTTTTCACTTGATTTATTTGCATATGTTACAATTTTTCTAAAATTCACACTATATTTTGTTTATTGACACAAAAATAATATTATCAATACATAATTGATGTTGTGTTTTTTCCCTCCATATTTTCATGTAGGAATAAAAATATTTTCTTTATTAATTTAATTTTTTATAAATAACTTGAAAGGTATGAAATTATGAGTTAAAATAATAATTATGTTATTTTTATAATATATTTTTTGATTGGACGATCGTCTAGAGAGTCTCATAAGTAATAAATTAGTTCTATTACCTAAAGTCCAGCATGATGAATTTGACAGCTACGCTATTAGGTTGGCAAAATTAATGAAGGAAATAGAACTACACTAATAGGTTATCTACATTGAAGATGGTTTTTAAATAAGTTTGAACTTTAAAGAAGAGCATGCATGGTTACGTTTTTTAAATTTATATTTCAATTGACAAGGCATGTGTGTCGTTGATTCACTATATTATTAATAATACTTTAAATCATGGGCAAAATTAAATTTTTTAAAAATCATCATAAAAGTAGCATCGCTAATGACTTGGCAATGTGATATGGGATGACTATATATCATAAAATGATATATACCTAATCAAATAATGTCAAAGTCATTTGAAAAACAAATTTTCAAAATAAGTTTTAAAAAAAGATAATATTTTTTTTAAATCATATAAGTAATGCAGTACAATGATATAGTGTCACAAACTTTATTTAAGTAATTTTTTAAAAAACAATTAAAACTTTAACTTACTAAAACACTACAAATTATAAAATTAATTTATTTTGTATTTTATTAAATTGGTTCTCTTTAAATTACCTAAGTATTTGGGACTCCCTTGACAGAACCAAAGTTTGCCAAGGACCAAATGAGATATGATAACAATGATTCGTGATACTCATGATATGGAGGTGATTAGATTATAAAGGCTTTAACAACTTGTGACTGGGAAAAAGCATGATTAGGACCATAATGAGGCTAACGTCCATTAACATAAAACATCAATCATGCTTTGTGATTGGCCAAGAAAATGCAATAATCAGAAAGGAACAAAATAATTGATCAAAGAGGAGGTGATTAGATGGTGGGACCAATGGAACGATAAATCATGGAGTGTGTGGGTCCCATTAAGACCCTAGATTCATGATCCCTTGTGGGGGGAGCAACTACCTCTCCCATGGATTAATTCTAGTTAAAAAGCTGTGGACCAAAATGTTTAACCATTAGAACTTGAGTAGGTTTGGATCAAAGCTTTTACTTTCACATCCAAAATTATTTTAATTTCAAGAGTCTCTTTAATATAAGTTATTCGTTGATTTGATCATTTTTATATTTTAAATAAGTAAATATTTATTTAAATTTTTTAAAACATTCATTTAAATATTTTTTAAATCAAAATAGACGTTATGATAAAATATCATTAAATAATTTTTTTAAAACGTCCTTATAAACAATTAAACTTAACTACATAAATATGCAAAGGTTGTGCCCAAGTAAAATCTCGTGTTCTTTTTTGTAAGAAAAATTATGATTTCAAATTACGATTAAAAGGTAGCATTTATTTTTTGCATACACAATAAGTCGGCTGGAAAATAAAAACCAAGACCTAAAATGAAAACCTTTATTTTTTTAATATTAATATTATTTTATTTTATCTTATTTTTGAAATGCAAAATTACTATATTTTGCATTCAAGTTTCACTAATATAACCTTTTTTTTCAATTGATTTATCACTATGAGTCGTGAAAGATTGTAATTGAGTAGTTAAAATAGTATTTGGTGCACTTGTCATGTTAAAGAGAGTAGTGCTATTTAATCCAAAATGATGTGTGAAATGGACAAGTCCAACTAATAAATCAACTAAGTAGATTGACATATCACCTAATTTATTGCAAGTTAAAATGATATTTTTATGTGTTTTGCCAACTTATCACACTAATTTGTTGTGTTCAACTGAAAATTATTTTTAAAAAATTAGTGTTTTAGTTTAATAGGAACTTATGAAATGTTAATTATCAAAAGAATAATAATAATAAATTCTATAAAAAAAAATATTAACAAAATTATTGGGAAATATTAATATAATATTCTATGAGAAGTGCACATCCAGAGGGTGGGAGAAGATAATCCAAGTTGGCTGTTCCTTGAGCTCCACGAAAAAAAAAAAAAAAAAAAACTACCCTTCTTTAATAATGTTGAATTGAGAAAGCAATTAATTAATTAATTAATAATGTTGGATTGATAAAGTATAGAGGTGACAAATGTTATTCAAACTCGTCAATTCGTTATAATCCGTTCACTAATTAACCCGTCCTAACCTATCCATTTAGTTAGCAGATCATAAACAGGTTGGATAATAAGGAATTCGTCAATTTCCCGTTAACACAGATTGAATATGGGTGTTTGACGAATTAAAAAGGGAAAATAACAAAATAGTATAAAAAAAAAATATATATATATATATAAGAATACATATATATATAAGAATATATATATATCTCTATTTAGAAAAGAACAAAATAGTAAAATATATATAATATATAGTCACGACAACTAATGAGTATTTCATAAGTAATTTGGTAATTGTAAAACTCAAAATTCACTCTCTCTTACTCTAAAAATTGATAAAGTCTTAACTATTTAAAAATATTAATGAGTGATTTCATGTAATTTACATGACTTATATATATAATATATTATGTATATGTATATATGACATATATATAAATATATAGTGCATATATATATAATATACATAATATAGTATATATATATAATACCGTATATAGACATATATAATATAGTATGTATGTATAACATACATATATAATGCAGTATGTCACCTAATCCTGGTAGATTATATATATATATATATATATATATATATATATAAAGCATTTGACAATAGGAGCTGGAGCACCACGACATGACAGTTAATTCTGGTAGATTTCTGTTAATCATCACCTAATCCTGGTCCTTCAGTATGAGATTATTTTTTTATCATATTTGATTAACGTAAAAGAAACGTCTTCTGGTGGTGTGGGTCCTCTCAAATACTCAACTTTAATCGTGATTTTATGCAATCAAATTATTTTAATTTAGGCTATGTTTGCTTTAAATTATGTCCCCTGATTTAACTAGAAAAAAAAATTAAATTAATTTTTTTTTATTATTGATTATTTTTGGGTAAATCAACAGACCGTAAATGTCTCTGTGTCCCATCTCAATGGTAGTGACATTTGGGTATATTAATATCTATTATAATTTAACTCATTTTTACTTAATTCTGTAATTTAAATATATCAAAAAGTTATATTCTTTGTGAGATATAAAATTGTATGAATGCTATATGTTGAGTTTTAAATTGTAGGAATCAAATAAAAATGAATGAAACTTCAGAAAATATTTGTACAATTTTTTTCCTTATTTAAAAGTAAAAGTATTTGATTTAGAGGTTATAATGTGAAATCAACATTTATTATTTCTTATAAATTTGTTTTAATGTTCTTCTTAATTATTTTTGGACAAAAGAAATAGACAACCTAAAAGTCTAAGGATAGTCCTTGGCTGATCTGTCGTGAAAATCAATTAAATTACCAAACTAAACTGCTAGTATAGTAGAGAAGTAAGGGTCGAACCCACAGAGACTGTTAATTGTTTAAAAATCAAAGTTGAGATTAATTTTAATTCAAATTAACAAAGATTGATTGTTGTTGATTTTCTTTCTAAAATTAAATAAGAACTCTAATTAAAGCAAATATTTAACTGAATTAATGATGAATCAAATTAAAAGAAGATTCCTAGGGTGTTTAATCCACCACTAATCTTGTAGCTAGTTTCAATTGTATCAATTCTTGGGCCATTAAATTTTGGATGTAAAATATGTATTTTGGCTACAAGCCTCAATACAATCATCAAGAAAATCACGCACCAAAATCCGAAGCACGAATCATCTTTGGTCAACACAAATTGTCTACGCTAATTCTAAGGTCATAGTCACAATTTGTTTTTCCTGAGTTATGACTCGTCCTACGGTTTTGATGTATGTACAAATATTACTATTGTATAACCACATAAACAAAATCACAGAAATTGATTATGTGAAACTGAATAATAAAATAATTGCATTAATAAAATTTCAAAGTTATACAATCAACATCCAAAACTAATTAACCCAAAAATAAAATACAAAGAAGCAATATTACTTGACTATGGTTTCATTTAAACCCTAGGAATCAGAAAACTTAGCCCATGATAGTGTAAGAAGAGACCACCATAGCCATGGAGTTCTTCATCTTCTTCTTTAGAGTTGTCTCCTTCCTTCCTCATTTCGTCTAGATCCCCAAAAAACGGCCTCCTCTTTTGCAAAACCTTAGCTCCCCATATTATTCCCCTTTTTTCAAAATTACCCCCACAAAATAAGAATTCAGGAAAAAAAGAATAAAATCCCGTAATTAGACATTAGGGGCCCAAAAAAGGAGTCTAAAGTGCTCCAAAATAGAGCCTATAATGCTAAAATAGGCCCTAGTCCACCAACATATGGACCGAGCCTCTCTTCTAACCCAAAATCATTTGTTTTCCACTTCTTTTAGCACTTCAAAGCCCAATATTTTCCTTTTTGCTCTAAATCCACCACTAAATCATCAACTTTGTCAAGCTTTCTCTACAAAAAGATAAAATAAGAATTAACTAGCAAATGCATATAGTTGGAGAAATTAAAATAATAAAAGTGCAAGAATATATATGGTTAACAAAATAAATATGCATTTTTTAACTAGTTATCGTTGGCTCTATATCAGTTAGGAAAAACTTTATTTTATCTACGTACATGTCACAATTTTAGTGTACCACAAATACAATCACATATATATCATGTGACTATTTAGTTTTAACTAAAAAATAAAAATTAAATACAATTAAAAAATACATGTACATTATATATGTAACAGATTATGACATGTATGTGAATAGAAGAACGTTCATTTTACTTGATGTGGAGTCGAACACTGTCCAAAGTCTTAATTCACACACATTGTATAAAAGGAATAATTATTCTGTTATTTCACGTTATTATTAGATGTGATACTGGCTCTCACAAACATAATAATTTTACTAAATTCATGCAAAAATTATTTATCATGAAAGTCAAAAAATTTTAAAATTTCAAGTGAAATCGTCACTTCATATCAGATAGTAACATAAAATAACAATTTTTCTGGATACTTATTTATGTAAAATGTCCTAATTCCATTTTAATGTTTATATAATCACATAGCATTGGTTATGCAAGGTTTGGGGGTGGCCATATCATAGCAAAATGCAAGAAGCATCATAAAAATAAGATAATCAGATAATAAATGCAATAGAAGTCTATCTATCATCTACTTAATAAGCTTAAGTGCATGGAGGGATCTAACAATTATAATGTGGTTTTTTCATATTATGGTCTTAATAGTTAAATTAAAAGTCACGTGTGTTGGAAAAATTAGTTTTTGAGCATTATAATTAGTTATCTTTAAGTTAAAATTAAAGTGAGTCTCATAAATTAATTTTGGTGGGTCCATATGGGAATGTGTTCTCCTCCATGAGGAGATTAAGATCATATATTTGATGGCTCAAAACCATTAAGGAATGAATGAGAAATTACCTCCAAACATCACCACTTGAAAATGGTAACAAAAACTTGAAGGTTGTGCAAAAAGCTTGTGTCACACATAGGAAGGGTACAAGGCTTTTAAAGAGTATATATACACTTACCTTAGAGGAGGGTTTGAGACCCAAGGGGCACCCAAGGTTTGTGGAAGGGGAAGAACCTAGCACATGCTTGGTTCACCACACACGCGAAACTTACTCTCAATGATGTGCTGTATGTGCCGGATATTCGAAAGAATCTAGTATCTGGATCATTGTTGAGTAAAAAGGATTTCAAATTGATGTTTGTCTCAGACAAGTTTATCCTCACCAAAAATGAGATATATGTGGGTAAAGGGTACATGAGCATGGGCTCTTCAAAATGAATGTAATGACTATTGTACCTATAATTTCTAATATTAATAAAGACACAACTTCTCCTTATATACTTGAGTCTTATAATGTGTGGCATGGTAGACTAGGACATGTTAATTATGATACATTGCATAGATTAATTAATATGAAATGTTTGCCTAAATTTGAAATAAATCTAAATCATAAATGTGAGATTTGTGTGGAATCAAAACTTACAAGAACTTCTTTTCAATCAATTGAAAGAAGTAGTGAACCTCTACAATTAATACATTCAAATATTTGTGATTTGAAGTTTATTCAAACTAGAGGTGGTAAGACATATTTTCTTATATTCATTGATGATTGCACAAGATATTGCTATGTTTACTTATTGAGAAGTAAAGATGGGGCATTGAAAATGTTTAAACATTTCAAGAATGAGATTGAGAACCAACTTAATAAAAAAATCAAGGTGATAAGAAGTGATAAAGGTGGTGAATATGAAGCACCTTTTGGTGAGTTTTGCTCAGAACATGGCATTATACACCAAACAACTGCACCCTACTCACCACAACAAAATGGTGTTGCTGAACGAAAAAATAGTACATTAAAAGAAATGATGAATGTATTATTATTAAGTTCTGAACTACCTCAGAATTTGTGGGGGAAAGCAATCCTCTCCACAAATTATATTCTCAATCGAATACTTCAAAAGAAAAATAATAAATCCCCTTATGAGTTGTGGAAAGGTCGAAGACCTTCTTACAAATACTTAAAAGTGTGGGGGTGTTTGGCTAAAGTGGCGGTACCTATACCTAAAAAGGTTAAAATAGGACCAAAGACAGTTGCTTGTGTTGTCATTGGGTATGTTCATAATAATAGTGCATATCGATTTCTGATCCACAAATCAAAAATTCCTGATATGCATGTTAATATTATTATTGAGTCAAGGAATGCATTTTTCTTTGAAAATGTATTTCCTTACAAATCAACAAAGGAGTCGAGTTCAATTAAAAGAACTCATGATACTGTAATAACCAGTAGTCAAGGCCAACAAGATGACAATGAACCTAGATGCAGCAAAAGAGCTAGAATATCAAAATTTTTTGGTCCAGATTTTCTAATGTATTTGGTAGAGGATAAGCTTCAAAGCTTTAAAGAAGCAATATCGAGCCCTGAAGCTCCATATTGGAAAGATGCTATTAACGATGAAGTAGAATCCATTTTATAAAATCATACGTAGAAACTATTGGATCTTGCACCAGGTTCTAAACCTCTCGGATATAAGTGGATATTCAAGAAGAAAATGAAGGCAGACGAATCTATTGACAAATATAAAGCTAGGCTGGTTATCAAAGGTTACAAGCAAAAGGAAGGCTTAGACTATTTTGATACATATTCACCAGTTACAAGAATATCATCCATTCGAATGTTAATAGCTATTGCAACTATATACAATCTTGAGATATATCAAATGGATGTAAAGACAACTTTCTTAAATGGTGATTTGGATGAAGAAATATACATGGAACAACCCGAAGGCTTTATTATTCCAGGTTAAGAAAAGAAAGTTTGTCAGCTTGTTAAATCCCTTTATGGATTAAAGCAAGCACCAAAGCAATGGTATGAGAAATTTGATAGTGTAATGATGTCAAATGGGTTCAAAATTAATAAGTAAGACAAATGTGTATATGTCAAGAATACAAAAAATGGTTTTGTCATTATTTCTCTATGTTGATGATATGATCATTATGGTTAGTAATAATGAAGTGATTAAAGCTACCAAGAAAATGTTAAACAATAAGTTTGACATGAAGGACTTAGGTGTTGTCAATGTTATACTTGGGATAAAGATCTCGAGAATATCGGATGGACTAATATTATCTCAATCGCATTACAATGAAAAAATTCTCAAAAAATTTAAACAAGATGATAGCAGTGCAGCGAGAATACCTGTAGATATAAATTTACATTTATCCAAGAATAATGACAAAAGCATATTACAACTAGAATATGCACAAATAATTGGCAACCTAATATATGTAATGAATTGTAGCCGTCCAGACATAGCTTACACTATCAACAAATTGAGTAGATACACAAGTAATCCAGGTCCGGACTATTGGAAGGCAATAGTTAGGGTTTTGAGGTATCTAAAATACACCTAAACCTATGAATTGCACTACTCAAAATATCCAGCAATACTTGAAAGATACTGTGATGCGAATTGGATATCCAGACCATTGGAAGGCAATAGTTAGGGTTTTACTTGATTTATTTGCATATGTTATAATTTTTCTAAAATTCATACTATATTTTTTGTTTATTCACACATAATAATATTATTAATACATAATTGATGTTGTGTTTTTTCCCTCCATATTTTTATGTAGGAATAAAAATGTTTCCTTTATTGATTTAATTTTTTATAAATAACATGAGAGGTATGAAATTATTAATTAAAATAATAATTATATTACTTTTGTAATATATTTTTTGATTGGACGATCCTCTATGCATCTAGAGAGTCTCTTAAATAATAAATTAGTTCTATTACCTAAAATCAGCATGATGAATTTGACAGCAATGCTACTAGGTTGGCAAAATTAATGAAGGAAATAGAACTATGCTACTAGGTTATCTACATTGAAGATGGTTTTTAAATAACCGACTTGGTCGGTTTGAACTTTGAAGAAGAGCATGCATGGTTACGTTTTTGAAATTTCTATTTCAATTGTCAAGGCATGTGTGTCGTTGATTCACTATATTATTAATAATATTTTAAATCATGAGCGATACTAATTTTCTTAAAAATTATCACAAAAATAGCATTCTTAATGACTTGGCAATGTGACATGGAATGACTATTTATCATAAAATGATGTACACCTAATCAAATATTATCAAATTATTTGAAAAAGTTTTTCAAAATAAGTTTTTGGAAAAGATAATATTTTTCTTAAATCATATCATTAATGCAGTATAATGATATAGTGTCACAAACTTTATTTAAGTAATTTTTTAAAAAACAATTAAACTTTTACTTACTAAAACACCTAAAAATTTAAAATTAATTTATTTTGTATTTTATTAAATTGATTCTACTTATATTACTTAAGTATTTGGGACTCCTTTACATAACCAAAGTTTGCGAAGGACCAAATGAGATATGATGACAATGATTTGTGCTCCCCATGATATGGAGGTGATTAGATGCCTTTGACAACTTCCGACTAGGAAAAAGCATGATTAGGACCATAATGAGGCTAACGTCCGTTAACATAAAACACCAATCATGCTTTGTGATTGGCCAAGAAAATGCAATAATCAAAAAGGAATTGTTCAAAGTGGAGGTGATTAGATGGTGGGACCAATGGAATGATATATCATGGAGTGTGGGGGTCCCATTAAGACCCTAGATTCATGATCCCTTGTGGGGGGAGCAACTACCTCTCCCATGGATTAATTCTAGTTAAAAAGCTGTGGGACCAAAATGTTTAACCATTAGAACTTGAGTAGGTTTGGATCAAAGCTTTTACTTTCACATCCAAAATTATTTTAATTTTAGAGGCTCTTTAATATAAGTTGTTTGTTGGTTTGATTATTTTTATATTTTAAATAAAATTTTAAAATAAGAAAATATTTATTAAATTTTTTGAAATGTTCATTTAAATATTTTTAAAATCAAAACAGATTATGATAAAATGTCATTAAATAATTTTTTTCAAAATGTCCTTACAAGCAACTAAACTTAACTACATAAATGTGCAAAGGCTGTGCCCAAGTAAAATCTCGTGTTCCTTTTCATAAGAAAAATTATGGTTTCGAATTACGATTAAAAGAGAGCATTTATTTTTTGTATACACACATTAAGTCGGCCCGAACAAAAAAAATCGAAGCCTAAAATGAAACTTTAAATAAGATCTTGATTTTTTAATATTAATATTATTTAATTTTTATCATTTTTGAAATGCAAAATTACTATATTTTGCATTCAAGTTTCACTAATATAACTTTTTTCAATTGATTTATCACTATGAGTCGTGAAAGATTGTAATTGAGTAGTTAAAATAGTATTTGGTGCACTTGTCATGTTAAAGAGAGTAGTGCTATTTAATCCAAAATGATGTGTGAAATGGACAAGTCCAATTAATAAATCAACTAAGTAGATTGACATATCACCTAATTTATTGCAAGTTAAAATGATATTTTTATTTGTTTTGCCAACTTGTCACACTAATTTGTTGTGTTCAACTGAAAATTATTTTTAAAATATTAGTGTTTTAGTTTAATAGGAACTTATGAAATGTTAATTATCAAAAGAATAATAATAATAAATTATATAAAAAATCTATTAACAAAATTATTGGGAAATATTAATATAATATTCTATGAGAAGTGCACATCCAGAGGGTGGGAGAAGATAATCCAAGTTGGCTGTTCCTTAAGTTCCACGGAAAAAAAAAAACGTACCCTTCTTTTAATAATGTTGAATTGAGAAAGCAATTAATTAATTAATTAATAATGTTGGATTGATAAGCATTTGACAATAGGAGCTGGAGCCCCACGAAATGACAGTTAATTCTGGTAGATTTCTGTTAATCATCACCTAATCCTGGTCCTTAATTTAAATTAGTAAAAATAATTAAATTAATTTTTTTTGATTAATGATTATTTTTGGGTAAATCAACAGACCGTAAATGTCTCTGTGTCCCATCTCAATAGTAGTGACATTTTTGGGTATATTAATATCTATTATAATTTAACTCATTTTTACTTAATTTTGTAATTTAAACATATCAAAAAATTAAATTCTTTGTGAGATATAAAATTGTAGGAATGCTATAAGCTGAGTTTTAAATTGTAGGAATCAAATAAAAATGAATGAAACTTCAGAAAATATTTCACAATTTTTTTCCTTATTTAAAAGTAAAAGTAACTGATTTAGAGGTTAGAATTTGAAATCATCATTTATTATTTCTTATAAATTTGTTTTAATGTTCTTCTTAATTATTTTGTGACAAAGGAAATAGACACAACCTAAACGTCTAAGGACAGCCCTTTGCTTTACACTGGCTAGGAGAAACTTTTTTCTATTTATATACATATCATAATCTTAGTGTACCATAGATGCAATTACATATATATCATTATTTAGTTTTAACTAAAAAATAAAAATTAAATAAAATTAAAAAGTACGTGTGCATTATATTTGTCACAAATTATGATTAATTATGACACATATGTGAGTAGAAGAACGTTCATTTTACTTGACGTAGAGTCGAACACTGTCCAAAGTCTTAATTCACACACATTGTATAAAATGAATAATTATTCTGTTATTTCATGTTATTATTAGATGTGATACTGTCTCTCACAAACTTAATAATTTTACTAAATTTATGCAAAAGTTATTTATCATGAAAGTCAAACAATTTTAAAATTTTGTGTGAAATCGTTACTTCACATCAGATAGTAATATAAAATGACAATTTCACTAAATAATTATTTACGTAAAGTGGCCTAATTCCATTTTAATGTTTATATAATCACATAACATTGGTTATGCATGGTTTGGGGGTAGCCAGATCATAGCAAAATGTAAAAAGCATCTTAAAACTAGGATAATCAGATAATAAATGCAACAGAAGTTTATCTGTCATCTGGTTAAGAAGCCTAAGTGCATGGAGGGTTCGAGCAATTATATGGTGATTCTTTAAAACTATGTTCTCAATAGTTAGATTAAAAATCATGTTTATAATAATATTTTATATATTTACATGCGACTTATCATATGATCATTTAAACTAGTAAAATCAATGCATTCAATAATTTCTATGAGAGCATGACCAACACCCTTGAAAGATGCATCTTTGTTACCTTTATTGTTCTGCTGCTTGCTCCATCCGTAGCCAGAACGCTGCTTGCCGTGCAAGAGACGCCCTAAGATTTATTATGACAATTCTCACACACAAACACACAGGCATACAAATTCAATGTCAATTAATCACTATTGTGGGGGGCTCAAGAGGAGTCATGCACTTTGCAATATGAAAACAAGGCCAGACGAGTATGAACAATGTAATCCAATCAAGGCCGGAGTGGGGGAAAAAAGTACTTGGGATAAATTATAGAGGGGAAATTTTATTTTTTCAAATTGCAAAAAATTGTTGTAAATCTTTCTATTCTCAAAAAGGAAGATGACAGGAAATTTTTTTCTCAAAAATGAAGATGATACGGGAAATTTTCTTTTTTTTTTTTAAATTGGAGAAATTTTACTTGTAAAAAAATTTGTTTTTCAAAGAAGAAGATGGTAGGAGAAAAAAAATAAGTTTATATTTCTTTTTCTTATTCTTAAATTTTCTTAACTACCAAACAAAACTGAAATGAGAAAATTTTAGTAAGAAAACATCAAAATTCATCAAATAAATAGCAAAGAAAGTTTTCTTAGTATCCAAACAAATACTATAGAGAAATTTTTTAAGAAAACATCAAAGCGCATCAAATAAATGACATTGTAAAAAATTCCAAACTCAATATATAATTTAAGAATTAAGATGGTTAAAGGGTTGGGCTAAAATTTTAGAATAGACTAGTTTGAAAATGACTAAAATTTTATATGTATAATTTATTTTTAATTTTTTCAAATTTTGAAGAACTATAACCCACCTCAACTATGTCATTGTTACACCCTCGAATGCAATGCCTTAAGAAGCACAATGTGTTATTTTAATAAAACTTTATTATGTATATTATAATTTATTAAAAATAAAAAATTGTAACAAATATTATATAATATGATATTATTAAAAATACATACCATTTCAATTGTGGGTTACTTTCCTTCAAATCTTTTCCCATAGGGAACAATAATAAATTGAAAAATCAGCTCATTTTTTTTCATTGTCTTTTGATGTCATTGTCATTGTTGTTAACAATCAGTTAACTGACATTATTTTCTTTACCTTCTTCATTAAGCTATTTGTAACCCTAAAAATAATGCTAGTTGATTTAAAAAATTAAAGTGATGGCTCTTTGTCCTTTCAAAACTTTTAGCCATTGGGACTAAAATATATATCCCTAACATATACAGTATACATTGGGGATGAATTTCGATGCTATGAGACAAAAACTGGCATTCATGTATGGACAAACAGATACACTTAAGATGCTCTTAGTCTCATGTAATTGAACATTTATCTCTCCGCGTCATTATGAGTAAACTAATATCATTACATTTTTCATCAAAGAATGAAACCACGATGAGGAAAGGGGTATTTTTTTTATTTTTTTGAGATTTGATGTTATATTCAAATGAAAATGAAAAGTATTTTGGTTATATTTTTTTTTGTTAATTCTATCCTATTTAACACTTCAATCATGATCACAAATATCACATTTTAAATAGTAAAAAAATTGATGCTGCACTTATTTGTCAAAGTTCTGTTCTTCGTCTGTGTGAAATTTGAAAAGAAAGGGAATTAGAGTGTCGTAGGGATGACTCCGGCGGTAGCCACTCCGATGATGAAGTTAGAGATTGAGTAAAAACTGATCAAGAGATAATTTATTGTGTTCTTCATGCATACCTTAAAGATGATAATTATAGGATGATTGTTTTTCAAGGTGGGTAGGATTTGGTATCGTGAAATTTGGGATTCACTATTGTCCGGAGGTGGCAGTCCCATGATGGCCACCTGGTTCACTGTTCCACATCACTACCTGCTCCACAGTCTCATCATTGCTACCTACTTCACTGTTCCACGCTACTACCTACCTTATCGCTCCGAGGTCGGTAGGCCAAAATGATAATGACGACGAGGTCGGTATTACTGAGGTTGGTACCTGATGCTACACTTTTTGATTGATGTGTATTTCGAGCTTGGCTCCCTGAAGAACATTCAAAGAAGAAGATCAGATGACTACCGGATTGGTTTCGGCGGTAGCTGCTCCGATGCTTAAGTTAATAAACTGAGTTGAAAAGACTGTAATGTAAGCCAAAGAATGAGCATGAATGTAAAAGCGTACCTTAGGGTTTTATTTATACGCTTAGTTATTCCTAAGTTGATTAGGATTTGGAGCCATGAAAGTAGGGATTTGATCATCGGACAATGGCAGTTGCCATGTTGGATATTGCACCAAAGAGATAACCGTGTATGGTAGTTTCCTTGTAGAAGATTGTTTCCTTATTCTCTGCTCAGTAGGTGTTAAGGCGGTGATGAGCTCTGAACCACGGGAGTGCTCTGAAGGTCTGTGCTCAGACCTGTGAGTTCTGTAAGAATGTAGATCTGTTCTGAATGGAATGTAAGTTCTGAAGGGGTGTAGGTCTGCTCTGAATGGCCGAGCATTGCCTAGTCTATAGGCATACGTGTCACATGAAGATTGGTCTGTCACTTTGTAGTATATCAGCTACTCCCTCCTAAGCCTTAGTTTGAGCTCATGGCGTAACTAAGGTTATGAGCCTCCGAAAAGTCACGCGTTCTGTCTTCTTGTTTTCCAAGACAACTGTTGGTGCGTCATTTATTGCGCAGTCAATTTTTGGGCTTCCAAGGCTATCATTGCTTATAACCGTCGTGACGGTTCGCCTTGATGGGCCCCAATTTTTGAATGTATATAAAGAGGAAAAGGAGCTTTGTACACCTTTTTTACTGTTTCTCTTATACTTAGAAGAAAAAAAGAAAGAAAGAAAGAATCCGCCATTGTGGAACCAGAAAGCCAAACTGTGAGGAGTACTTGTCGTCTAAAGCTTCTCTCTCTCTTCAGGTTTGATTTTGGCCCCTACATTCATATTTTCACTGTTCTTCTTCTTTTCATTTTCTGGTTATTTTTGAAATGTCTACCTCCACTACATCCTCTGGTGTTGGCAGTAGTTCAGGAAGTCTTTTGGAGACTTTTACATCGTCCCAAACCCTAACTAGAGATAGTAGTTCCTCGGGGGATAGGTCGGAAGGAACCCGTTCTAGCCCCGAGGTTAGGATCGTAGATGCGTTTTTAGAGCCTAGGAACAAAAAGGAGGAGATCTCTAGCAAACTCTCCGAAAGAGAAGAGGGACAGAGCACTGTAACTTCTTCCCTGTTACATAGTATAAGGGAGGAATTCGATTTTCCTCAAAATGTCACCTTTACGGTCCCTGATTCCATAGATCTTCCTTAAGTTATTAGGGAAGGCAAGATTTGTGTTTATACTGCTTGGTATGAGATGGGGTTGCATCTTCCTTTCCCTAAGTTGCTTAGGGAGTTTTTTTGTTGGTTCAATATTTGCCTTGCCGACCTGAACTTGAATAGTTGGAGGCACCTGTTAGGGTTTATAGCCTTAGGTCGTCTGAACAACGTTGAGGTCTCCCTAGACTTGATCCGTAGTAAAATGGATCTTAAGTATATGAGGTCGGAGAGCCTCTACTATATGTCTTTTGATAGGGGGTTCAGACCTCTTTCTTTCGTATCGACTTCCAACAAGACCTGGAAGAAACGATATTTCTTCATTAGTGGAGGTTGGGAGATAAAAGACCTTGAGGATTAGATCCCTACATTCCCCCAGAGCACGGGGTTTATGGGTGAGACCCCCATCTTTTGTAATTTTTGCCTTCGTTTATGTCTCTATTTGTGTATTGTTTAATTAACTGTTGCTGTTGTATCTCCTGTGTAGGTAAAAGTGCCAAGAAGAGGCCATTCTTCACAAATGTCCTCAAGGACCAGTACAGGAGACTTCTTTAGACTAGTAACCGGGACTTCAGGGCCATCCTTAAGCTGAGCAGTCCAATGGCCCCAAAGAATAAAAACAGAGCTGAAGATGTGAAGAAAACTGTGTTCAACAGTTGGGCCCCTACGAAGAAGAAGAGGGTGGCGAATCCCTTTCCCCTTGTAGGTTCTCCCCCAACTAAGAAGAAGAGGACCCCTGCCGTCCCCTCCACCTCTGCACCACCCAAGAAGGGGGTGGTGACTTCTTACCCTTTTACTTTTGCGCCTCCCAAGAAAGGCTTGGTGATTTTCGACCCTTCCTCCTCGGCACCGCCCAAAAAGGGCATTGTGATTTCTGAGCCTACCCTCTCTTCGGCTCCAAAGGTCCCCAAAAAGGGGAAAGTGAGGGTGGCAGTCGACTTGGACTTGATGCCGGATGGGTACAAGGCCGTTTAAGAGGCCATTGAAAACTTTTGGGAGGGTGCCCCTCAAAAGCACAAGGCTCAGAGTACTTGACAGACTATTGGTGATGTGATGTGCTCGCAGATGAAGGTAATTGCTGTGTTGTTCTTTTTGGTGTTTTTTCTTTACGTCCTGTTTTCCTAATTTTTTTTTTTTATTTTGCAGACCTTGCATAGCCTGGCTGCCCTGATGGATTCTGCCCTGGATCCTGAGGTTGTAGAAAAGCTTCAAGATGATTTGGACAACGCCAGGCTTCAGCTCGGCACGGCTCTAGCTCGGCACGGCTCAATCGAAGGTCTCTATTGCCGAAGAAGAACTCAAGGAAGTAAAGAATTCCCTCTCTATCATGGAGTCTGAGAAGGATTCCCTTAAGTCTTAGAGGGATTCCTTGTAGTTAGAGAGAGCATCCCTCATTCAGGAGCTTGAGGGGCTTCGGAAAGCAAACGACACACTTCAAGTCTCCCTTGTTCTAAAGGTCGAGGAAGCCAAGGCTGAGATCGAAGTTGAGATGAGGACTGAGGTAGAGGAGATGGGTCGGGAATTTGTGCAGTTTTGTTATGACAACTTTAAGTCCAAACTTGTCGCCAAATTCCTAAACATTGATCTGTCGGGTATTGAAGAAGATGATGATGATGACAGCCTCCCGTTTAGGAGATAAAACTTTTGTAGTTATGCTTTTTCCTTTTTTTTTTTTTGATGTACTTGAACATAGTTATTAATGATACTATCTTTTCCTCAGAGCTTCTTGCCTTCTTTCTCTTTTGAATGATAATACTTGCAAATTTTGAGGTTGGCCAAGCATTGTCCCAAGTCCCACTATTCTGTAGTGTATAAATGGGCTTCAGCCCTTCAAACTTGCAATTGACGTAAGTAAAGTTGTTCAAAAAGTAACTTATTTCGGACCAACTCCTTGATTGGTCATGATTAGTGGGCTGTTTTTCGAACTGCATGACTTGTAATAATTCGAACCAAGTTGTAATAACTGTGTAAGTTTCTCGAAAGTAGGAAAATCAAAGTAAGCAATTGAGCCTGAATCCAAAATTTGAGGCATCTGAATCCGAGCTTGTACTGAATAACCTTAACAGCAAGTTTTGTGAAAGTTAACTACCCGGGGCTTAACTGCCGAGCCAAAAGACTTGTAATAATAACTGGACTAATAGTATTTGGACAGATCTTTGAAAATCAGAACCTTTATTCTTAAGATAGATCTTTAGAACTTACTAATAAGAACTTAAGCAATAAGATCTGTAACAGTTAGCCAGAATAGGCGTCTGACTAAAAGAACGTTTGTAACCGTGTAGCTGAGCAGCTAAGTTACTCCATTTCCCTTTAGTTTGGAAAAAACCGAGTAGTTTTAATGAGATGGACCAGTTTTTAAGGTCTATATAGTGAGGTGGACCAGACATAAGGTCTGTGCATTAAGATGGACCAGACACAAGATCTGTACATTGAGATAGACTAGACACGAGGTCTGTACATTAAGATGGACCAGACACAAGGTCTGTACATTGAGATGGACCAGATACAAGGTCTGTACATTGAGATGGACCAAACATAAGGTCTGTACATTAAGAAGGACCAGACACGAGGTCTGTACATTAAGATGGACCAGACACGAGGTATGTATATTAAGATGGACTAGACACGAGGTCTATACATTAAGATGGACCAGACGTGAAGTCTGTGCATTAAGATGGACCTGACACGAGGTTTGTACATTAAGATGGACCAGACACGAGGTCCGTACATTAAGATGGAAACACTTTATAGAATATTAAAAGAAAAAATCTTTATTAATAATATTTTCGTAAGTGCTCTATATTCCAAGGCCTGGGAACATGTTTCCCATCCATGTTCTCTAACCAATAGGTGGTAGGTCTAACAGTCTTTGTTACTTTGTAAGCGCTTTCCCAGTTGGGTGATAACTTTCCCATAGTGGGATCCTTGGTGTTCTGAAATACTCTTCTTAGGACAAGATCTCCAACCTGAAAGCTGACATGTTTTAGACCTAGTTTGAAGTTGCTGGCCATCCTGTGCTAATATGCTTCCATCTTGATTCTAGCTTGCTCCGTCTTTTCTTCAAGTAGGTCCAAATTCTCTGCGAGTTGCTACTCATTGACCTCTTGGTTGAAAGCTTCAGATCTCAGGGTAGGCATATCGATCTCAACGGGGATTACCGCTTCGGTACCATAGGCAAGTGAGAAGGGCGTTTCAGAGGTTGGTGTTCTTCTAGTTGTTCTGTAGGCCCAAAGTACTCCAGAGAGTTCTTCAACCCATCTTCCCTTGGCTTCTTTCAACCTCTTCTTAAGAGCATCAAGGATTGTCCAGTTAGTGACCTCAGCTTGCCCGTTGGCTTGGGGGTGTCCAGGAGAGGAAAAATGTTGATTGATATATAGGTCTTGGTAGAATTTTTTGAAAATTTTACTAGCAAATTGCGTACCGTTGTCTAAGACGATCACGCGTGGTATACCGAACCTGCAGACTATGTTCTTCCAAGTGAAACTCTTGACTTCTTTCTTAGTAATATGGGTTAGAGGCTCTGCTTCCGCCCATTTGGAAAAGTAGTCAATGGCTACCAGTAGATATCTCCTGTTCGGTGTGGCTTTAGGCAATGGGCCTATGATGTCCATCCTCCACTAAACAAAAGGCCATGGGCTGGTGATAGGGACGAGCTCTTGGTGGGGCTGGTGTTGGTAGGAAGCGAACCTGTGGCACTTGTCACACTTTTGGACGTATTCCTTAGCCTGTCTCAGCATTCCAAGCCAGTAGTAGCCTTGCGTTTGAGCTCAGTGTGCTATGGTTCTGCCTCCATTATAATTTCCACATATTCTTTCATGAACTTCTGCCAGGACATACTGAGACTCTCTGGAGACAGGCATCTCAGTAGGGGTTGAGAATAAAACCTTCGATAAAGCCTTCCATTCATAACAAGGTACTGGGCAACTCGGATTCGGATCCTTCTTGCCTTATATTATCTTTTGGAAGGAGCCTTTCTTCCAGGTACTGGAGGATGAGAGTCATTCAGTTTTGAGGTTGTTCTGTGATTTGGGTGATTTGGATATCTTTGATGCTCGACCTTGGCTGGTGGGAGATTTTTAGCGTAGCATCTCCTTCTAATTTCAAGTGAGATGCCATGTTTGCCAAAGCATCAGCTCTGCAGTTTTGGCCTCTCTCTATTTTTTGGATAGATAATGCTTGGAAGGAGCGTTTCAGCATGTTGACCAGTTCTGAATACCGAAGCATCCTGTCATCTTTAATGGCAAACTCTCCCAGAACTTGGCTAACCACTAATTGGGAATCAGAGAAGACTTCGAGGTTCTGAGCCTCACACTCCTATGCTAGCTTCATCCCCAAGACAAGGGCTTCATATTCAGCTTCATTGTTGAAGGCTCTGAACCCTAAGCTAATTGTCTTTTCTGTCATAAGCCTATCAGGGATGTGTAACACCATACCAACTCTAGAGCCACGGTCGGTGGATGATCCATCAGTGTAAAGCTGCCATGTTCCCAAACTCTCGCAAAGCTGTGCCCTGTCCTACAGTGCTGGGGTAAACTCAGCAACAAAATCGGCCAAGGCTTGTCCTTTAATTGAGATCCGTGGAACATAGGATATGTCGAACTCCCCTAACTCCATTGACCATTTGACTAATCGCCCTGATACTTCAAGCTTTCTTAGTACTGACTTCAAGGGGTAAGCAGTTGAAATTTCAATAGGATGAGCTTGAAAGTAGGGTCTGAGCTTCCGTGTTGAGGTTATTAGGGCAAAAGCCAATTTCTCAATCTCTGGGTATCTTTTTTCTATGTCCAGTAAGGCCCTGCTGACATAGAATATGGGCTTTTGGACTCCTTTTGTCTTGCCTGACCAGAACAAAACTGACGGCGTTTTCAGAGACTACAAGATAGAGAAGTAACTTTTCCCCCTGGACTAGCTTTGATAAGAGTTCAAGTGATGCTAGGTATTCCTTCAATTCTTGAAAGGCTTTTTCACACTCTTCCGTCCACTATAGAGCTTTGTTTCCCTTCAGAGCTATGAAGAACGGTAGGCATCGATTAGTGGATTTGGAGATAAATCTGCTTAGAGCTTCAATTCTGCCATTCAGAGCTTGAATGTCTTTCTTGGTCTTTGGTGACTCCAGTCCAACCAGAGCCCCAATCTGAGTGGGGTCTGCTTCTATACCCCTCTGAGAGACAATGTATCCCAAGAACTTTCCCTTCGTTACACCAAAGGTGCATTTCGAGGGATTGAGCTTCATCTTGTATTGCCTCAAGATGTCAAATGTTTGAGCAAGATGCTGGATGTGGCTATCCTTCCGTAGGCTTTTGACCAGCATATGATTAATATAAACTTTCATGATACCGCCGATCAAAGGGCTGAACATCTTATTAACCAGACGCTGGTATGTGGCCCCAGCATTTTTTAGTCCGAATGGCATCACTCTATAGCAATAGAGACCTCGTTTGGTTATGAATGTTGTCTTTTCCTAGTCTCGAGGGTACATCTGGATTTGATTATATCTTGAATAGGCATCCATGAAGCTCATGAGTTTGTGCCCTGCAGTAGCATCAACTAGTTGATCTATCATCGGCAAAGGAAAGCTATCTTCGAGACATGCTTTATTGAGGTCTGTATAGTCGACACAGACTTTCCACTTACCATTTTTTTTCTTGACCAGAACGGTGTTGGCTAGCCAATCAGGGTAAAATACCTCTCGTATCATCTTGGCCTCAAGCAGCCTTTGGACCTCTTCGTTGATGACCTGATGCCGTACTGGAGCAAGTAGCTTTCTTTTCTGTCTCACTGGTGGGTGGTCTGGATCTATCATCAGTCTATGAGTGATGAGGTCTGGATTTATACCCTCCATATCCTTTGTTTCCCAAGTGAACACCGAAATGTTTTTCTTTAAAAATTCAATTATCCCATCCTGCTCGGCAGGTGTCAGGTCTGGACCTATCTGCAGGTAGTGCCCTTGGGGTTCTGAGTTGACCAATACTTTAATGGGGTCCCCTATGGGCTTGGCCTTGCTGTCCCTTCCTCTAGGACTTAATGGTTCATCAATTCTGGAAGGACAGTCTTTTACCTCGTGATAGTGGTAAAGGATTGGATCCCCACATTCACGGGTGTGCAGTAATTGCTATTTGGGAGCCTTTACCTTTAGTGCGAGAGCATGACATTCTCTAGAAGTTGGTTGGCATCCTCTGATGGAGTAGACAGTCTAATTATGGACGTATTTTAGGCATTAGTGGAGGGTTGAGGTGACTGCTCCCATCTGGTGTAGCCAAGGTCTCCCAATTATGACATTATAAAGGGATTTGGCATTCAGAACCATGTCTTTAGTTACTGTGGTTTTTTGTCCGTCTCCCTCTCCTACTGCAGTGGCGAGGTCGATCCTTCCTAATGGAGTATTGAGATTTTCATCAAATCCTGCCATGATTACGAGAGTGGGCTTGTTGTCACTGGGGTTGAGCTTCATCTGTTTGAAAGGTTCGTAGAACAGTACATTCATCGAACTCCTAGTATCCACAAAGACTCTTCGAATCTCAAAGTTGGCAATTTTGAGGGAGATGACAAGGGCATCACTGTGAAGACAGTGTACTCCTGCAAGATCTTGATCCGAGAACTGGATTTTTGGTACTAGCCTCAATCTTTTCTTGACATTAGATATCTGTATGATGCTAGGAGTAGCTCTGGCCTTCCGAGCATATCGTTTTCTAGATCTATTGGATGTTCCAATTGCTAGGGAATTTGTATGAAGGGCGAAGATTACTTGGTTGTTCTGCCGTTGAGGCTCATTCCGTCCTTCCCTTTGGTATTGTCTTTGATCAGGCCTCTGATCTGGCCTCCTCTGTTGAGGCCTATCGTTGCTGGGGTTCTGCCCCCCGTCCTGCCTGACAAATTCCAGTAGTTCGTCCTCTCCTTATAAGCTGCTCAATTTCATGTTTAAGAGCCTTACATGTGTTAGTTGTATGTTCACGGTCTTTGTGGAAATCACAATACTTGCTCTGGTCTCTATAGCTGGGGTCACCTTTTAAGGGCTTTGGCCATCTCAAATTTTCTCGAGATCTGACCTGTCGAAGTATGTTGTTTGGAGAGGTGTTCAAAGGAGTAAAATTGGTGAACTCTCTTAGTCCTGAATTATATGAAGTTCTGGGCACCATTCTTTGGTCTGGGCTTACTCTTTAACCTTTCGGGAGGTGTCTTTTGCTTCCTCTAGGTTAATGTATTTCCTTGCTCGATCCATGAAGGTTGCCATGTCGGTAGGGGGATTTTTTGTCAAAGAATCCCTGAAGCCTTCCTGTGCAAGACCAGAGGTCAGAGCAGCTACAAGGAAACTAGGACTGCAATCTGTAACCTCAGTGAGTTCGGCATTGAAACGTGCGATGTACTCTCTGAAGGACTCCTCCTTAGTCTGTTTCACATTTAACAAGAATTCAAGACCCTTCCTCAGCCTCCTGCTAGTCATGAACCTGTCCAGTAATTGCCTACTAAGCTTGTAGAAGCTGGTGACTGAGTTCGGTGGGAGATGATAAAATCACTTCAGAGTAGTACTCTTGAGGTTGGTCACAAACGTTCGGCACATAAAGGCGTTAGAAGTGCCATGTAGGGCCATAGTGTGCTGGTAATGGGAAATGTGGTCCCTAGGATCCCCTGTCCCATCATAAGGAGTGAACTTTGGGACAACGAATTTCTTTGGCTTCTCCTCGGCCATGATAGCAGGGTTGAATGGCGTGGCAAACCTTCTGAGCAACCTGGCTAACTCGTCTTGTTCTAGAAGGATTTGAGCACCCCTTATAACAACAGTACGGTCCATAGACTCTGCAACTTCTTCAGCCCTTTGTGGTCCCCTAGGCAAGATTGGTTGTCGTGAGTCAAGCCTTGCGACTTTAGGGCCTATATGGATAGAATGATCCCGGCCCATGGCTGGGAGATTACTTTGGTCCTCTTGGACTTGAGGCGCTAGAGCTACTTGAGGTTGAGACTCTTGTGGTGGCAGATTCACTCCCGAAGCCCCAGGGGCTGGAGCCCTAGTGGTGCTTCGATAATGGACCTCTGGAATAAAGGTTGGTATCCCTCTGCCTACGGCTAGGGATCTCCATGAATGTGAGTAGTAGTAGGTTGTTGATTAGTCGTGTTGATAGGTGGATTCAAAGGATGAGTTTCACGATTCTGAGTGAGCATTGCCAGAGTTCTGGACATGGCTAGAAGTTGCTCTTGCATCAACTGGTTTTGCCATTTGACTTAGTCGAGCTCTTGCTGCATGGGATCATTTGTTCGTCCTCTTCCTCGTCCGGCAAGCGATCGGGGTTGAGGGTTTTGAGGATTTTGAGTATTCTTTCTTGGTCGGAGATTGGGAGCCATAATCCTTTAGTGAAAATGAGAATAAGTTTTGTGTAAGTAGAGCACTTGGTGATTGTCGTTTCCACAGACGGCGCCAAACTGATGCTGCACTTTTTGGCTGATGTGTATTTTGAGCTCAGCTCCTTGAAGAACACTCAAAGAAGAAGATCAGAGGACCACCGGATTGGCTCCAGCGGTAGCCGCTCCGATGCTTAAGTTAATAAACTGAATTGAAAAGACTGTAATGTAAACCAAAGAATGAGCATGAATGTAAAAGCGTACCTTAGGGTTTTATTTATAGACTTAGTGATTCCTAAGTTGATTAGGAGTTGGAGTCATGAAAGTAGGGATTTGATCATCGGAGAATGATAGTTACCATGTTGGATACTGCACCAAAGAGATAACCGTGTGTGGCAGTTTCCTTGTAGAAGACTGTTTCCTTATTCTCTGCTTGGTAGCTGTTAAGGCGGTGATGAGCTTTGAATCACAGGAGTGCTCTGAAGGTTTGTGCTCAGACCTGTAAGTTCTGTAAGAATGTAGATCTGTTCTGAATGGAATGTAAGTTCTGGAGAGGCGTAGGTCTGCTCTGAATGGCCGAGCATTGCCTGATTTGTAGGCATACGTGTCACGTGAGGATTGGTCTGTCACTTTGTGGTATATCAGTACCATTGAGAGGCAGTTGTTTTGAAACTGCTAATCTGACGTCAGATCGGTATATGAACTTACTTCGTGACCTGCATACAGCAAATCCAGATACGTGTCAAATTCAGATTTGTCCGTTTATTTTTTACGTATCAAAAATAAAATTGAAATCGAACCAAATCACATGTGGAATAAATATATCTTTTCATAAATTTTATATTTAAAAAAAAAATCAAAAAAAGTGTAAGATTTCAAAATTTTTGATAGAGCGAGTTAATTCATGTGTAAAAATGTATTTTTTATTATCAAGGTTAGTTCAATAGGTAAAATCTTATATTTTTTTTTCACTCGATACTTGAATTCGAATCTTTATAAACGTTTGATGAGATTAAATCTACCCTCTAATGAGCGTACAGTAAAACCTAAAATTCAACTCCAACTCCAACTCCAACTCCAAGTTATGTTTTCAGACCCGGACTAGATATCGAACCAGAAAAATGACCGGGTTACGGGTTAGCGATTCAACCGTCGAGTCAATCGGAATCAAACCGTGATGTCATAATTATGTAATTAATAAATTTAATAATACATATTATTAATATTTTAAATTAAAAAAATTATACAAAAAGTACTAAAAATTATATAAAAAAAATTTACAAATATGAAGAAATACTAATGGCATATCAGTGACAATACCTATACATAAGCCTAGCCATTGCCATATTTGAAGATGGACTCCATGACTCTGAGACAACAATGTGCACAAGAAAACATGAACTCATCTTCTCCCTCAAGCAAATTAAGACCACGAGCAACAATCCTCAGAGCTTCTATGGTAGGCACAAAAAGGGACTCGAGACAAGCGCTTCCAAGATTTATAGACATAGCTCTTTGGAAGCAGAATTGAGTATTGGATTGCATTCCTCTGAGATAATACAGAGCAATTACCCTACTAACTGTCAAATTAGCAACATTTCTCATTACTTCAGTTGTCCAAGCCAAGCTCAATACCAATGCAATTATGATCAATGGTGGGAAGTAGAAATTTAAAGCTCCAATTACTGCTAAAATCCATAAAGACATCCATATGAATCCAATCCCAAGCATCCAATAAGTGGGTTGATTCAAATCAGGGAATTTCGACATCGGTTCAAGGGATTTAATTAGAACCTTACAACAGAACTTAATTCTTTGTGTAACCTAACAAGCATACAAGCCATTGCCAATTGAAAACGCAATGAGGAGGAGTCCAATGCCATCTGTCGCTAGTTTTTGGAAGCAAATTAGGAGAATTCCAGCTGATAAAGAAATCACAGTGGAGTATTGGCTTGGGCTGACCAAGGCTGAAAAAAATTGAAGAAATTTTGAATGAAGAAAATATGAAAATTAGGGCTCAAAACTTGAAGAAAAAGGATGAGAAATTTACGTGGTGCAGAGAATGGGTGAGGGCTTCACTGCTTCAGTCGATGGCTGCGAGTGCGATCGATCGAGGAGACGACTCAGAATCAGAAGAGGACTGGGCTGCGACGAGTCGATGATTGAAATGAGGGGTTCGATCTTGAAGTTCTACGAGTGCGATCGATCGAGGAGACGAGGACTGTCACTGGGCTGCGAGTTTCAGACTTTCAGTCGATCGAGCCTCGAGGAAGGAGGAAGGTCTGGTTTGGCCTGCGACGAGTCGACAGAGAGAAATGGCTGAACTGAAATGAGGGAAATGAGAAAAGAGAAATGACTGAACTGAAATAAGGGAGGGATTCGTTGATCTTTACGTTTTATATATAGTGGCGAACTGGTGTGAACCGGTGACCCAGTGCCGGGTCGAACGATTCACCGGTCGGACCGTCCGGTTTTATTAGTTTTTCATTTTCAGAACGGTTTTGAGCTTGGAACGGGTTTGTGAGTTAAACCGGATCGTTTTGTGGACCGGTCGATAGTTCAACCGGTTGAATCGACCTGTCCGAATTTGAAAACATTGACTCTAACATAAATGCTATCAGACAGATAGATACGTGAACTAAGCACATCTCATATCCACTTTTAGCCTCTGTTTTTTTTTTTTTTTAAATATATATATATATATTTTTTTTTCCCCTCAAAATTGCAGGTTGTTTCATGTGCTTTGGGCGTGGAATAATTCAACTTTTGAGGGCTTTTTAAAATTAAACGTTTTTTGGGGGTCTTTTTAAGTGGACACTGTCTCAAACTCATGTACTAATAACTAATAATTTTAAGTCGTATTACAACTTTGCCCTTTATCGGACTTTTCGCCTGTTATTAATAAAAATTACAAATTACTACCAGCCTAATTTATTATTGAAATTCCCAAAGATCTTGACCGTCCATCTTTTGAAACCAACGGCCACCAGCTTCTCGGACGCACAAATTTCGTCCCCTGTAATGGTTCATTCAAGAGTCAAGACGAAGAAATTAAGATTGATTGATGCGTGTTTAACACAGCATTATCTGACATTACGAGTAAAGTGATTGATTTGACCATGAGAATTATCATCAGAAAATATTTATTGGAAACATGGAGGACATTTCCGTCATTTAGTTTGCTAATATTGTGAAAGTTCTCCTGAATCAGCTGAGAAACCGAGACCATCTGCGAGCTTCATTCTGCTCCACCACAACGTGACCTCCTGAAAACGACTCCTCTATCTCTCTCTAGAAATTTCTCTCTCTTCTGCAACTGGAAGACCTCCATCCTCCATGATTATTATTTTTTTCTTGAAACAACAGAATTCAACCAAACCCATCATAAAATATTTTTATTTAAAAAAAAAATTGATCAAAGTTGTCAAGTTTTTTATTTTTGAAGTTAAAACGAACTCCCAACAAACCAATCTCTTCAATCCCTGTTTCTTAATCTCCACTTCATTTCAGGCCTAACAACGAAAGCCATATCTCAACAACTTCACCTTTCAAGCCCCCAGCAATCTCTGTGCTTAAAGTGAGATGGTGGAGTCGAAGAAACCCACCAAAAACAGGGGCTTCTACGTAAAGATGAGACTTTTACACGGCAAACATGGAAGACAATGGGAGAAGACATTTTGCTACAGATATTTCAAGTGGATTCTCTGGTTTTCTCTTTCCTTCTATTTCTTCACCTCTTATCTCATCAACCACGGCCCCCAAACCCAAAAACTCTCTTCTCTCTCTAAAACCAGAGTTTCTAACTCTAAAACAATTTTAGCGTCTCGTGTCCTCTTCGAATCCCCGAACGCCACGGCTCTCCAGCAACAAAGAACCCATCAAGGTTCATTCATTTACCTCACATTTATTTAATCATTTTGCTTCTTTAGTTAATCATTTGCCAAACTTTTCATCATATTCGTTTTTATTACAGGCATATTCAAGGATTTGAAGGTGTATATATACGATTTGCCATCAAAATACAACAGTGATTGGCTATCGAACGAGCGGTGTAGCAACCATCTGTTTGCTTCCGAGGTGGCTATACACAGAGCGCTGTTGAATAGCGATGTACGGACGTTAGACCCATCGGAAGCTGACTTTTTCTTCGTACCGGTCTATGTGTCTTGCAACTTCAGCACCGTTAATGGGTTCCCGGCGATCGGCCATGCACGGCCTCTTTTATCATCGGCGGTGCAGCTTATCTCCTCGGAGCTTCCCTTCTGGAATCGGAGCCATGGCTCCGACCACGTCTTCGTCGCCTCTCACGATTTCGGAGCGTGCTTTCACACCATGGTAAGAAAGATAAATAAAAGTCAATTGTTTTTTGGAAATGCTTTTTTGTGTTTCTAAAATTTTCCCTTTTGTAATAAAAAAAAAAAAAAAGGAGGACGTGGCGATTGCGGATGGGATACCGGATTTCTTGAAGAACTCGATTATATTACAGACGTTTGGAGTCAGATATCAGCACCCCTGTCAAGAAGTCGAGAACGTGGTGATACCTCCTTACGTATCGCCGGAAAGCGTACGGTCAACCCTCTCAAAGTTTCCGGTGAACGGACGGCGAGACATTTTTGTGTTCTTTAGGGGCAAAATGGAAGTTCACCCAAAGAACATCAGCGGCCGTTTTTACAGCAAGTAATTAACTGTTCCTTAACCTTCAATACTTGGTGGTGGGTGTTTGGGTGATTCGGCCCCAAAAAGTGATTTTGTATCAATAATGAGATCTTGTCCAAAATTGTGACTATTTGAAATTTTTTTCAAATTCACTTTTTCTACATTGGTTCATCAAATTTTGTTTGTAAAATATGATTTTGAAAATTTTTAAAACAACTATTTTTAAAATTATTTTTTAATTTTTCACTAACTTTGCTTGCGTGTGACTAAATTTATACCATATAAAGAATTTAAAAGGAAATTTCAAATGCATAATTATTTTTACATAATTTTTATTAAATATTTAAATAATAAGTCATTTACTTGAATCAATTATTCAGAATCTGAAGCTCCCAAACGGCCCTTTATCAGCTTAAATTGTTTTATACGAATTACACATGCCCCTGACGTTTCCTTTTTTTTTTTTTTTGTTTTCGCTTTAAGGCGTGTACGGACGGTTATATGGCAGAAGTATGGTGCTGATCGGAGGTTTTATCTGAAGAGACATAGGTTTGCCGGTTACCAGTCAGAGATCGCGCGATCGGTGTATTGTTTGTGCCCACTTGGGTGGGCCCCCTGGAGTCCGAGATTGGTTGAGTCGGTCGTTTTGGGTTGTGTGCCGGTCATCATAGCGGACGGTATCCGGTTGCCCTTCGACGATGCCGTGAGGTGGCCGGAAATATCCCTCACGGTGGCGGAAAGGGACGTGGAGAAGCTGGGAACGATTCTTGAAGACGTGGCCGCCACCAACCTTTCAACGATCCAAAGGAACTTGTGGGACCCATCTATCAGAAGGGTGTTACTGTTCAATGATCATTTGCAAGAAGGGGACGCGACGTGGCAGGTGCTTGATACTCTCGCGCAAAAGCTTAACAGGTCCTACAAGCGCTCGAGGCTTTCTGGCGAATCGAGGTATGACGCGTGACAGACAGGTAGTATGGCCTTTTCCGACGTGGAAGCCAATGAATGGACTGTGGGTTGGAGACAGCTGGATTTCATTGGACAGCTCGCTGAGCAGCGTAATGGAATATAAATAATGATTGTACCGTAGAGGGAATGGTGGGTCCCGGAAGGGCAGAGATTTTGTTCTGCGGTTGTAGCTGAGTTGGCGGGACATATGACAATACTGTACATGTGAAGAGGACGTTTTTTTTTTTGGTGAAATAAAATGAGGTGGGATTTAGTGGGGAGAGCCCGCATGAATCACCATATTGATCCCACCAATGTACAGTAATAATTTTTTGATTCATCACAGAAACTGGATGAAAAGATAATAAAAACTCAATGGACTGTAAAACATATATATGAGGGCTAAAATTTAGTTTACAAGTTTAATTTGATTTTAAGTTGTTTATGGGTATCTGATATAAATGACACGTGTCACAGCTATAGGGGAAAGGTCACAACGTAAGTAGAGGGGAAGAGACACACCCAAGCATTCCCGGATTATGTTGTGAAAAACGTCGAGAGGGGTTAAAAGAGGGAGCAGAGTGACAGGTGAAGTGTGTCAGAGCTTTGAATGTGGCATTGGTGATCACGGGATCCAAAAGCAAACAAACGGAAGACTCTCCACCGCCACAGCCACTGTTTCCAAAATCTCGGTTTCATTTGTCTCCGGTTCGAAAAAAAGTGCAGTAGAGTGATTTGTACATGTCAATGATGTGGCAAGAGTATATACATTTGTATTTGGGAGCAATGTGACTGCACTTTCTCTTGTTGGAGTGGTGCTCAAAGGAGTGAGAATTTTTTTTTTTTCACCAACATCTGTGCAGATTATTGGGCTACTTTTTTTAATTATTGGGACAGGGTTTGTGCATATTATTGTACTTTTAACATGATTATAAATGATGATTGTACCCAACAAAGGAAGAGAGACATGATTTATTACTTTTAAACTTTGAACAAGGCATCACATTACCTAAGTAATTAGTAGGCTAAATTAGATTGAAGTTTCACGAGATTTTCCACGATTACAACAAAATTTTTTTGAAATTTTTGAAATTACATTAATTTTTTTTATATGACAAAAATATTTCATTTATTTATTTTCTTTTGTTTTTTTTTTTTAATTTTGATTATTTTTTATTTTTTTAATGTTCAAATAAATATTAATTAAATTCTTCTTCGACTAAAAAATATAAGTTATTTATCTTAATTTTATTTTTTTATATATAATGAAGAAAAATGTTAGAAAAGGTCAAAATTTCGTAAATAAATAACAAATAAATAAAAGAAACATTTTTGTCATTTAAAAAAAAAAAAAGGTTAAACAGGAGGTTATTGTAGTTTGTTAGTAAAAATAGAGAAGTTAAGTGTCATTTCAAAAACCTTAGAAAAGGTTTCTGTAATTATAAAAAACTCAAATAATGTCAATGTAATTTATCCTAATTAATATCATTGTAAAAAGCACAAGAGAAATGCTTGTGCTAGTTGCAAGTCTTCGACACTCATGATCTGATTGACATGTACATTACAAGCACGTGCATTACATGCACGCGTCAATCAGATATCGAAATGACAGCTAGCATTCCTCAAAGCACAAAAATTTAGCCTATCAAAGTACTTCTCATATAATTGGAACGTTTTTGTGTTTTTTTAAGGATAAATTACACTAATTTTTTTGAGATTTCTAACAATTAAATTGATCGTTTCTGAAATTACACTGACATCCCTTTCACTACAATTGTTTTTAAATGACAATATTGCCCATTTTATGTTTTTTTTTTTTTTTAATTTTAATCAAGTTTTTCTAACAATTTTTTTTCCAAATAAATATTAATTAGAATCTTTTTTGGCTAAAAAAGTATAAATTATTTATTTAAAATTTAATTTTATATAAAATGAAAAAAAATTCTTTAAAAAAGTTAGAAAAAAATGGTCAAATTTAAAAAATAAAAATAAAAAATAAAAAGAGTAATTTTATCATTTTCAAAAAGAAATTGAACTGGACGATAGGTCAATGTAATTTGTTATAAAAAGTAAGAGAGGTTTGTGTAATTTTAAAAATTTCATGAGAACTCAGTATAATTTTCATTTTTTTAAAAGTAAATTACACTGAACATTTCTAAGGTTTGGTGAAAATACTTCAGATTTGAAAAATTACATTGACCACTCCTCTGCTTTTGTTATCGGTTTAGATTCCCTCTTGACGTTAAATCACCGTTAGTGTCATTAACGGAAGTTATTTTTACATATTTAGAATATCGAAGCTACCCTTATGCAGCTAGAATGAGTCAGAATTTTTCTCGACTCTCTGTTTCTCTCTCTCACTCAAGCATAGTGCTCATAGTTTTTATTTTTATTTTATTTTATTTTTGCACGCAACCAAATAAGAATTTATTTGAAATTTTTATTTTTAAAATTAAAGTTATAGTAAATATTATTTTATTTTTATAAATAATTTTAAAACTGTTCTAAAATGTCATTTAATTGTTTTTTCAAATAAATTATTAGTTTATCTAAAAACACAAAATATTATTGTTTATTATATTAAAAATTAAATAAATAAATATAAAAACTACTTTTTCTTTTATTTCTTTGTACAAATACCATTCAATATTTTCATATTCTTTTAAATACCCACATATCTAAATCTAGATGTGTATATATACATATATATATATATATATATGTATATATGGATTTGTATTTGTAATAATATTAGTTAATTATTTTTTAAACCAGGGTGAGGCAAGGCTGGGGCAAAGTTTGGGTCATGGGAAGAGGTTGGAAGTTAAGAGATATGGGCAGTGAGAATGGGAGAAGGGGATAGAGAAGTCCCACTTTCCAAATCGCCCCAAAATAAGAAAATAGTGAAAGGAGAGAGAGAGAGAGAGAGAGAGAGAGAGAGAGAGAGAGTGGAGTATGATTTTGAAGTTGGGAGATGGTTATGAAGGTGCAGAATGAGCCAGTATTTTTATGGGTGAGCTTCAAGATTAACTAATGAGGCTATAATTGATTCTGAAATTAATCAAAATATAGCTGCTGGAGATGACCTAACGAGTCCCATGCTAACGTGAGAGGAGCTCATAATTATTTTTTTTTTTTCTGTCCTTTAGGACACAATTTACAAACTCACAAGGAGGTTTTTCAAAGAAAAAGGCAAAGTATTTATTTTTCTAATTAAAATAAACCAACAAGATTTACTTATTTTAATAAAAAATGAAGAGAGAAACAATTGGGTAATGATTAAAAATGTTTTTTTTTAAGGTGCTTCTCAGACGTACCCTCAAACACATGGGAAAAAGTAGCTCACTATTGCATTTCTCCAAATGCACAAAACTCCTGGAGTATGTATTACCCCAAAAGTTTTATCAAATGCTAAATATATATATATATATATATTTGAAATAGTTTTTATAAACACAATATTTGTAAAAACTATCACATACGAAGTCAACATCGAATCCCTTTTGTCAGCCAAGGTTCTTATATAATATATACATAGACTCCTTGTTTGTGCGGTTTTAAGATTCTCGTATTTTGCACTTGTCATGAAGTTTGTTCTTTATCTCATTGGTCTGATTACCTAGAGGAAATATTCTTAATAGTGAATACCGAGACCCTTTTGTCGACCTCTAATTTACTTAGACCATTGTTTCTGAGTGATTACAATCTCGTGTATCACAGTTTTCACCCAATTGATTATTTACCATAAATGAGAGCAAAACTATGGTCACGGGACATGAGGTGTGACACGCCATAAATGAGAGCAAAACGCAAACTTGTGTGCCTGAGTTATATAGCTTACCTTGTTAGAGAATATCACCGAAATCACAGGGTTATAAAATATAAAACATACCATAACTGTGAGATCAAGGGACACGACTTAAGTAGGGGAGGAGAAAATTTAAGGGTAATTATTGGGGCTCTAGATACTTTACGCAGGAGTTTGGGTTTTTGACTTTTGTATTTCTCTTTGAGATTTTAGTTGGGTCTTTCTTTTTTTCAGTTTTTTCTTTGCGAGAAAGAAATCTATATACTTGTAAAATCTTCATTTTAAAGGAAATCCTAGCCTTTTTGGTGGTCTCCACTAATCATAAATTTTTACCGTATCAACAAAAATTATTTTGTTGTCTCTTACAAAACATGTCAATTCATTCTAGTAAACTATGTCCTTGGTTCTTCATTGAAAATGTCAACTTGTGCAGCACTTAGCACTTAAATAATGAATTAGCATGTAAAGCATACCATGGACGGGGTATTAACCCTAAAGGAGCCGTTAAAGATGCATTTGGAAGCGAATCAGCGCTGCATTTCATTTCCCATCTCTGTAGATGACGCCCGTCTTGCATTCCCAGCATCCTAAAAACATTCATGGGCCATGATTAAAGAGTCTTGGATCGAAAATAGCGGGTGCTTGACGATGACCCCAACACCTTTTGGCACAAGCACAACATAAATGAAGAACTACTTTAAATTTCAAGCCTCCACAGAAAGTCTCTGAACATGTTCCAAACCTGAAGGAATAATCCATGTAAAAACAGGGTAAATACAAGAGGGAAAAATACCAGCAAAGGCTAACAACAGGGCTGTGAGACACACAAGAATAAATAAACAGCGGGTACCTATGTGAAGATGCACAAGCAAATCTGTAAATTCAATGTATCTCCTTTAGTAGGATCAGACTCACATATGACATTTCCCTGAATTGCACTGGAAATGGTGTACAGGTTAGGCCCTTCCAGTTATCTTTCATTGCTGGCTTTGCAAACAAGCAAGACTGAGGCTGCCAAGAAAGATTTCCTCAGTTGGGAACCAATTTACCTTTTCCAAGAACAGAACAGCTCAATACATCTCATTTGTCTTGGAAGAAGAAGCCAATTAATTAAGCATTCCACATTCATAACCTGCCACAATGAATCCAGAAGGGTAACTAAAGAATAGATGATGAACTTGATATAAAGGGATGTGAATTCTTGATTTATGCAACTTGAAACCCATATGTGATTGAACTTCCACATTAAATCTGCGCTTTGAAGAAGTGAAAATGAACATTGGCAGTTATAAAACCATATAATCTATTTTTCCTAAGAGCATTTATGTGTGCCGAGATGAAAGGACCCTACTCATCTCGAACAAGAATACATCACAAAATTACAAACATCCATCGATTTTTTTTTTTTTTTGGATAAGTGAAAAATGACACATCTTGTTTTACCAAACATCCAAGGTAATAAGTTTGATCTCATTCATCGGGCAATTGTAGCCGAAAAACCACCAAAAGCAATAAACTATTTTCAACTGCCACCTTGTTCTCACTGATCACATTGCAATGCAGTCTCAAAATTTCCAATCATTACTGTTACAAAGTTAAACCATTTGTTGAATCTATCAGCTGTTGCTTATGGAAAGTAAGGGGCAGTCCTAGTGTATGAGGCTCCTAGAACTGCAGGGTTTGGAGATGATTATATATATGCAGTCTTATCTTTGTGAACAGAGGTTTCCACGAGCAGCCTGCTTATGAAAAGTATAAGACTAACACTGAGAATTCAGGTATACTTGCGCTGTTCCTAATAGCTAAGAAGAGAAGGTAACAGAGAAATGATGATGGAAACTACACATGAAAATTGGGGAGAATATAGAGATGTTTACAAAGCATAATCTACGCATCAAAGATCAAGGTTACTGTTTGACAGAAAACATAAGAAATTTGCTACCAAAAGTGCATTTTTCTAATGTGGCAAAGTGTCTTCTCTACTGTGATGTGACAGACTTTGACAGGTAAAGAACAGAACCAGAATGAGGATGAACCCTTTCTTTTTTCAAAAAAGCTGCCTTTTAAGCAAATCCCTGCCGTTTCAAAAACTTATGTAACAGGTGAACAAGCAAAAAACCAACAAGGGTTAGCTAAATAAATTCAAGGAATTGCTGAGGCTAAACATCACACAAGGTTTACAACAATTACCAAGTATTTGTTGCCTTTTTCTTTGGACATCTCCTAACAAGAAGCAAAGCAGGAAAATAAACAGAAAGAAGAAACAGAGCAACGAGTACAACCACCCTGCCTAGAGAGGATCAGCCAAACTAATAGGTTCCAAGACAGGATAGGTATCCTACTTTGCCTTCTATGCAAACAATGGGCAACTTGAAAGGGAAAAACGAACCTGACTTTATACTGATATGCCTTTTCGGTAATAAATAATAAACCCAAACTCACTTTCCCAAACAACAAAGATTTTCCTAAACAACAAAGATATCACAGGTTACACTGAGACATAGTCAGCCATAAGGAGAGCTTTGTATTGTTGGTGACTTACCACTAATGTCAGTGCATACTGATGATTTATTTTTGAGGAAGGGGTTAATATCTCTGCCAATAACATGATTTTCCAAGCAGTACCCTATGGAAATTATAACATATTTTAATTGATTACATTAGAACTAGGACATAGTTATGTGATGTTCCTATCTTACTATGTACATGGGCATGGAAACAGAGATCACGTGGTGAATCATATGCCTAAAATTGGCGAGTTGCCCAATCACCTCCAATTCCAACTAAAACAAGTCTTGGTTCCCAATTGAGGAACAAATATTTTAAATGCTCACATTTGTGACCAGGCACAGACAAACACCTAATTCCTAAACATTGCAACTGAATTGAATTTCAAAAGGCATTCAACGCTTACCTACCATTGCAAATAGAAATTGCAGCTAATTATCAGCAAAACAATCCTTTAGGCCCCTATCAAATCCTTACTTTCTATAGCATGAAAGAATTTTCTACCTTTTCATCAATTTTATCCAAAATGAACTCTATCAATAAAATCTATCATAACTCATATTAATTTGTAAACTTAGCATCAAAAACAGATATATTAATCAACCCACCCACTTCTCAATCCAAAATCAGCGAAACAAAATATCAAACTAAGTTATAAACCCATTTCGCAAAATATAAGAAAACAACATTTAGTCATTTCGTCATACATCAATAGTTACACAAATACACACATATATATAAATATAACACAGCAGGTGACAGCAATGATCAATTAATCAACATCGCCTCTCCATCTCTTCATCATCACTGTCACGGTCGCTATCCCGTTGATCTCACATTGATAATATATGGTTTAAAGCTTGTGCGGAAGAGAGAGAGAGAGAGAGAGAGAGAGAGAGAGAGAGAGGAGAGAGAGAGAGAGAGAGAGAATCAAAATACTTGTGAAGGCCTCAATTCAGAAAAAAGTTAAAAATTGAAAAACTTAACCTGGTTTGTGGTATACGTGTGGAAATCGAATTATGATTCAAATGCCAATTCCAGAAACCAAATGATTGAATTGGAATATAGGCCCCCAATTCCTTCCCGGAAGCTTGAGTTTCACACTGACAAAACCCATAACAGAAACAAAACAAATGGACAACTGAGTACTGATGATAGTCTCTACAAAATAAATGTGAACCTTGGCACTATTTTCACAAGATAATTCTGCGGGTTTTGGGGCTGATATTAGGAACCACAATGGAGGGATCATACCCTCTTTATCCATTTATGAAAGAGATTTAGCAGTGTTAATTTGGCTAAAGTGGAAGCATTAGCTTGTTGGCATGGCTTAAGTTTGCAAATGAGATGGGCTTGCAGGATGTAGTCTTTGAAGGTGATTGTCTCATCTCAACATTGTAAAGGCTGTCAACAATTGCAATCATTCTTACGTGGGTCATACAGTGACAGTTAACTGGCAGTCAAGGGGTCTTTAAAGGAGTGCACATACCTATGTCCAAAGATAAACGGAATTGGTTGCACATGTTCTGGCAAAGTATTCTTTAAATGTTGACAGTGAACTTGTGTGGATGGAGGTGGTTCCGAATATTGTAACTCTAATCCTGCTCGATATGTCCCCTCTTGAATGTAAACTGGCCTTTCCTACATATATGAAAAATGAATAAACAAAGGACAAAAAAAAACATAAAGAGGAACTGAAGAACTAAGAGAACATGCCAATTCCAAAAAGGATTTCGTACAAGCTATGGAATAATGTATATTATATATAAAAACAATGCATCAAGAATATATTTATTCCAGTTTATGTTATGAAGTTGAAGAGGATGACACTATTCACAACCAGTGGCAGACACAAAGGCCCCCCCCCCCCCCCCCCCCCCCCAAAAAAAAATCAGGAATGGCCCCCACAAAATTTTTTAGTACTTTTATAATAGCCCCCATAAATTTCAGTTTTTATATTCTTGCCCCCCTATCTCAAGCGTCTAGATCCGCCACTGCTTGCACCGGCCGGGAAAGGATGCATCGATGGAAATCGGTGCCATGGGGTTCCTCTTCATATCAAAAGAAAAGGCTTAGACTTTATTTTAACTTTTTAAGGATTTAAAATCATTGATAAGTTACTAAAAAGGATCACTTTGGGAGATCACAGTTTCTAAAGCTTGAATGCAGCCAGTAGTTTTTCCCAGACATCACCGAGTTGAAGAAATGGCATGAAAATTTAAGTATTTATTTATTTGTTATTTCAACAAAGAGATGCACATGAATAGGACTGAATTCTACCATCTGCCACGTACTATCAAGAACCAGTGATTCCTGAGCCAAAATATCAAGAACCAGGGTTCACAACTTCACAGCAGATATTAGAAACTTTACAAATCAACTATTTCATTAGCACTATTCGATTGGGCACATATTCTTTACAATCAATCCTACAATTTCTTTGAACAATTATGCTTTGAGTTGTTTCTTTTTTATTTTGAAATAAAAGCTCTTTATGTAGTAGTGAAATAACTTCAAGATCACTATTATGTAATAGGATCTATTTCCTATACATACAACCAAGTTGGTCTGCAACTGATAAATGTTACTTCGGATTACCAATAAACCTTCTTTCATGCTTATATTTGTAGCAAATAATTAACCTATACCATATTTAAGAACAAAAACCAATTTGTAATTTTTATTTCATTTACATAAGACGATAATAAATGACAAATAGACAACTCTAACAAGATAATCCCCAAATTAGGCAAATCCAAGTCACATGAATGATGTAAAATAGTGGTAGATTTCCTTAATCCCTTCACCAATTTACTCAAGCCGAAAAAGAAAAAAAAACTAATTCTCATTCAGACATTAAGCATACTTAAAAGTAGAAAAGTCAACCATAAACATGTTTTCATATCTCCTAAAATGCTGTATTATAAAGGCAATAAGCAAAATTCAAAGTGAGCTCTATACGAGTCTTCTTTTTTTTTTTTTTGATAAGTAAGAAGCTCTATATGAGTCTTCTAGAATCTTAAAATTGAGAAAAGTAAGAAAATGAGGATTCAAAAGCTACTCACAGCATATCATCAACACAGATAATTCATATTGTATTTACTACCACTGGTGCAAAGTCCTCTAAATGTGAAAAAAAAAAAATGGTTTTATTTTATGTCAAATAGAAAACATATAAGTGACATAAGGGATAGAAATGGTGTGTTTCAGAAACATTAAGTAACACACCTAGCTCTCCGCTTTCAACTCCCTTGTAATGATCTACTCACAGCATATCATCAACACAGATAATTCATATTGTATTTACTACCACTGGTGCAAAGTCCTCTAAATGTGAAAAAAAAATGGTTTTATTTTATGTCAAGTAAAAAACATATAAGTGACATAAGGGATAGAAATGGTGTGTTTGAGAAACATTAAGTAACACACCTAGCTCTCCACTTTCAACTCCCTTGTAATGATCTTCCATTAAACTGAAGTTGGCACATAGATCTCCAACTATACCTTTCATCGGCTGTTTGTTACAGTTAACCTGATCAATAAGTTTTGTTTTCAAAGATAATAGGTAACAAGAATCAATACGTAAAACATTTTCTACTTAATGAAGCATGTGAAAAAGAGCATATATTTGTCAAAACAATTGAGCAGATTCTACCTAAATTTCATAAGAAGCTTGAACATCAAAATTACATAAGAAGCTTCCTTACCATAATGTGTGGATATGAAGAGAAAATTTGAATATCTTGAATTCTATAATTTTGTGATGTTCTCCTGCTATAATATTTTTTTTTTTGGATAGGTAAAGAGGATATTCATTAAAGAGCCTGAGATGGGCAAAGGAAATACAAAACAAGGAGCAGCTTACATTAATAGCTTGGACCCCCCCAAAAAAATTACAAAAGAATCTATACAATGGAGAAATGATTCCACATTCCAAAAATATAATAAGTGTAAAATTCTATTATTTAACCTATTAGGGGAGCAACCTTCCCTCAAAAATTCTATTGATCCTTTCGCACCAAAAGCTCCAAAAAAATGCAAAGAGGAATAAGCCGCCACACTTTCTTCACATTGCAAGCAACCCGGGATCCATGCCACATCTTCATCAAATCTCTAACTGTCCACGACATAACTCAAACATGCCCAAAAAGCAAAAGAATGATATTCCAAACATCTCTAGCAATCGGACAACGGACAAATAGATAGTTGATGTTCTCCTTGCCCTCCATGCACATCACACATCTATTAGCCAAAAAAATTCCTCATTTTTTGCAAATTAACCATTGTCAAAATAGTTCCCCACCATATGAACCACACAAAAAAGCAACCTGGCCGCCATATTTCTTTGCAAGGAAAATACGCCACGCCTTTCTTTGACAAATGAGAATAAAATTTCTTTACTGAGAATTCCCCTTTAGAGTCTAATCTCCACCATATTGAATCCTCTTTGTCTTTATCCACATGAGCATTATGAAGGCAATCCAATGACACAATAGCTTCCTCTATTTCCCAATCATTCAAGTCTCTACGAAAACAAGGAGCCCACACATAGCCATTCTCATTAAAGGAGACAGTCCTTCACCCATACCTCACAATTGGAAGTCTTGGGAATTGTCTTTCAAGAGGAGCTTCCCCACGGCCCACACCACCAATCCTTCCAGAACTTCAACCTCTTCCCATTTCCTAATACAAAAGAAATATGGTTATGATTCTTATGAAAGTCATCCATTCCTTTTCTAATAGATTTCCACAATCCCACCCAGTAGGGACGTCCTACCATATTAGAGTACCGATTTCCTTCTTTACTCCCCACCTTGGCTTCAATAGTAGTTCTCCAACTAGCATTAGCTTCCTTGGCATAACGCTAAAGCCATTTGCCGAGGAGAGTTTTATTGAAAAACCTCAAGTCCTTATGGGAGATGTCTGCAGGGCTAAAGACTTGAATAAACTGCAAAGTCTAAGGAAGAAGATAATCTATAGTGAACTGCGTTTAGTTCCTTTAATGAGTCAATTGAAACCAATGCTGACTCCAGTGTGGTTATAGCAACTTTGCCAGTGAATGCAAGACTTGGACAAATAGGGCCAAACAATGTAATGACCCAGGCCATTCTTCTACTGCTGTTCTATTTGTCCTTCATTCAAGTGGTGGATCTTATTCCTGCCAACTTGCTGCTACAAATAAAATTAGTAAAATTATTGAGTAAATTTTTTCTTGCATATTTTAGGTCTCTGAAATAAACAAGCTTATGAACAATGAAATTATGCTTACAATTTCCACTTTGCTGGTAAAACAAAAAAAAAAAGATTTCTTTATTTAGAGTGAGCCTTGGTGCAACGGTAAGATTGCTCCATTCTAACCTAGAGGCCACCGGTTCGCGTCGCGGAAAAAATAAGGCTAGGTACATTTAAGTATTTAACCCTATCTTGACCCCATAGTGGCGGGGACCTCATGTTCAGGACTGCTCCTTTTTATTTTATTAGATAATTAAAAATATTAAAGGACAAGAGACTTCTTTTTACTTGCCTTCTTTCCTATATTTGGTTCAGTCCAAATCCTCCTATAGTACCCATATTTTCGGCTGAAAAGCTTTCTGTATAAGCTTCTGTTTGTTTTGTCACCTAATGAAATTTCACAAAAAAAAAAAAAAATACTAGTTAAAAATACAAAAATTGACATCTCACAAATGTCATTTAAAAATATCAAAACTTGAAAGCAAAAGTCATGAGTATGCAAATACCTCTCAGAGGAACATACCTATGTTAAGGGATGAGGATGAGGTGTCAATCATGGACAAGTTGGCTAAACTTCGTGGATCCAAACATTTTTCTTTTCCTTTTCTTTTCTGGATAAAAGAAAAGTTTAAACTTCGTACTTTCACTAAAATTTCTATTTATGTATTGTGGTTTCAATTTGAACATTTAAGGTCTTCAATTTTTAAATTAATGTCAACATGGGAAAATATTTGACAGAGTTAAAAAAAAATTAGAAGGAAAAAAGTCATGTGCTATCATATGCGTTGTTTAGGGATAAATGGTTGTACCATGTATTTTCCCAAAAATTTTAGTTATGGCCTTGAAGTGTAATACCAATGTATCAGGTGAGAGCACCTGACTGTTTTCCATCCAATCCTTTTAACTTCCATCATAAATCGTCTCACATTGAAAATGCAGGGTATGAAGTGTTCCTTTCTTTTTTCTTTTTTTTTGGGGGGGTGGTTGGTCTGAAGTAAGTTGACCATGGGTCCACTTAGCAATCAAATTAAATCCTTTTTAATTTGGCCATTCAGATAGATAAAGGACATGCCATCCTAGTAGTTCTATAATTCTGTGTATTAATAATGTAGTTTTGTGAACTAAAGAATTCAATCTAATATATCGATGTTTATAATATGACAATTACAAATAAAAATAACCACCACATTGATTTTAAAACTTGGACAGGAGATATAACTCGCATTGTCATCCTTGGTTCCTGATCAAAAAGAGCTTAACTTCTCCACCTGTAGAGCTCCCTAGATATGCTCAACAGTCTAGAGATAAATTTTATACACTTATTTTTTTACAAGTACTACAAACTAATAACTATGGAAACTTTTATAGAACTAAGTTGTTGGAAATTTTATGAATTGTGCCAGCAAAAGAATGTGACCTCGTCTAAGTGAAGAACAGAAAGGTATCAAATATTTTACATTAAAAACAAAGAAAAAAAATTTATATTCCAGTATCAAAAACCAAATAGCATGAAACTGGAATATAGTTTAACTGGTAAACAGTACAGCCTACATTGGATTGGAAATAGTTGCAGAGTATTGACAAAAAATTTAGAATTATGTGTTCTTGTAATTTGAAGAATAGAGAGGCAAAAAAATATGCATTTCTTTTAATAAATTACTTTACCTCATTTATCTGCTTTAAGTTGACTATAAAAACTTAGCAGGTCCTCTTTCATTCCAATCCAGGTGAGCCACTCATATGTGCAAATATACCTTCGCCAAGTAGAGTGCCCGAGAGCAACCTTCGCTGAGATATCAGCAAAACTCTTTCCCTTATCCTGTAAAGTTATAAATGGCAACAGTCAGAGAGATTTGCTAACACAACAAAAAAGATTATGTAGACTATTATCATTTGGCAAAAATAGTTCTGGAGAAATCTATTCTTCTTCTTTTTGGTTTTAAATTTATAGCCCTAACAATTTACTTTGAGTAGGTATTGCCTCAATCACTCTGTTTGTCCCACCTCCTCACTTACATTTCCCCCCTCATTAGCTAGCTGGTGGCATCCGAGGGCTGAGGGGCTTGTCAAGATCCCAAGAGTGTTGATGGGTAGGAAAACTAGCCCCTATTGTTTGTGCAATTAAAAAGACCAAATATATCAGATAGTGAGGTAATCTATATTAAGGCAACATCTAACTACAACATATAGAGGAAACAATCAAGGGAATAGACAATTCTAAGGTCCAACCAAATCATATGCCACGGAGAAAGGGCACTTTAAGATCCTATCATAAAACATGTCAAAACAATGTGAAAATATGTCTATGTCAAGGCAAATGCCAGAATGGAAATTCTGATAATAGTCATTTAAGGCAGCTTCCAGATTTTTTTGTTGAAAAGTTTGATGGCGCTACAACCATAAGTTTATACAAGATTTGCAAACATGGGGATAGGCTATATTTGGGGTCTATGGGGCTAGATATCTTTTAAATAATCTATCGACCAAGTAAACCAAATCTAAGGCAATCCGACACTTTAAGGTACTGTCAATTCATGAAGGCAGCATGCCAATCTGAACTCTTTTTGAAAAAGATGTAAATGAATATGGCAATATTATCACATAATTTACATTAATAACTTTCTTATAGCTATCATAAAGCTCTTGATCAAGAGCAGATTATTAAAAAAAAATAAAAAAATTTCCAAAACATTTTTTTCCTTTGTGATAGATAATGACAACCCACTAAAGGCACCAAGAGTCACAACCCATGCACACACAATGTATACACAAAGTGAAAGAGAAACCCAAACTATAGAATGTACTCAACCCCACCCCACCCCCACACAAGAAAAAAGGAAGGAACAAAATGATTAGACAAAGGAAAAAATATCCTTGGAAGTGAAAGAAAAAATGGCGCCAACATCAAGTGTTTTAACTTTGAAACAGCAATTCCGACCCCTCAGATAAGCATCCGTCAAACCCTTTCCAAATACACCACCAGAGGCAAAGATTTGAAAATTCAACTTTCCTATTGTTATTCTGTTAAAAAACTTTAAATATTAGGAATTCGGCCCGCCAAAATTTGTTGAATTTTATAAAAACCCATCCCAAAATTCTAATGTATATAATTTTGCTCCCTAAGCACAATTGCTGGATCCACCATTGCCCTTAAACATATAACACAGTCTCTTTTATGGATTGGCAAAAGATCTGGGCTTAAAAAAAATTGGTTTCCAACCAACCCCATCTTTGTGAAGCATGAATACTTGTAGAGATGCCACCCGCTATGACGAGACTTGCTAGTGGGAGGGGAAAACTTTTGAGGACAAAGGGATTGTTGAAAGGAATCAGAAGCTATACTAGATCACAGATAGAAGCAGAGGTGTGGTGAGAAGATTATGAGTAGAACCAGATAGATTCTGATGCTCATGCGACCAACATGAAGAGATGGAAGGGTGTCGAGATTGAAGGAGCTGGGAGAGTCCTTCATGGATGGGATAGAAGCTTAAGGGTTACGAGGAGATCAAATGGGGAAGGTGCATATGTGAAGGTGGACGAATCGAATGGCAGGGTGTATACTTTAGGCATGTTTGGATGAACGGTAGCGTTTCAGAAACGGGCGTTTCGAAGTCCAAATAGGACTTTTTTGATATTTGAATATTTGTTTCAACGTTTTCGGAACGCGCGTTTGGGCATTTCCAAGTCCAAATGTCCGTTTCAGAAAAATGTCAGTGAGGGGCTTTTTCCAAACCCCCATTTTTGGAAACGCCCATTTTCTATTTATATATAACACATTCAATACTTTTAACAGTTCATCCAAACACTATAATATCATTTAAGCCTTTTCAAATACATTTATCTAAACACTCACATCTTAACTCAAACTACACTTTTCTAAACCGCATTTTTCTAACCGCTCATCCAAACGTGCAATTTGTATGTATGGGTCAATAGGTCTTACAATCCTTCTTTGGAAGACTATGTTGATTTTTTGAGTGACATGAGACTCTAAAAGGTCTCTCTTTTGTAAATCGGTGTGCCTCCCATGAGCGCTCTTTTTATATATTTATACTTTACCTATCAAAAAATAAATAAAAATACTTATGTTCTCATACTTGACAAGGTAACGTTGATCAAGAGAACTTTGGCAAGTCACCTGACATACTTATGTTCTCATTTCCGAGGTCGGTTTAAGTGGAAAAGAAGTTGAATTAAATTCAAAGAGATTTACCAATGGAAAGAGAAGGATGAGGAAAGGAAGATGCACCTAGTGAGTTGGGATAAACTTTGAGCTCCATTAAAGGGTGGGGGTTTGGGTATTAAAGAGTTGAGAGCAATGTTACCTAGAACGTGAATCGTTATAGTACGGAGAACGGGAATGGAAATGTAGATCGTTACTTGTTATAAAATATGATACGTTAGGGGTAGGCTTCTTTGGATCGCTTTAATGGAACGAAATACATTTATTTCGAACGTGACATGTTTTTTTATTGTATTTGTAATAATATTGGTATGTATATATATACACCAAAAAGATTTCAACGAATCCAAGCTATTATAAAATAAAATTTCAATGATGTGTGTGTGTTTTGTATGATTTTTTTGGGACTTTTAATATTTTATATTAAAACGCTAAATCTTGTGTTCCAAATCGCTAATGAACCATGTTTTGGATCGTATGATCCCAATTTGCAATTTGCTAGGAGTGGAGCGAATTGTGGTAACCATAGTTGAGTGTTCAATAAAGCTTTGTTAAGAAAATAGCTATGGAGATTTGCGGTGGAGGGTGTTGTGAAGGAAGGTGACTAGGGTTAAATATGGTTGTGATTTAGATGGATAGATTTCGATTGAAATGAAGGGGCGTTAGGGGTGAGTATTTGGAAACACATTAGATATGGAAAGGAAGAATTTTTGGGAAAGGGGTGGTTTTGTCATCGACAATGGAGCTAAAGTAAGGTTTTGGGATGATGTGTGGTGTAGTGACATGGCCTTGAAGGAAAAATTTCTTTGTCTCTATCAACTAGCTATGAATCAGAATGCAAGGGTAGCAGATTGTTTGTCCTCCTTGATGAATGGGTTGGTTTGAGATCCTCGTTTCCAAAGAAAATTTCAAGATTGGGAGATAGAGGAGGTTATGAGTCTTTTGGGTATCCTTCACCAGTCCATGTCAAAAGTTCACGGTTAAATCCTATTGTAAGGATTTAACTAGGAATGGAGAGAGGAATTTTCCGTAGATGGTGGTTTGGGGAACTAAAGCCCTGGTGAAGACTATGTTTTTTGTTTGGTCTCTTGCGTGGGGGTTGGTTCTTACCAAGGATAATCTTCATAAAAATAGGTTGCCATCTTCTGGGAAGGTATAGCATGTGTTTGAAAGGAAAAGAGTCTAGAAATCACATATTCCTTCATTGCCCTTTACGAGAGAAGTCTGGGGATTATTGTTCTCATTGTCTGGTTGTTGTTGGGTCGTGCATTTTTTGATTTTGGATTTTTTGAAAAGTTGAAATAGTAATGGAGGAAAGAGGAAGAGCAGGAGGAGGAAGGTATGGAGAATAGTGCTTATTTGTTTGATTTGGAGTATATGGAGGAAAAGAAACCGATATCTTCATAAGGGAAGACAATGGACATGTAGATTTAAAGATAATTTTTGAAGGTTTTATACTTTTGGGTTTCAGAGGCATACCCTTGTATTTATCAAATTTTGTAGATTTTTGGAAAAAACATAAGACATAAATTTTGTGAGTCTCTTTTGTATATGGGTTAGCCCCTCCTCGGGTCCCTTTTAATGAAACACTTATTACCTATCAAAAAGAAAGGCATTGGCTTCCAACCATTCCTACTCTTCTCCAACCAACTCACATATAAGCTTGGACCAAAAACAATTGAACTTGGACCCCAAGTGCTACATTGTTCCATGAGAAAAACTTGGGCCTAAATCTTCGCACTTGCGAGTCCAATTACAAACAGATTTTGCTTTTCATTTTCTTAGACATATAGAAAACAATTATTATTGTCCTACAAAATTTATTTCTATGATCCTTGTCCAGCCCAAGTGTTCCAAGCATGTCAGTATAGGTTATTCTAATGCCTAAGTTAAATGTTGTAACTAAGTGAACCTAAATAACATTAAAAAAAAAAATTGCTTTCATGTTGTAACTAATTGAACCTAAATACCACAAATTATTGCTTTCCCATCAAATGGAATTGATGATAATTGGATTAAGAAAAATAGGTGTAATCAACAGTTTTTCCAGATCAAAACAATAAATTGTAATCATAAGACTTGAACATCAATCAAGTGGCTAATTGAAATCATTAATCCTATAAATGATTGTTCCAATATATCATGGAAATTCTGCTTGGATACAGATCACTCAAACTTGCCACGTACACAAAATGGACCAGAATGGGAATGAGATTTTGATTCCCATGCCTCATTCCAATTATCCACATGTGGTCTAAGAAGATCCTCTCCTCTTTTCGCATTCCTTCAACTTTTTTTCATTTTTTGACAAAGAAAGCGAAAAATGAAAGGACTGAAAAGAAATATATATATATATATATATATATATATATATATATACACACACACACACTTTTATAAGTAGACTGAAAAGAGAAATATGAGAGAACAAAAAGAAAATTAAGTAAAATACTGTCATCCTGTATAATTTTTTATATGATAGTTGTCCAGCTAGAATATTCCAAGGATGTCCATATGAGCCACACTAACTGCGTAAGTAATATGCTGTAAGCCTGTAACTAAATGTAATCAAATGGACACTCAACAATAACACCAGAGGCTCAAACTAAATTAAATGATAGTAATGATATCACGATAATTTGTATTGAACAACTGGCTAAATAAAGGGGAAAGGAATTGATTCCTATGCCCAAAATGACATAATACAAATTACATCCACAACAAATGTGTGATAAAAGCCAAGAAAACAATGCTATACCATGTGCTGGAAGAATGAGCATTTTACAGATTACATCCACAAAAAATGGGTGATAAAAGCCAAGAAAACAATGCCACCGCATGTGGTGGCAGAATGAAAGAGCATTTTTACTGCATTACTTTTTCCATGAGTTATCATTCACATTGAGGATCATGCTAGGGGAAGGAAAGATCATAGCAAAGAAAGATATGATAACATGTGGTTTAACTAAGAGCATGCCCTTAAATAGAGTAAAATGATGAGATACGATTCATGTAGCCGACCCGAAATAGTTGGAATAAGGTTATGTTGAGTTGAGATTTATAAATATGAGTTATTAAAAAAATTGGAATAAAGAAAAACATGACACAGAATATGAGAGAAAACAAGAACAGTTGAGAAGGAAAATAGTTACTTGCCTCTTGTTTGTCATTAGGTTTGTTCACTTTGAATGGAGATCCTGCTCCAATAGGTTGTCTGAACATCCACTTGGTCACCAGGGTGTGCTTTCCTTATAACAACTTCTGTATTCTGACAGGATCACCTGATATTTTCTAAAATCAAGAAATTCATCTTGAGTGAGTGTGCCAACAGAAAATGTTCTGCAGCTAATTACTCTTAGCCACCTCCAACATATGTGAGAGCAAGCAGAGAGAACTCTTGCCAAAGACATAAAAACAATCCCACTGAAAAAATATAGGAAATTCATGTTTTACGTCTCATTTGATCTATCTAGTCCCTCAATCAACATCGAATAAGTTCGAGGATTGAATTGGTAACCCTTTTCCTCCATTATGTCTACCAGTTCAGAGCATCTATCAACAAGGCCCCTCTTAAGTAAGCCATCTATGAGAAGCTTCCAAGCTACTTCATCATGGTTGTACCCGCAATGAAGCAGACTACAGAATGTTGTTTTAGCCTTTTCTATATTCCCTTCATCATATAACCCACAAACAAGCAGCTTGTAGGACTCTAGATGTGGCAAAAGACCATGTTCAACCATAGCATTAACCAGCCTCTCTGCTTCCCCATACATTCCCAATTTGCAGCAACAATTAACAAGAGAGTTATAAATATCTTCGCTGGGAGATATTCCTCTTTCTTTCATATGATCAACCAACCTCCAGGCTTCCGTGAAGCGCCCCTCTCTGCAAAGTCCTGTCGTGAGTGCACTGTAAGTGTTTACATTAGGTGTGCAACCATGCTCAATCATTTTCTCAAAGAGCTCCATAGCAGTATCAAATTCCATTATTTTCCAGATATCAGCAATATTGATTGAGGGGACATTTGAATTCATATCAAGTCCTATTCTATTGGTAGTTTCTTTCATCCGCTTTTCAATTGAGAGATGCTTGATTAAAACAGAATAGGTATAATGAGAAGGTTCACATCCAGCATCAACCATACATTTGAGAACATCAAAAGCCCGCTGTATCAATCCCAATCGCCCATACCCATCAAGTAATACTGTGTAAGTCTTCAAATCTGGTAGAACATGTTCCTCATTCATTTTAGTAATCACATCCTCTGCTTCTTTCAACTTCCCTTGGTTGCAATATGCAAGAAGAAACAAAGTGTAAGTGCAAACATCAGGCTTGTATCCCAAGGAAACCATTTCGTTAAAAACCTTATTAGCAAGGTCAAAGGCATATTCTTTCAACATTTGCTCAATAAGAATTGTATAAGTAACAATTGTGGGTTTCACACCTATCTTCACCATCTTTTTAAGTAACAGTGACGCTTCATGCATTTTACTCTCTTTGCACAAGCCCTCTATCAACACATTATAAGTGCATGAATTTGGAAAGCAGTCTTCTGTAAGCATTCTCTCAAATAAACCAAGGGCAAAATCAATTTTCGCTGCTTTGCAATACCCATCAATCAAAGCAGTATATATCACTTCATTTGCCTTTATGTCTTTCTCCTTTAGAGAATCAAATAGGGCACAAGCTTCTTCTACCCTCCCTTGTTTACAAAGAGCATCTATAAGAGTACCATAGGTCCACTTGTCAGGAACCAAACCATTTTCATCCATTAAATTAAGCAACCTAAAAGCACTATCTAAATAACCCTCTTTACACTGAGCATGGATTAACAAGTTATAAGTAATCAGGCTAGGCGACAGCTTCTGCTCAAGCATCTTATTAAGTAGTGCCATTGCCTTGTGCACCTTATTTGCCTTACAAAACCCGCTAATCAACTCATTATATGTGCGGACATTTGGACTGCAATTATTCGATTTCAACAAATCAAATACTTCAAATGCAGTGTCAGTCATTCCCTCCTTACTGTAACCATCGATTAAAGCATTGTATGTCACGACAGTTGGAACCAAACCTTTCTCCAACATCACATTTAACATCCTCCTGGCTTCATCAAGCTTTTTATCTTTACACATGCTATCAATGAGCACAGTGTAAGTGTGAACATTTGGCTCGCAACCTTTCTCTGTCATCTCTTGGAATAAATTCAATGCATCTAATTTTCTACCCAAGCCACACAATGCAGATATTAGAACTGTGTAAGTCCGGACCGTTGGATAACAATCATCCTCAAGCATTTGAGAGAACAAGTTGAGAGCATCATCAACCCTCCCTACTTCACAAAGCCCATGAATAAGATTAGTGTATGAAACTTCATTCCTACGACATCCCTTTTGGGGCATAACTGCAAACACTCTGAAAGCACTATCTACATGCTTATTCCTACAATGACCTAATATGAACGATGTATACGTGTGTGTATCTGGACTCAACCCCGCTTGCAAAATCTTACTTAAATACAATTCAGCCTCAACCACATTCCCCAATTTACAATAAGCATTAATCATTGTATTGAATGTATATATATTCGGCGGAATCTTATCATCCAAAATCTCCAAATACACACATTTCATGTCATCAATCATAAGAAACTTCGATAATGACATCAACAGCGTATTATAACATCTAAGTGTGAGCTTAAATTTAAATTCGCCATCGCAATTATTCATCTTTCTCAATACATTCAAAACAAACTCTGCATCTTCGGCTGAATCACATGATTTGACCATAGAAATACGGATCTTTTCGGCGACACCAATGAATCGATTACGGATTAAAATGTCCAACAGGGACGAATGGCACTGCACATTGGGTTTGAAGCTGGGTCTTTGGGAGAGATAGTTGAAGAAGGCGAGTGCAGTTTGGGGATTGAGATTTGGATTGGTGGTGAAGAGAGAGGTGAGGTGGGATGGGGATATGGAGGGGATTAGCTTTCTGAGGGATGGGTGCTTTTGCCAATTGGGTCGAGAAAGGAGTAAGAGGAGTTGGGAGGAGAGATCGAGTGGTTCGGCGTCTGAGGGGAGAGGTTCGGGAGCTGTCGCGATCGACGATAGTGATTTGAGGGCCGCGTTGAGAGGGAAGAGGGTGGACTGACCTGGTTTGATAATAGCTGTTGATCGTATCATCGTCTCGGGGCAACGGACGTAGATGATCAAGACTCCATGGATGAATGTGTATGCGTGTGCTAGGGTTTCAGATACATCGAAGGTGGGCTGGTTTGGAATGATAAAGACAGTAGAGAGAGAGAGATAGAGAAACTGTGCTGTGAAAACGAAAATGGTGGTGAGTCCAGCGGCTAGTGGCGTAAGGATGACCCCTGACAAAGTCGACTGTGCTGCGAGAGGTCGAGTTGGAGAACCAAGGCAGCAGGGCTCAAGCCAGGGGTTCCACCCTAGCTCACTCAAAGGATGAAGAGCGGGGAAGGGATCGACTGTGGAGTGAAGGGAAAGTTCAAAAGACCAAAGCAAAGCCCAACTCTCTTCCGTGACCGGGCTTTTGCTGAAATCCATGCCTAGCAGCTGCGGTTGGGCTTTTCGGGGGAAAGGCCGCAGGCCTGTGGGATTTACTGGAAATATAGGCCTGAATTTCATGAATCTTGAATATCGACATTAAGTAGGTGTCTTCAAAGTTCTTGGGGTTTAGTAGATAACAAATTTTGTAGAATTTAATTGTTCAATGTTTACAATTCTCGAAGTTACTTAAATGAGTTCGGTGACGGACAAGTTGACTTGAAAAATGTGTCATAAATTCAAAAATTTTGAATTCAATTCACTATCCTTACTGCTCATAAAAATTTCAGACTAGCTCTGAAGTAAAGAGTTGATTAGTTTAGCAAAAGTTGAAATATCACTTAATTTTGACTCAAAAAATAAAAAATTACTTAAACCATCTAAAAACTGTGTTCCCGCCGACAAATGTCAAGACATGATAAAACAAAATCACCCATGTGAAACAAGAGTGATTTTCTCAGATTTTTCCATCACTGGCCTTACCTTCAAACACCACCCCAAATGTTCAATTTTATAGTTGAGATTGTGTAAGGGTCAGAGTTTCTAAACCAGAAGTGTTTTAGCCTAATGAGGCTTGACCTCGAGTATTTTAATCTCAGAGTGTTTTATATTTGACATAATCAACAAAATTAAAAAAAAATTCATTCTCTTGCAAAAGAAAGCAATTAAACATAAAAATAAACTAAAAATGTGGGGAATTGCCAGTGATTAGAGCAAGTTTGGCTTGCCAACATATTGAAATTAGAACTATATAATTCAATTTCTACACTAATTCTAACAAATGACAGTCCAAAAGAATTAATAAAGGAATAATCGATTAGAAGTCCTACAATCTATAGGATTACCTTGAAAGAGTTAATGATGTCAAGAAGCGTGGAAGAGATTATCCTTTAAAAGATTAAATTTTGAATTTTGAGAGATATAAATTGATCATACAAAGCATACAATCACATGGGAAATGAGGAATTACATTTTATATTCATGAACTACGAGGAATAAGATGTAAACTTACCTCTATAGCTCTTATGTCAATAAAATATAGAATTTTAAAATGAAATATGAAATCTAATCTTTAAGTTACACAACAGCAACAAAATAGAAAGTTGATGCTGCACTTTTTGGCCCACGTGAGATCCAAGCTCGGCCCTCTGCGAAATACTCAAAACAGAAGATCAGAGGACCACCGGGTTGGCTCTGGCGGTAGCCGCTCCGATGCTTAAGTCAATAAACTAAATTGAAAGACTGTAATGAAAGCCAAAATAATGAGCATGAAAATAAAGCATACCTCTAGGGTTTAATTTATAGGCAGTGGTTCTCCCAAGTTGATTAGGATTTGGAGCCATGAATATAGGGATCGAATCGTCGGAGATATCAGTTACCTTGTTGAATATGGCAACAGAGTGTGGTAGTTTCTTTGTTGGAGACTGTTCCTTATTTCCTACTCGGTGCTCATTGAGGCGGTGATGAGGTCTGATCATCGATGCGTCGTACTGAAGGCTTGCGTCTATACATGTTAGCTTTGCAGGAGAGTAGTCCTGCTCTAATGATATGAGCTCGGTCTCTGTTGGTCATGCCCTTGAAAGACCAAGGATGAGCTATATGACCGAGCATGAGCTATATGGTCGAGCATGAGCTATATGGCCGAGCATAAGCTGAATGATTGAGCATAAGCCGACCTATAGTTACACGTGTCAAATAGTGGTTGGTGTGTCACATTGTGGTATATCAAAAGTAATAATTGGACCTTTCTAATGTTCAATGATGTAGAAAAATAACAATATATGAAGAGGGAATGTGGCATGGTGAATGTAGAGAGGTGTAAAGATATGGAGAAAACACAACAAAAAAATGTTTTATGTGGTTCAGTCTTGAGACCTTTATTCACGGGACAAGGTAGGAGACTTCTTATTCATGAGTTGTTTCAAATCAATACCCTAAAATAAATAGGCATACAAGAGATAATAATGGGAAGTAATCCCATTACTTCAACAAGAAGTTAAGCAACAAAATTAGCAACAAATCACCAAAAAAAAAAAATAGTGACTAAAATCACAAAGATCATGGTGCAGATTCTTTTCTCCTTCGTTAACACTTCCCCTCAAGTTGGTGTGAAAATATCGATTGAGCCCAACTTGAAACTGATCAAAGCCACAGAAAAATGGGGTGCTAACAATGTTTGATTGCACCTTTTCTCTTAGAAAATGATAGTCATCCTCGATGTGCTTTGTTCTTTCGTGAAACACTGGATTAGATGCAATGTTTATTACTAATTGATTGTCATGGAACATGTTTATTGGTTGAGGAGATTTAATGCCCAAATCATGTAATAGATCATGAAGCCAAATTATTTCACTTGTTGTAAATGCCATTGCTCTATATTTTGCTTCTACACTTGAATGAGCAATAATGTTTTGTTTCTTGATTTTTCAATTGACCAAGTTCCCTCTAACAGTGTATGACCATCTCTTCTTATCCATATACCACAACCAGGAGATGGCTTTAAATACTGAAGAATTCTATTCACTGCATTCAAATGATTAGTTCTTGGAACATGCATAAACTGACTAACTAGACTTATTACATATGTAATATTAGGGAGAGTGATAGTCAAATAGATTAATCTACTAACAAGTCTCTAATATTAACCAATAGAAGTAACTTCATCCTTTATTTTTAACAAATAAAATCCATATCGGAAGAGAATGATCATTAATGAAAGTGACAAAGTACTTAAAACCATCAATAGATTCAGTAGATGGAGGACCCCACAAATCCAAATTTATTAACTCAAATGATTTAGTTGATACAAATAAAGAAAGGACCAAAAGAGAAATGAGTAAGTTTAGAAATTGACAAACTTCATATGGACTTAAAGATGGTTCATTAGGGAAAAGTAAAGACAAATGTCAATCACAAGGATGCCTTGAGTGCTTATGCCAGAGATTCAAATGTTGGACTATTAATACTTGAGAATTTAGTTTCAAAAGGTATATGCCACGAGAATAGATGCCTTCACCAATCTTTTACCTCGTGACTCAGTCTTAAAAAGTCACAGAAGTGGGGAACATAATTATAGTTTAAGGTATTAGTGAGTTGCTTAATAGAAAACAATTTAAAAGAAAAATATGGAAAATAAAGAGCTTTAGAATTTGGGTAATTAGAGAAAATCTCAAGTTTACTACCACCATAAATTGGAATAGAATATCTATTAGCAACTAACACTGTTTTATCAATTTAAGAAGTAAACTTAGACAAACTATCATGATCATTAGTTATATGGTTAGTAGCACCAAAATCCACAATCCAACTATTGTTATTAGAACTTGATGAAAGAAAGGCCTAAAGATTACCTAAAGCATGAGTAGAGGATGAAGTTCAGAATGAGGGTTTTCTTTGCTATACTGTTGAAGTAGTTTACTTAGTTTTTCAACCAAGTCAAAAGTATTTGATGCAACATTATTTGCTATCTTTTTGTTTTTGCCTCCCTTTTTACATTTTGACTTAAAATGCGGATGGAGGACCCAACATCGATCCTCACTATGGCCACCTTTGTCACTATAATCACAAAAGTGCCTTTTATTACCCTTATATGTGTTACCACTTTGCTTCTATTATCAGGCTTCATTTTATCCATTATTAAGGCACTTGCTTCAAAATTTATGATGGTGGATTTATGTTCAGTGTTCATAACTCTCCTCTTAATTTCTTTATGTTGCAAGCTAGCATAGACACTTGAAAGAGAATGAACTTTGGATCCCACCAGAATCTAACCTCAAAGACTTTCAAATTCAAGTTTTATGTGAGCTCATAATTCAGTTTTAAACAATGAAATTTCAATGTTTTTCATTAAAACTAGTTTCAAACAATAAAATTTTAATAATTTAATCAAACCAGCTTCAATTTAGTTCTAATTTTAAGAAAATAGGGAAATTTCACTATTTTAATCAAATTAGTTTAAACTTAGTTTCACTTTTAAGAAAGTAGTGAAATTTTATTATTTTAGTTCTAGTTTCAAAGATTGGGAAATTTCGCTAATTTAATCAAATGATTTTGAGTTCAATTTCACTTTTAAGAAAATAGTATGTAGACACCTCATTTTGTGACCTTTGATTGTATGAAGATAATTTCATAATTTTTTATAGTGTACTTATAGAGTTCCATTGTTCCAAGGAAATTCTTGTCATTTTTGGGAAATTCCTTGAGTATTGGTAGTTTTATCACTTGTAGGGAGTTATTACATTGTTTTCTACCTAAGGGTATTTTGGTCACTTTTCAAGGTTGTCCTAGTCTAGGGATATTTTAGTAATTCTCACATATTCTAGTTCTAAGGGTATTTTAGTAATTTTTCATATTATGAGTGCATTTTGATAATTTTCAGTGTTTTCTTACCCTTTAAAGGTACTTTGGTAAGTTTTAGAGATTTTTTACTTTTAGAGGGTATATTAGTAATTTTGACACCATATTGCCCCTTTGATGGTATTTTAGTAATTTTGGTATGTTTTTATCTTTAGGAGGTTATTTTAGTCATTTAATGATATTTTTGTAATTTTTATGCCATTTTATCCTAATGAGGGGTATTTTGGTAATTTCATCCCTTTAAAGACAAATTGGATATTTTTCTATACTTTAGTGACAATTTGGTCATTTCCCACACTATGGGAGTAATTTGGTGATTTCTTATCCATGTGAGGGTATTATAGTAATCTTGGATGGTAATTATCATATGATTCATTTTTATCATTTTAGGATAAATTATACTTTATCTTTCGTCTCATTGGTTCATTAGGTGTTATTTGCATTATTATTGGACTATGAATTGTAGACAAATACATGATTGGTTCACATCATTTTTATTTTTATGATTTTCCATTTAGATAATAAATCTAAATAATACCTCATTTATCTAGTCATGAGGATAGTAATTAAGATCATCAATAAATAATCTTGATTTATCATAGTTATCATGGGTTCATTTTGGTAGACTTTTTTTCTCATCGGTTGATTATTTTATTCTCATATTTTCTCATTTTTTGATAAGATCTAGGATAATTATGGCTGGATAATTATTATTATTTTTATTTTACTTAATAATTATTATCCAAGAATTAATCATAACCTTGCATTTGTTATGATCAATATGACCCTTGGATCAATTCTATTCTTTAAGGCTTACAAATAGACCCATTGACAACCATTTTGGGGGACTTTTTTTGGAGTAATGTAATACTGCTAGAATGATTCCATAAACTTCATACATAGTCTATACTTCATACTCATACATGCATACAAGCTCCAAGCCTAGCAAGCATTGGAACCAAGGAGACCATTCTTTCAAGTGAAAGTGTTTCTCAATTATTGTCATTGCATTGAAGTTCATAAACAAGTCCAAAAGGCCATTGTAGATTGCTATCATCTTGTTAAGTCAAGCCCAAGGTCACATTCATAATAAGGTACATCATTTTATCCCTTTTTTCTCATCTTGTACTTCATAGGCTTTGAAGGTAGGTCTCCACCCATGGGAGGAGGGGAAATAAAAAAAAATTCTCAAAATGTTTTAATTTTCATTATCTTTTCAAAAGACTCTTCACTTTCAAAACTAGTTTTTCAAAAATTGATCTTCTTAGGTCTACTTTCTTATGTTAAGAGTCTTTTCTATAAGGCATAAGAAATATAGGATGGAAGTTGTATTCACCACCTTCTATTACTGTTGATGTAACATCCTAAATTCAAGAAAATAAAGTTATAAAATATAAAAAAATAATAAATAAAAATGACACAATTAAATGTGCACATAGTTGACATTAATAAATAAATGTCTACCTACAAAAATACATAAATATGATAACTAGAAAATAGAAAAAAATAGAAAAAAGTACCATACTAACTAAATTTGGAATTGCTTAACTAATATTAGTTCACACATATACACACACAAGAAATATATATAATAAGTAAAGGTGTGGATATAATATGCATGCATGCATAAGATATGTATATATGTGAATGTGTGAATATATATGTAAGATATGTTATGTATGCATGATATATATACATGTAATATATATGGGTGTATATGTACGCATGAATGCATATACACACATGGCCCTACAAGTAACCCATAAAGACTTTAGCTACCCTATTAGATAATCAAAAGACTATATACTTGTCTGCCATGTGAAGCTGCTAAAGTGAGAGAGAGTATACATGGTTGATATAATACCATGAGGTGCTCAACTTAGGGACCAAGCTAAACCTTCTCCAGCCGTGTTTATAAAAACTATCATGGGTGCAATCCTTTTGATATAAAAACAAGAAATAAGGAGAGTGTGTTCTATATACATACACAAATATATGCATATACATAACCACGCACACACATTACTGGTCAGAGATCTCTTTTATTGTCATTATATGCGGATAGGTCATCTGTTGGCCTTGTTCAGAATCCGAGTCGATGCGGGTTCTTTTATAATATTATGATGTCTTATTTGTACTAACATGTATGTAATTTTATGATATGATATGTAAAATCATGAATACGATATGTTTGCTATGCTCAAAGGATGTTTAAGATTCTCAAAGTATGTAATGATAAAGCTACGATTCTAGTACATGTGTAACACCCATACCTAGTGAATTGGGCAATTTAGGGTAATGTATTGAAAACTATACCAATAAAGGGGCTTTTGAAAATTCTTTGGACACTATACAATGACATGACATGACATGGACTAGGGTTAGAATTTAACCTAACCATGAGCAACCTAACCTAACTTAGGTTAATGAGATTAAGAAACTGAATACATCACTAATCTAAGATGGAAAAATATACATTAAAGTATAATACCCCGACTTAATGGGTTACCAAAGGTATATTCAAGAACGTAACTATCACATCGTAGGCACGATGGGCATAAATACAAGACATGTATATAATGCCCTAATATATAAATATACGTACGTGTATATACATGGAATATATGGGATAGAAATATATAAAGATAAATATATATATATATATACCTACACACACTGTGTGTGAGATTGGAGAGGAAAATGACAAGAGGTAGAAACCTCTTTTTTAGTGGTGAAGGAGAGCGAGGGCTTGTAGGGCGGTGGCCACATGTGGTCACCTGCAGTCGCTCAAAAAAACTGTATGTAGAAATTAAAAGAGAAAGAGAAATGGAGAAAGAGAGAGAATGAGAAAAATCGAGAAAGGGAAAGGGATCAGAACCTTGGAAAACTGAGGTCCATCACAAGAAAGAGAGAAGATGGGCATGTAAGCAAATAGGAAAAGCTGTAATTAGATAAAAATGCTAGAGAGAGGAGAAGTCGAACTCAAGCTGCTCAAATGTAAATTTCTCACATCTCCTTGTTATTTCAATTTCCTTATGGTTTTAAGAGGATCACACAAGGTTCAAGGGTCAGGGAGACCCCGAACTATAAGAACTAGACCAAATAAACCATTAACAGACCTTAGAAAACTGGGTAAGAAATCAAAAGGAACAAAACTAATTTTTATTGATTGTAGTAGGATCTACATGTTGTAAGGTTTACAAAACTAGAAGAATTGGGCTAAATAGCCCACATACCTAAGAGATTCGACCATAAACCGAGAGGGGTCAAAAATAGAACTTAAAGGAATTGAGCACTAAGCTCAATTCCAAGGGTAGGGAATGAAAACCTATGATCTAAGGATCACATAGCAACAAACCACACACAAAATAGTTGAAGAATGAGCTTGAAATAGTAGGAGTTACAACAACATTATCGAACTCCAACTCAAACTCTACAGTAGGTTTTATGCTTTGAAGCCAATGAGAAAACTTAAGTTAAAGACTTAAGAAACAAATGAGATAAAAAAAAAAAAACAAATCAAAAAGAGGGTTAGAATTGAATGAAATAGAAAGAAAAAATCTAGGGTTTTGGCGTGAACAATGGCAATCGAGTGAGGGAGACGATAAATAATGTCGGGCCTTGGGTCGAGTCAATAACGAGTCTGGGTTGGCCCAAGAACAAAACAGATCTAAGCCCAACTACTATAACGTTGTTTTGATGCTAGGTTTGGTTAAGAGAATAAGTGAGACGATGTCGTTTTGCTAACACGAAGCTGAAAGCGGCTGGTTGGTTGCAAGTAGGGTTGTTAACAGATCAGATTCAGATTGGATCAGAGGTGATCTGAATACGATCCGTTTAATATAAAATTTGATCCGATCCAATCCGTTTATCGGACGGATCAATCGAATGTTGATCCGTATCCGAATTTATTAATAACCGGATCTCCGATCCGTTAATCTAGTTCGATTCGTTTAAAATTATAATACTTTACATGGCTATAAATCTGTATTAAACTAAAATTTGCTATTTAAATAATTATTAAAAATAAAAAAATCCACTAACCAACCATAATTAAATAATAAATCAATCATAAAAATATTATAACTAGTTATTTGAAAATTAAAATATAATAAAAAACTACCATGTCCAAAATATTAAAACATAACAGATCCTTACATAAGACTGAAATCAAGAAGTCCACAATATTCAAACTATTACATGATTAAATATATATATTACAAACTCATTATTCAAATTATTACAGAACCAAAGTCCACAATAACATTTTCCTATTACAAATTTTCATCACTTTGGCTCCATCCATTCAATCAAGAGTTGATCTTTTATATAAAGCTTTTATAACCATTGGATAGACCTAGATCAATGGTCCTTATTAATTATATATATATAATAGTAATTTTATTATATATTATATATATAAACGGATCGGATTAAATTGTAAACGGATCGGATCAGCCTATATTATATCTGGTCTATTTATATTTGGGATAATCAGATTCTGATCAAATCGGATCACGGATCATTATTTCTAAAACCGTATCCAGACTTAGCGGATCGGATCTTGGATTGGATCGGGTCGCGATACGCTCCATTGACAGCTCTAGTTGCAAGTATAAGAAATCGATTAAAGGGAATAGGATTATCCTTATTTCAAATTTGATAACGTAAGAATGATTAATCTTGAAATAAAGGATAAGTTACTTCCCAATTAGTGATTGATTGGAAACTAATTCCAATTAAGTGAACTCTTAATTCCAAATCAATGTGGTTCCTAAAAGTTAATTCCAAAACAATGGGTAAATTAATACCAGGAGGGGTGATTTAATTTTTGAAAAATTGTACTAAAGCCCAAAATGAATTCTTGATAATTCAAAAATATCCCTCGAAAATAGGAAAATAATATTTAACTTTCTCAAATTATATTTTAGTCCCAAATAATTTAATTAAACTATATTAGGGCCCAATTAATACAAGAATTAATTCAAAAATACTCTCTTAAATTAGAAAAATGATTATTTTAAAATAGTAACTTATGAAAATAACACTAAATTCCTGAATTTTTGATAAATTACAAAAGTACCCCTAAAGTTGTCAAAATGACAATTTTCCTCTTAAACAAATGCAAAAAGACATCTATGTTCCTAAAAACTATATTTAGCATAATTATTACTCCTAAACACACAAAAGCCATAAGGTTTTTCAGCGTTTGGACCCAATGGCAGTGTCCATTTCAATAAACGAATTTTTTAAATATATAAACGAAGATTGGTAGGCACGTTTAGTGCAATTTTGCAACTTTAGTTAAGTAGTCAAACGAACACAAAAAATTACGAAGCTTCATACTTAAGCATTTATAACTATTATGGACCTAGTGGTAGAGTCTGTTTAACCAAATGAGGCTCGTAAAATATAGGTTCTTAAGAAATATACCCTTAAAGTAGTACTTAATGTGTGTTAATGACTTCTATAGGACTCGAGGACCCAAGAAGCAACCAAGGAAAGGATTAATAGCTAAGAATTAAGCTAAGGTGAGTAATCATGAACCTTGAAATTGAGACATTTTTCATGAAATGCTATTTTTTTACAACTTTGACATTTTCAAACTACTACGTTAAATGTTTTAGCTCTATGACAATTTTCATAATAATGTGACAAATATTTGAATTACATGCTTTTAAGTAACACATCTTTAAATATTTTATACCATGGATAGCTCAATAAAATTTTTGCAAGCATTTTTTAGTTTTACTTGCCTTACTGGTCCCTGCCAGGGAAAAGAGTGCAAATTTTAGATAAGTCATATATAGCGAGGACTCGATTGTGAGTCTGACTTTGGTAGGGCATGTAAGCCCTGAGTTCTAAATTATAATATGATCACCACGATGAAAATTAAGGCCCCCAAGGACAATCGCTATGAAGACGTTTGACAAGTATTACTTCTCAATCACTTTTATAGTTACAAATTTTATGATATTATGATTTATCTTGCAAAACTAGACTGGCATGAACTCTTTCTTGATTTCGTAGCATATCTTATAACTTTTTGTTATATGAATATGTTTTAAGAATAACATTAGCTTTCAGTACGGTTCTTTCTATTGTTATCCATGAAAGTCGTGAAAGTTATGAAAGTTTATGAAGGCTTTTGAAAAGATTATGAAAGTTTATAAAAAAGGGTTTCTCGAAACCCATGACTAGGGACTTGAATTACTCACGAGCTTTTCATAAATCTTACAGGGTTTTATCCTGTATTTTTCAAGTGATAGCCCATATAGGTTAGCGTAAAAATACAAACCATAGATTACTATCATTTTGAAGGAGATCTTGGCTTTTGGTTTTGTATTAAAAATGCCAAGAAATTTTTTTACACACTGTAATATTTGAATATCAATGTGATGTAATGAATCAGAATTTACTTTATGATCTTTCATGTTTTATTTTCATTGCTACATATAGTTATGAATGCATGAATTTTATGTATCAGTCAAAAGGCTTTTGGTTGGACACATTATCAATATGCTACAAAAGAGCTACTATATTGGCAAAGTACCTAACTGGCCAGTCATTATTTCTAATCCGCATAGGGTGGAGTTTGGGATGTGACAACATGAAATGCAAACTCTATTTAAAAGTATGTTTTAAACTTTTTCGATATGCTATGATTATGATATATAAGTTATATTTGAAATGGAAAGCATGTGTTTTCAAGCTTTTCAAATATGTTATAAAGTCACTAATGCTTTCAAAAGTTATGTTATTCTCTCTACTACCAATGATGTACATGAATGATTTATTATGAAAACTCGTGACAGAGGCTAGACTTACACATTAAGTTTAGTAGTGTAGCTCACCCCGTTCTTCCTTAATCTCTCAAGTTTTGGAGGATTAGAAAAGATAAAGATAGAGTAAAGCTTAAAAAAGCTCAAAAGAAAATGAAGCCTAACGGTGGAAAATTAAGAAATGGTACTACAGATATGATGCTAGTGAAAAGTACGAATTGATGCTGCCGATGTTAAATTCAGGGAGGCGAGATCAATAGTCTCAAAGCCTACCAGTATCAGTAACAACGGTTGTCCGGAATGTTGATCCAAGAGATGATAAGAAAGGTTATTGCTACTAACGAAAAAAATGGGGCAAGGGTACAACTGTAGAGTTAGGTTGTAAGCACACAATGATCACTTGTATTTTGTCAAGGGATTAATGAGTAAATTATTAGAGTGTTACTGTAAGGGAATTGGGATATTCTCTGATTAGATGTAGTTGTATTCATTTATTATTTTAAAGTTTTATAAATGACGCTTCCGTAATAAAAAACCTCATATAACCCATTCAATTCCATTCTGAAGGCATTTTTGGTTGGTTGTACCCTGTATTCTGTAGAGGGCAGGATTTGGGATGTGATACTTTTACTGTCACAATATGTGACTAGGTTATTTGTTGACCTTCCGATTAGTATGTTTCTTCTATGTTATATTCTATGCCATCTTTTGATCTTCTATTCAGCATGCTTCCATTCTGTTATGATTTTTTTTGTTAAGTTCCATTCATATTAATGAGCGTGATAAGATCTTATATGATGTTATGATTTTGATTCATGAGATGCAACTCTGTTCAAAATTTTTTTTAAGTACGTTATGATTCTAATATGCAAGTTATAATTAAAGTAGAAAGTAAGTTCATAAAGTACATGTTTCCAAACTTTTCGAATATATTATAACGTGTTATGTTTTCAAAAGTTATAATTGTTCTATTGCCTTTCCACAATATATCTATTTTGTTTTACTATGAAAACTCATGACTGAAGTTGTCTTTGTTCATTGGGCTTTGTTTAGCTCACCCCATTCCCCCAACATGTTAGGTATTACAAGATATGGAAAGATATAAGATAAAGTACGCTTAATACAACTCGAGAGGGAAAGAAACATTGGTGGTCCAAAAAGCAAATAGTTAGTCTGATAAGATCGACATAGGGAAAGCAACCCAACGGTCCGATACTAGTGACAATGTTACCACAAACATAGAATACAAATAAGCAAGATAAACAACCATAGTTATTCAAGATGTTAACTGGGAGTTGTGTAACTCTTTGTAAAATTGAAAAATAAATAAATGAATAATGTTAATCTTGGCATGAATAAAGTGACTACAAACATAGAAGTGAAGGTAGATTAGCTTGGGTGAATGTACATGGAGAGTGGAATTAGGTTAAGAACACTTAGTGATAAACATCCTGAGGAAAAACTTGGAGTCTTCTAGTCTTCGTTCGAACGAAGGGGGTGTTAGTTCGAACGAGCTCTAGAAACTCTTCGTTCGATACTTGTTCGAATGAGGACTTTTCTCATTCAAACAAGCATGCAACAGAACACTTTAAGTTGCGGGCTGAAAAGTATTTTGTGCACAAAAATCATTCATTTTTCTTCTCTAAACTCTCTCTAAACAAGAGAAAAGTTAGGGTTGAGTATTTATTGAGTATTCATGGATCTCTAAGCCTTGTAAACACGTTATAGTACAAAGATTCATCACCAAGAAGAATCTCACCGATTGAAATCAAGGGTTTTCAAGAATTTCTCCAAGAAGAATGGGTAAGTTTTAGGGCTTTCTTTTACTTTTCAAATTTATTGTATTTTCTTATAGGTCTAGCTTGGTTAATTAAAATAAGCGTTGTAAAATCTTTCTTAGGATTTGTGGGCAAGGACTGAAGCCAAGATCTTGAAATCTCTTTCTCTACAACACGATCCATATCTCTCAAGACTTGAGGTATGGATTTTAACCTAGGTTGAAGGTTAGGTGTTTAGGGATGCATGGTAAATTTCATTGATTTGGTAATATTGCTTTACAAATTCCATACACACATAATGCATATGTTTTCCACGTAATTATCTATAATAAATTGTTGAATGCTATGTGTATACTTAAATTTTTCCATGCTTGAGTTAAATAATTAAATTGTTGAAGGCTATAAAGTTATGTAGTAATTGTTGTGTTCTTGTGATGAATAATGAAATGATATGAACCTTGGTCATGTTTGTAAATGAGGTGGAAAACATTGATGAATGGTGAACTATGAAAATGGAAATGGGAATGAGAATGTGGATAATTACTCCTTATAACAAGTTGAGGGACTAGAAAGAGTGGCATGTTGTGAGGCCGCATTAGAGACCGGTAATATTTTGTGATGGGGATTGTGTCTCCCTTCAATTGTAAATCGTAACCCCGCACGGGTGGAAGTACATAGTCATTGGGTTACTAGCTCGTGAAGTACTAGGCTTTTTCGGGGGTCATTAGGTGGTTTGACGAAGTGATTAAATTTGAGTGAATGTAATAACGTGAAGTTTGAATGGTAAATTATTTTGCATGTATTTACATTATAATTATATGATGATCATTCCATCTATTTATTGTTATATTATTCTTGTGTTTGGGTTGACGATTGTATTGTTGGAGTTACCTATTGACATGTATAAATGTTAGTTGGACACTTGCGTTGACACTTTACATCTCACATGCCTACACCTTGCATCGCCTTAACTTTTCCTATGTTAGAATCTCTATTAGGGTTGTTGTTTCGACCCCTACCAAATGTGGGTAATGGCAAGAAGCTGACGTCTTGATGACATGGATTAGAAGGACCCCTCATTTGGACCTTTTGGTTTATTTTGGATGTAACTAAATTCGCAACTCTACTTTGATCTTTTGTTATTTTTTTGAGAATGTAAAAGACCCTATGATCCTTATATGTTGATGTGAAGGCTTGAAAGCCTTAATAAGACTCGTATTCTTTTGATTTAGAAATAGTAATCACGGGATGAATACACTTTTGAGATTTATGTATGTAAGCCTTGTTGAGCTATATGGATGGTTTGTAAATGAACATTTATTTATGAAAACTCAAGTGAGAATATGTTTATCACAAAGTGGTTTGGAATGTCCAGAAAATTGTTTATTTAGCTTGACATTGAATTACAGGATCACCCTCGGGTTGTTAAGGTCCGAGGCATGACAAACTTGATAGGAAATAGAATTCTATTCTACGAAGTATTGTATCTTAGAAATACACAGCTGTATAGGTATTCTATCTCTATCATGACACTATTGTATAAATACCCCTTACTGTTAATACAATATTTAGAGAGAGTCTTCCACTCCATCAAAACTGCCACTAATAAAGAGAAGGGAACTAGTACACCTATTAAGTTGTGTACAAACATTAAATTCTGACATCAATAATAGGTGAATCAATTGACCACTTATGGTTTACCACAGATGGTAAGCACTACGAGCATGCGGAAGTGAAGGAAATGGTTAAAAAAATATCATACAATCATTAAATTCTGTTCAAAAGGCCTTCTGACCATTCGCGCTTCCAATTTCAAAAAGGGTAGGATCCGAGGCGTGACAGTTGATAAAAGTGGTTGAAAAAGGACAACTAGCTCTGATCCATACTTTATGTAGATAAGTAGGAAGCCTTCGAGCCCGAATCCAAAACCTTTTCCCCATTATCCCATTTACCTTATTTTCATTTGCTTTGTTATTTAGCTTAACATTTTGTCTATTGTTCAATCCATTTCTTCTTTCATTTCTTCTTTCATAAAATAGCCTTGTATTTGGACACCGAGGCCAAGTCTTTTAGATTGGGAAAGATCGGTGCCTACACCTTTCCGTTTCATACCTTAACCCTCGAACCTATGATTTTTATTTCTAGTTGTAATTGCAAGATCAATTTCCTTGTATTTTTCATTATCGAATTGTAAGCCAACTTTGAGACTTAAATTGTATTTAGAACCAAAGCGATTTACTCTTCATTTCTTTTCTAAGTCCCATTTGCTTGTATCAAGTTTCTTTAGGTTGTAACTGATTTGCTCATTTAATTGCCTAAAATGAGCTAATGACTCTTCTTTATCCATGCACGTTAAGGGCTATTTGTTAGAGGATCCGTAGATGATTTTCATGTAATTTGGGTAAATTTCCATAAAGAAAGATTTTCCTACGAGGCACTCACATAATGTTATTTCATAGTTTGAATCAAATCAATATCAATTCAGTCTAATTTCAAACAAATTATAAATGCCTCATTTGACTCTTTACTTAAATATATCATTTGACTACTATTAAATCATAAACAAATTGTCTTATTTTTCTAGATTATTTTATATCAATTAAATCTCAAACTAGAATAATTAAATATCTCATTTGACTCTTTACTTAAATATCTCATTTTACTTTATATCGTTGTTCATCTATAACTGCAACACATCATTATACTTTCAACTTCAATAAGCTGATTTAGTTTTAATATTTTTTTTCCAAGCATCAAAACTTAAATTGGATCTTGTTTGACAGAACAATTATTCATATACTCCATGCTAGTGTTCATCTTGTTTGATTCAATTTCACTGTCTAAAACTGTGATTTTTTTATTTAATTTTATATGAAATATGAATTTTATTTGATAGATATTGATTTTATATTCTAAAAAAACTAATTTATAAAAAAAATGAAATTAAATATTAAAAGTTATTTAATTTTAAAATCTTTTTTAAAAAATGAGAAGACGTGCGTACATAGCCTCACGAATTTGTAATCACGCTGGAGTAAAATATTGATAATGAACTGAGGGGTAAAACAGTTATAAATAAAAATTGGTTAGTAGCATATCACTAAATTTACCTTACTCCCCAAAAAAAGAAAGAAAAAGATACACCTCGACTTAACATATTAAAATGTCTAGGATGAGACTTTAGCTTTGAAGAATTTCACTACAAGAAATGAGGTTATTTCCGACATTGTAAGATGTCAGAAATAATAAGATTAGAGTCGGAAATAAATAATACCCACCAACCCAAAACGTCGAACAACACGGTCGGTAATAAATTGGTCAGAAACTCTTAATTCCGACGCTATAACATTAGCGTCGGAAATATTCAACTAATACCGACAATATTAACAGTCGGTATAAAATATTATTTCCGACCACTATCCGCGTCGCAAATAATCATAAGACCGACCATATTCATCGTTGGAAATATTCAACTAATACCGACCATTTGTAGAGTCGGAATAAATATTATTTCCGACTACAAAAAGCGTCGGAAATATTCAACTAATACCGACCATATGTAGAGTCGGAAGAAAGAGTATTTCCGACTACAAAAGGCGTTGGAAATATTTATTTTTTACTATCCCTTTAACGTCTCGAAATAATATTTTCGACCATATTCACGGTCGATAAAATATTATTTCCGAACACAAAAAGTGTCAGTAAAAGTTTATTTCCAACCATACACCATTGCCATAAACACATTTTTCTTATTATTAATTTATTATTTCTGACTCATTAGTTATTTTTTCATTTCCGACACAAATTTGTTGTCGGATATAAAGTTAAATATGTAAAAAAAATCTTGTTGGATTCTGCACAAAACTTGATCCAACACAAGTATGTATATATATAACTCTTGTACATGTCATCCACGCACCTATCAAAAACAAAAAGTTCAATTCATGGCAAAATTTCATATATATATATATATATTCATGCTCTTTAACTTTTAAGGACTAAGAATAAAATACATAACCCATAATCTGACTGACATATATATTAATTATCCATTCACCTTCAACTGAACCAAAATATATACATTATCATAAAACAAAAAATAATAATTTTTTCCTTTGGAAACCACCAACCCAACTACTAATGAGTTTCTTCCTTTACACATACAACACTAACTCAATCTTTAATGAATAATTACACTTGATATTACCTGTTTGTGTTCCCATGATCTTGCTGTGCAAACATTGCAAGAAATTCATCCATATGTTTCTGTCTCTCTTCCATTGTAGCCTCCATTTGTCTATGACGCTCCTCCATACTTTGCATGCTCATTGTAACTTCTGTTTGCATTTGTTCCATTTTCTCTTCCAAAGTCTCGTTGCGTCGTTTCTTGGCTTCATACAATCGACGAAGCTCATTAATTTGAACACCCTGACTGGATGAAGATGAAGGAGGAGCTAACTTCCCATGGCCAAGACCTTTCACATATCCTGACCTCGTTCCCAACACTTGCTTACATATTTCCTCATCACTCAATGCCTCACTACCCTCTATGGGTGGCTGCGATTGACGGTTAATCATTTCATCCTGCAATAATTATATATGAAACAAGTGATTACAATTAATGAATATAAAATTAATAAAATTACAATTAAAAATACGTACATAAAAATGTTGGGACTGAGGTATGACCCAACCCTTGCCCTCTTTAAAGTGCGTCATCCTCTATAGTTCAATTTGGCCAACAGTCTGCTGTGTCAAAGTATACGCTATATAATGTATATAACGATATCAGTCCTCATTTAAACTTAACAGTCTACTCAAGGATAAGGCTAAACAAAAAGTAAGAAAAATGATATTATACCGTCTCATGGAGGTATTGCACAAATGGTTTTGACCCACCACGATGATTTACTTGAAGTTGTGCTCGGTTTTCAATATTTTCTTACTTATTTCCTGTAAATAAAAAATGTAGATATTTTTCTTAAGGAAGTCTTGAAAAGACAAAAAAAAAAACTAATGTCCATGACAGAAATACATCGCCAAATTAGAAAGAGAGGTTCCCATGTCATCATCACCCAGTTTGTCTAATGATGTGGACAACTCTACTTTTTTCTTTTTTCTTTTTTGAGAGAGGGTTAACACTTACACTATATTAACTGTGTATGTCTAGAACTGGTCATTAGCAGCAGGCATCAAATGAATACAGAAAGAGAAATAAAAATATATATAAAATAACAAGACTCACTAAAGTGTTGACTCGATTTCACAAAGAAATCTTTCATTATTTTGTCAGAATTGACAATGATTTAACTTGACAATATCATTGTATGTCCCCCTTCAGGCCAGATTTCTATCTAGCAATGACAACAGACATCTACAAAAACAAAATTACCAATATTTTTCCTCGTTAATATTATCCAATGTCTAAGGGACTGTCAGAGTACTCTACATAGTGAGACAGCCAAGTTTACACCAAAACATAGTCATGCAGTACAGCAGGGACCAGCTTGGGGTCAGTGTGCAAAAATAGCCATATTAAACAGGCAGCAGGTGGCCTAATTTTTGAATTCCAAAAATAGGGATAAAGGGAATTTATGTGACTAATTTTTTAATTCCAAAAACAGCAGATTATCACATGCACATTTCTCTTTTTTCGAGGCACCATTGCCCGTTGACTTGCCAGCAGTTACAAGAGCATAATGTGTTTGTAACTAATGAAAAGGCATCAAGTGAAAAAATTAACCAGACATTACACAAAGCAGCTAAACTGAAAATGGTCCCCATGCCATTAAAAAAAAATGGAGTAACCAATACAGTGCTGATAATGCAAGATCAGCGATGTAACCAGCACACCAGCATCTCTCTTTTACTGAAAGAGATCTCTTCGGCTGTTGACTCTTTAAAAGCCAACATTGATCTTTGCTTATATTTAAAAATCTATGCAATAATTTATTCCAATCTACAAATAGAGTTGTTTTCTTGCAACTTAACCAAAGCAGCTTGTCTCTGGCCAGGTATACCTAATATGCAACTTTCATCATTAATTAATTTGTTCTGCACTTCTCCCTGTAATTCTCATCCCATTATTTCACCTAATTTGAGAAAAAAATTACATTCAATCACTGTCATCAATATCATGGGTGCAAGATTTTGGAGGGTCAAGCAATTTGATTATCTGACTGCTTTGTTTTGCCTTTCATTATGCATTGAGGGATGGTGTGTTTCACTTCGTCAAAAACAAGGATGATTCGTGGATGCGGCTTTATTTGTGTTAAGAGTATTAAATACTTAAGTTACACTCTCTTTAATAACTTAAGTTTTTAAACTAGTTAGTGATTTTACATAGAATCAGTGCTGGAAAAGATTTTAAGTTCAAACTTCACCATCACCATCATCCTAATAATTATAATTGATGCACATGTTGATATACCATCACAATTTCAAGCATCCCAGCACATCTAATGGCTCATAATTTTGGAAGGCAACAAGTAATGCAAACAATAACACAGTAAAGTCCACTGAAGCAAATTGATGTAGAAAAAATGAAAAAAAAAAAAAAAAACACTAGGATGAAAGGGCATCAAAAAATCATTTCCAGGTCCCCTCAAATGCTAACAATTCTTACAAGGTATCATAGAAACATGAAAACACAATAAGATGCTGAGACACCTAGTCCACTAATTAATCTCCACGTCAATCTTGTCTCTACTGGAAAAACAAATTAAAAAAAGGGAGAAATACCCACTTTCTGAGTAGGGTGGAGACAGGAAAAATGCAATATATCATTCTAAAGAACATTTGTTAAATATTAAGCTAAAAAAAGGAGGAAACTTAGCGAGTTATAAAACAATACCAACGGATCCACCCACCATCATCAAATTCCATATATAATAAACAACATAAATTGATTCGCAATTATTAAAAAAAAAAAAAAAAACAACAACCACCACCAAACAATGTGATGTAGAAAAAATGAAAAGACAAAATAATTTTATAATGTTTTATCATATTCTTTGCGCACATATCTATATCAAATTCATTTCACAATGGGGTTTAAGAAACATACCCTGCAATCCTTCAAATCAATTAAAAATTAATGAATATTTTCAGAAATAATGAAAAGGAATTTTTTTATAAGAATTTAAGAGCCATTGCAAATATTGTGAAAGATCTGCAGGAACCTTTGGACACGCGCACAAAAAAAAAATGATGTCATGTTAAAAAAAGATACCTTAAAAGCATCTCCCTCAAATCGGGTGCACACAATGTCCCAGTCATCTATAGATACGCCATGGTAAGGATGTGAGCGTACATTAACTCCGGCATCAATCATTTTGTTGTAGTGAACATGCATTTCATACCGGAATTCTTTCAGAATTTTGGCTGACATTTTAGCCACGCAAAACTTCATATGCAAATTTTCAAGGTCTATGTTGAATGCCTCCTACAAATGAGAGTTGAAGGAGCAGATAGCTGATGCATTAGAGTTGCATAATTTGACAAGTCCGACAGCAGAACATGGTATACAAAAAAATGACATAAGTAATATTGCAACATGCAATTGAAAAGTGATTCAAAGATATAATTATAGTTCTGACCAAATCATCCATTTGTTTTAATATTAAGATACCTGTTGATAGATAACCTAAACAGAAATTAGTGAAGCTGGAGAATGTAATTTTTGGTGATTAGTCGATTTGAAATGTTAGATATCGAATTATTAAAAAAAATAAATTAAATACATGTCCTGCCAAAATAGATTAAGTTGTAAAATGTATACAACCCATTTATTTAAATGAATTGAATTTATGAAATTTCGTTTGTAAAAGTAATAGTATATAGAATAATGTGTTGGCGATATATTTGAAATCATTCTTAAAGTAAACAGAATCAAATAAAATACATCATTTTACATGAATTTTTTGTACAAATTCTATTTATATAACACTACTCTTGAATTTAGGATATCTATGGGAACCCACCAATCTACTTAGATTTTGTTATTTGTGTCTTTTATTTCCTATCTAACTCGCACCTAAATCAAATAAAGTTTTGTGGTTCTTATTGAATTTTTTGTGAACCTTGGGAAAAAGAGTACGTCTTTGTAATTTTTTTTTATCAACAAAAATAAATATTATTTATAAAAAAAATAGAGGAGACAAGATATATAACTCAAAAATATCAATAATAGAGAAACAATATGCAAAAAGCATCACCGCTATCAAGCCTCACCCTAACTAAGTTGACACCAGAAAAGAAGTCAATCATATGCTAGCACCAAGCCTAAATATTATAACATAAGAGATAAAAAGAACTATAAGTATCCAAATCCAGAATTCCCCTAAAACCATAATATTGTATCCAAATTATAATGCTATACTTCAACTGCAATCAATTCATACCTCAAGTCGAAGGCGTAATGTTGTATTTTGAAATTCTTCCATCTCTCTCCACGTGGCTGCAACAATTGGTGCATAGCATCGGCAAATTATGCCTAGCTTAGCCTTGAACATGTGCAAGTTATGTCTGACCGGTTGAGTGAGGTCGGGTGGTATGACAATAGTAGGCTTTCCTCCCATGAGTTGAGCGTATAACCTCAATTTATTGTTTTTGGCCCTCCCACGGCCTCTCCGTTTAGAGGCCGAACCTAGAGAAGAAAAATGAAATCATAATTAGAAAGTATAAAATACATAGAAAGTAAAAAATATTAATCAAACTCAACTCGAATAATACCCTCATGAGAGGAGGATGTGGCAGCCATTGAGTTCGAGGAAGCATCATCACCATGTATAGAAACCATGCTAATAAGGAATACTACCCCATTAATAAACTTTTGAGTTATATGTCAAAATGGAAAAACTTATTTACTTTAATAAACAAAACTTATTGGATCATAGACATGCAAAACAGATTGAAACAAAAATAAATCATGCATTTTATATGTGAGGTTTTTGACATATATATGTGATTAGCCCAAAATGCATTTTGACTGTAGAGACTTGGAAAAATAAAATAAAATAAAATGTTTACATAGGTTAACCAAGTGCCAGGATGAATCCATGGGATTGATACGAATCATAAATTATAGGGAATATAAAATGGGACCCGAACGATATCCAATATTGGTAAATAAATAATTAAAATGAGCCCCGACTTTATATCAAATTTACTAGCATTTTATAATATTTTGTGACATAAAAATATTTATAAAATATTTAATATGGTAAGTTAAAAAAAAAAAAAAAAAGATAAATGAGTAGTGTCGGCAGCTTTGGTCATGTGGTGTGTGTGTGTGTGTTATATATTAGATATAATATATGACATGAGGGAGAGAAGCAGAACGGGGTAAGAAAAAGAAATGGGAAGAAAAGAAAAGGGATGCGGTGCAGGTCGCGTGAAAACAGAGAGAAGGAAAGAAAAGAGAGAAAAAGAGAAAAAGAAAAAAAAGAGAAAGAAGAAAGAGAAGCAGCCGAAGCTGCTGGGCACATGAGGGGCTGATATCTGTGTATACATAGATATATTTGAGATTTGAGAAAGCTTCTTGAGGAAGCTGAGAGGAAAGAAAAGAAATAGAGGAAGAGGGGGCAACCGACATGGAGAGAGAGTCGGTGTGGCTGAGAGAGTCGGTGTGAGAAGAGCTACTGAAGCGGCTGGATCTGGGTGATTTGTGTGAAGAGGTTAAATCAAGTAGAGAGAGTGAGATCTGATGAGTGATTGGGCTTGGAGGGAGACAGCCGTAGCGGTACAGAGCTTTTGTGTGGTGTGTGTTTGAAGGACGGTGCAGTGCAGCAATATGTATATCATATATGGTGTGCTTGTGTCGTTGGAACAAGGGAAAAGAGAGAGTGAGGACTGCAGTAGCAGCGCTGCAGCAGGCACAGCGTGCAACACTGTGTGTGGTGCGTTGGTGGCGGTTCTGGTGTAGTTGGAGTGAACCCATCCATGGGATTCAGCTGATCGTTGGGAACAACGGGGTAGAGGAAGGAAAGTGGCAGTAACGGTGCAGCGTGTTGGTTCAGGGGAAGGTTTTTCAGTGAAACTTTGAGGATTGGGTTGTGAGAAGCAGGTTGGTCTCGGTCGGGTACCACTGGACGGAGAGGGGACCATCACTCTTGGTCCGCGAGACTGTGGCGTTTGAGCTGGAGGAGCAACGCGCTGACTGGGGGTGCTGAATCCAGCACTGGTTTGGAACATCAAGTATGGGCTGGTTTGTTTTGTAGAAGATTGGGCATGATTGACAGATTTTGAGATTTGAGGAGAGCTTTGTTTTTCACATGAATGGCTTCGAATCTGTGATCGATTGTTGAGATTGTAGTTTGAGATGGGTTCCTCTGCCTTGCCGTTTCAGTTGAGAAAGCAGAGGATTGTGCATAGTTGAGGGTTTGTATTGAAGGATGAAGCGGTGGTCATTGATGTAGCAATTAGAGCTGTTGTTACAGCAGCAATTGAAGTTGCAGTTGAAGGACTTAGTGCGACAGTTGTGGACAAGTCTTGAAGATGAGACGAATACGGTAAAATTTGGCAAACTCTATGAATTACGATGGGGTTTAGAGTGAGCATAATCGGATTTGAGTCTTATGCTTGAAGCAGAGGGTCACAAGAAGGGGCTTGAGGAACTTGATGAAAATTGAAGAAGGAACGCAAAACAACAGGGTAAAACACTGAATTTTAGTCTTGAAATTTTAGAAACATGAATAATTAAATTGATTATGGGATTTCATTAAATATAGAAATAGTTTTAGATCAAATGGGAATCCAGAAAAATAATCCAAACACAATTTAACGATTGAGTTTTGTATTTTTATTCGGGTCAAACCGGGTTGAGTCCGACCCAACTCAACCATTCAGATAGCTGCCTAACAATATTACTGTATGGGTAAAATTTTAGATTTGAGTTCGGGAAGTGTTTGGTTGAAAAGGAGAAGCTATCCAATAATTGGCTTAAATTGGAAACGTACGGGAAAAATAATATAAATAAACTTATAGGAATTGGAAAAATTATGGGCAATGAATAGAACCTCGTGAGATTTTAATTATACCCAGAAATTTGAGTTAATTGTGAATTGATCCAAGTGAATAAAATAATATTTAATTAAATGATAATTTAAAGGGTAAAATGACCAAAACGCCCCTGAGTTGAAAGACTAATCAAACGAACCTTGATTGAAACAAGAGAAGAGTGGATTTTTATTATTTTGAATGTTTTGAATTCAACGGTAAGGTCCAATTTATGAAAAGAGATCTCGAGAATTGAAAATCCGTGAAAGGTGCAAATGACCGTTTTCCTCTTTCTAGTACAAATGTCTAAATTGAATTCCGCGAAAATCTAAACCGACTTTGTTCGGTGTTCCGGATTCAATGGTGAAGCCTAATTGAGTAAAAGAAATACCAATCATAAAAAGACATAAAATTTGATGAATAGCATAAATTTGTGTAGCGAAATATATTGAGACCTGTTTGTGAATTTTAGGAACATCGAAGTGAAAGGCGAGGACCCTCTAAACATATGCAGTGGGAGGACTGAGTTATTGATCAGTTGACTGGACTACTTAGTGGACACAGCTTCGTGGGGGTGAGATAACCCGATCAGGTATGGTACTTTACTAAGTAAGGAATAGAATTAAATTAGGATTGATGTGCATATTGCTTGAATGCTTTTTGTGTTTGTCTGCTGATAGAAGATCACATAGGAATGATTGCTTCTTTGAGTGGATTGTTTATATGTTTCCATGTTCTTTATGATTATTTGGGAGTTGTGATTTACTTCTTGAGTTGTCGTCTCATGTGATTTATGTTTGAGAAGGATTGTTGATATTGTGACATGTGGATTTGCATAAGTGTTGAGATTGATCGAGCATGACACGTGGATTGTGGATGAAGTCTTGTGATTTAATCTTAAATGTACTACATTATGTAAAGCATGTTGCATATGCTTATGAAAGTGACGTTTCATTTGGACTGTATTATTGCATGATGAAAGCATGGCATCTTGGCATTGCGTGATTCCTTGAAAGCATAGTGTGGGTCAGCACGAGGTGCTGGTGCATTATGAGGGTGCAGATCCTGTGGTGAAAAACCCAAAATTGGCCATTAGGTACTCGCAGGCCTACGGGGTCCGGACCGTAAAGCGAGACATATATTGGTACTTGCATGCCAACGGGGAAGAACCGTGAAGCGAGACATGGGTGTGACATTGAGATGCATGGGTGTGTCATGCATATTGCATGTGCATGTGTTGATGAATTTGTGAATGTGATATAGAGTTTTATACAGATGTAGTTTGTACATTGCTATTATATATTGTATGCATGATTAGGAAGGCATGTAGATATACATGTACACTTGCACGTGCCACGACTTAATTTTGTTTCTTGCATTAGTACTGTACCATACCAGCATGTTGGCGCTGACCCATTCGTGGGCACAGGTTTCAGATAAAGCATCCTGGTACGCGGGACTTGATGAAGTCTTGGAGAAAACAGAGGAAATAACTTTAGAAGAATATTTGGGCCCTTAGGGCGTATTTTCTGAAAAGAATGGAAATGGCATTGTATATTGTAATAAATATGGAATTTATGATCTTTTAGTTTAAGTGTAGAAGTAGATGTGATGGATTGTATAAGTAGGCGATGTATATTTAACTTTGATAAAGTTGTGGCCATCGAGTGAGGATGGATTGTGACTTGTTTGTATATATATATGATGTATTGCGTTTATCAGGGGGAAAAAGGCTCGAAAAACAAAGGAGGTTCTGCCGAAATTTTTATAAAACGGGAATGGATGTGTATTGACAGAGATATATGGATGTAGCGTTATGTTAGTGAAATAGGCTTGTATCTAAATTAGTAAACTTAGTTAAAATTCGTTAAATATTTATTTATTTATTTATTCGTTCTATTTATTTTCTTCTTTTGTTTCGTTCAGTCGCGTCCCCGGGTTCGGATCGGGAACTCGGGGCGTGACATTGACATATATATGTGATTAGCCCCTCCCCTCCTATTTGGCTGCCATATTAATTATTAGCGTCGAAATCCGACATAATAGGACCATGTGGTTAAAGAACAACACTGGTGTAGGGTTTAGTGTAAAGAGATTCTTTAGTTATGGTGATCTCACTTGGGAGAGTTTTGTATTCCAATAAAGAGAGAAACAAAAATAGAAAATTAAAATATAAGAGTAATTATATAATTTTATTTCATCTACTAAACGCGTTATGAGACAAGAGAGGTAACTATAATTTCTAGAAACTTAGTGATCCTTCTGTAATATCGATAAACCTCATGTCTAATTTATCCAAACTTTTTTTCCCCTCATTTTTGTTTTTTTTTAGAATCCTCAAGTGGGATAAAGATGGGGTTGGATTTAAAGTTTATAGTGACTGCTAAGAGACTTTAATGGCTAGCACCCACCTGATTGATCTTTCAAAGTTGGAAGTAAAAGTAAAATCATTTAAAATTGTTACTCCATACCAGCAGTTCATTTCTTTGAGGGCCATAGAGGCATAATTGTTAAGTAAGAGGGCAACCACAACCACAATCACAACCATCCCAACCCACCAATGACAAGAATTATTTTGGAATGACTACTGCCCAGTTATCAAATAGTCATTGGTGTTCAGTACATTCAAACAAAGACAATAGGTTCTGTAAATAAGACAACAAAAGGGTACAGAGCAGACTCATCCGTGGAATTTGTCAAAGACGAAACAAGAAAAACACTCAGGAAGTGTACTGCTAACAATAGCACAATTGCATTCTTCTTCCCCATGGTGATTGTTTTGAGAGAGATAGAGAGGGAGAGGGAGACTGCGTGTGTGTCTATTGTCCAAAGCATTTAGTTATTTATAACCTGCAATCACATCATTCAGCCGGCTGGAAGACTATACCCGCCTGATTTGCCACTAAATTTAATTTTAAAAAAATGTCATGCATCTCCGATTGTATTTCAATGTGATGAGTATGAATCGTATAAGTCTTATATGATGTGATTTTTAAAATTAATATATCCTAACACATCATATTAAAAATACAATTAGAGAATAAATTATAGATACTAAAATAACTAAACGTTGTAAGACTAGAAGAAATAAAGAAAAATGTTAATTCTTTTGGTTGTGATGTTAAATCTTAATAGCTGCTAGATCTCTTGTTCTTCTCAATTTAGAATATCAATATTAAAATGTTAAATTTTCAGCTAAAAAGTTGAAAGAGTTTCTTTTTTTATTTTTAAAACAGTAAGCTTAAGGCCTTCGATATATTTTCACAAATTTTTTTATTTCAAATTATTTTAAACAATTACGAAATTACGTATTACAAATTTAGCATCTTTTGTTTAGATTCCAAAATTTGTGTTCCATTTTATAATAAATTTAACTCCATTAGTATATACAGAACAGATAAAAGGCACGTCAGATCAAATGCCACAAATTTAAGATAAAAAAGATAAGATACATAATAGATTAGAGAACTAATTAGATCAGATTCAGAATGGATTAGATCAGACAAACAAATCAGATAAGACACAAACAGACTATGTCACATTCAAACAGACCAGATCAGATGTAGAAGAGATCAGATGAAGGACAAATGAGATCAAAGATAAAAAGTTTAGAATTAAATTGGATCAGATACAGAACTGATTAGAACAGATCAAGTCAGATACAAATGAATCAGATTAAATACCAAATATATTTGATTAGATAAATAACGTATCAGATCGGATCAAAACAAATATAAAACAGATATTAGAATGGATATAGATCTGAAATTAGAACAATGACAGATCAGAGGTTAGAATAGTTATAGATCAAATAAGGATAGATACAACTTAAAGCAAATATAGATGACAAATCATAATAGATACATATTAGAAATCAGAAGATATACCGATTAGATTAGATCAAAATTGATTTAGATACAGATCATATCAAAATGGGTGCAGATAAGATCTAAACAAACTCAGAACAAACACAGATCGGATTAGAACATATACAGATCTAGATTAGACCAGAACAAATATACCAAATTAGATCAGAATAGATACAACATACCAGATTGGAACACATATAACAGATTAGATCAAAATAGATACAACAGATCATATACAAATCGAATTTGAACAAATACAATAGATCAGATTAGAACAAATATAATAGATTAGAGTAGAATATATACAACAGATTCGATACAGATTAGATAAGAACATATACAATAGATCATATTGGGATTAAAATATATACAATATGAAGGGGTAGCTCTGTAAACACAAACATATGAATTGTGAAAAATATACTTTTACCATAAACAAAAACTCTAGAGATTTTTTCCAAAATGCATTTTATAGTTGTGCCATTTTATATGTCAAAATGCAAAACGGATTCTAAAGTCTAAACAGATATTAACATGCATTTTTTAATACAATAGTTCAGATGTTAAAACAGATTGAAACAAAAATAACTCATAGACAAAACAGATCAGAGATGGAACATATCAGAGACAAACAGATCAGAGATAAATCAAATCAGAGATAGAATAGATCAGAGATAAATCAAATTAGAGACAAATCAGATCAGAGATAGATCAAACTAGATCAGAGATAAATCGGATCAAGACAGAACATATTAGAGACAAATCAGATCAGAGATAATTCAAATCAGAGACAAAATAGATCAAAAATAAAACATATCAAAGACAATCATATTAGAGACATAACAGATCAGAGATAAAGCAGATCAGATCATAATAGAGCAAATACAGAACATATCAGAGATAAATCATATCAGATCAGAGACGAAACAAATCAATGAAAAATTAGATAAGATTAAATACAGAACAAATCAAAGATAAATCAGATTAGAGATAGATCAGATCAAGGACAATCCCGTTAATAGATACACAGTTCAAATAGCAAAATAGAACAATAATCGATATTTCACAAATCTGATCACATTTAAAACTTCCTTGACAAACCATCAGTTATAAAACAGAGCTGTCATGATGCAACCAAAGTTATGCAACAAAAGATGCCATTATCATAGATATTAGTATCATCATAATCAGTGTTTTTCCATTTCACTTTCTCCATTACTCGTCTATATCAGTATCATCATTAGTTGACAACTGATTTTCTTCATCATTACAATAATCTATCAATGTATTGTCATCTTCATCACTTGTATCATCATTGAGAAAGTAGCATCTTTCTGATTTGATTCCACAGTGATGACAACCTCTAAAGTGTCAACTTGAAAAGCTTCAATGTCAGTCCTAATCCGAGATGATGATCCAGTCGCACTGCCATCATTTTCATTATCAATAGCTTCAAAAGATCGATGACGTTGCAAATCCTCATAATATGCTGATTGTTCCTCTTCTTGGAATACATCACTCTCCACTAATCCATTATCTTCCTCATTTACCTCTAAGAAATCGTAAATGTTTCTTGGCTTAACCAAATCAACAACATACCAATTACCCTGAAATTTCGCATCCTTAAGGTAAAATACTTGTTTGACTTGTGATGCTAACACATAAGGATCATTAGCATACCGTGTTCGAGCCATATTTACACTTGTGCAATATGAATCTGTATGTTTTCCAGTTCTTTTATTCCCAACATCCCACCAATCACACTTGAACAAGAAAATTTTATTATCAAAGCAGTAACTCAGTTCAATAATGTCTTTTAGCACACCATAATATTGGATCTCCTTATCACCTTCATACACTGTCACAACCACACCACTGTTTTGAGTTTGACGATACTTTTCACGTTGAATTGTGTAAAACCTGAAACCATTCACAATACAACCAGTGTACCGCGTAATTCGTTTATCGAGACCACAAGCCAACGAATATAAGTCGTCATTAGCTTCCACAGCTTTCTGTTGGCGCAATAGTTCCATCTATATATAAAAGAAATAATACATAATTAAGATTAAAAGACAACATCCGTAAAAAAAAAAGACTACACTTTATAACCAAGTACATGAAAACTTACATGTGTTTTAAACCAATGAGCAAATTGTTGTTCATGCCTTTGTTAGACATTAACCATGCTTTCAGTTTCTAGCATTGCCTTGTGCGTCCTACATGTGTAGCGCATATTATTGAAATTGTCAAATGTGAATTCTATCCAAAATGAAAACTTATTTGTATGTAGTAGTGGGACAGAGTTAATTTACTTGCGATATGAAGCGAGTTCAGCAGAATTATTCAACACATAATAATTCACTTTCTCGTATTCTGTTATATCTATATATTCATAGATCCTGAACCCATTGGTCGAACTGCCATTCCAAACGCAGCAATTGAATGCCTAGGTTGTTGCCATTGACCTCCATCATAATTCCATTCTACACGATTGAATCTTGTTTCAATACCATCTATATACATTGAACAGAATGCAAGGCATTCACTGTCAATGTATGCTTCTGCAATCGATCCTTCAGGACGTGCTTTGTTGCGCACATATTGCTTTAGTGTTCGCAAGAATCTGTTCACAATTAAAAATTAGACTTCTACCACCAAAAATCTTATCATACATATTTTAAATTATTACATTACCTTTCAATGGGATACATCCATCGGTACTGGACAAGTCCACCAAGTTTTGCCTCATGTGGCAAATAAACAGCCAAGTGGACCATAACATCAAAGAATGCTGGTGGAAATATTTGCTCCAACTTACAAAGTATGACAATTATGTCCATTTCCATCTTATCTAACACCTGCCTCTTCAATGTCTTTGAGCACAACTCCTTAAAGAACAACCCCAATTCAATCAATGGAGTACGAACTTTATCCTCAAAATATCCACGTATAATGATTGGGAGCAGTCGTTGCAAAAAAAATGACAATCATGACTTTTCATACCCGATATTTTACCGTCTGTTGCATTCACACATCGAGAAATATTAGAAGCAAGTCCTTCTGGAAACTTCACATCTTTAATCCAAGCACAAAAACTTTTTCTCTCATTAGCTAATAATGTATAACACGCAGGTGGTACAATGAATTTATCACCATTCGGTATCAAATGCAATTCCTTTCGTATGCCCATTACCTCTAAATCCATGCGCGCTTTGATGTTGTCTTTTGTTTTTCCATCCAGGTTTAGCAATGTTTCCAACACATTCTCACAAATGTTTTTTTCAATGTGCATAACATCGAGGTTGTGTCGAAGCTTAAGAGTTCGCCAATATGATAATTCAAAAAATATGCTCCTCTTTGTCCAATTCAACTCTACATTGGTACGCTTTCTTTTATTATTTGTTGCTCCCTTTCCAAATAGGTTAGGTTGGAGATGTTCCAATTGTGCAAGTACGTCGTTCCCAGACAAATGCTTTGGTCCCAACCTACTTTCATTTTTTTCGTCAAAGTCATCCTTGTAATGTCTTCTCCAACTATGCATTCTTGGCAAA